>CM019148.1:63149579-63575687 GCA_009733165.1 Naja naja
ACCAATGCCGTCTCCGTGGTGAAGCTGGCCCAGAAGCCCGCATTGGTAGTCGGCCAGAAGTCCCGATCAGGTAGTCTGCTTCATCCAGGAAAGTGGAAACTGCGAGCCACCACACTCTCAACAACCTGCCAAAAAGTGAAGAATTGGAGACTGGACAAAGTTGTCTAACATGGTGGGTCAGGGCAAGACTTCTTCAGGAGGGTCTCACCACCGCCTCCTTCAAGGTGGAGGGGAAACACCCCTCCCTTAACGAAGCATTGACAACTGCCAGGAGCCAGCCGAAGGTGACTCCCTGAAGAGCATAAGCCAGCCAGAAGGACACGGGTCAACAAACATGACCTAAATCTCTACTTTTTCTTCACCATTGATGTCCTTACATACCTTATGTGGCTACAGACCATGGCCATGGCCCCCCCAAGAATTAACTCAAGATTTAAATCATAACAGTTCTTCAAGCATTCACAGACCCACCATGATGACATCTTCCCAAGCATTCTGTGGATCACAGGTTGAAAATCAGTGGCCATCATAGAAGAGGATTCATGGAAATGATAGATATATGGAAACTACATGCATTCAAAGACCTTCCTGCAGAAGAGGACATGACTGGAGTTTCTTTCCTATAGTGGAAGATCAAAGAAGCAGGGGAATGCACTAACTGAGGCCCAGCATAACTGCTGTCCAGACACAGTACTTGACTGGGTTTATTGCTGGTGCTGAGAAATGTATTGAAACTCAGAGAGCTATTCCTTAAACTGATTTCATTTCCAGCTTGATTCAGCAGAGGAGATAAATAGCTTAAAGCTGTTTTGTCATTTTATACTGGTTTCTAAACTGATGAATGAAATGAATATTAGCCAATTAAATACATTTGTCAGAAGTGCCACTTTTCTTATTAGAATGGGAGGAAGACATATAGTTTTGCTGATATTTGTTATTAGAGTGGTCTAGATGAATTCCATCATATGAAAAGTCAAACTAGACCATACAGAAAACAAACAAACAAACAAAAAAAACAACAAAACCTTCTGTGAAGGCTTATGCAGAAACTCTTAATACAGAAGCTAATTTAGACCAAGGATAGCTTTCAAACATGCAGTTGAACTAATATTGCAATATTTTCTGTCACAAAACTATACAAGGCTGCCAAATTATATCAATGACTTAATGCTTGAACAAATGTCCAATCTAGTTTCCAAAGAAATGTTCTGAGTCAAAGTTTCACTGCTCAGCATCTAAAATTCAAGACGCATTAGTTTCCTCAATGTGCTATGAGGGATAATGGCTACATAATTATTACTTTTTCTCCCAAGAATAAAATTCATTTCATATTCTGTACATTCTTGACTGACTTTCTAGCAGTTAATTAGTAGGCCAGATGTAATTAGTACATCTCATTAGTGTTGGCATTGCCTAAAGAAGAAAAATCATTTTGGGCAGGTTTTCCATTCCACCACAGCACTCAATAGCTGAAGTCTATAGTTCCTTAAAGATATAAAATAACCAAGAAACATCTTTTAGTTCTGAATAAATGAAGCAAAAGTGCAATCGATATTAGCCCTTAGTGATAGTAATGATGTGCTAACATGTCATCATGGCTCTAAGCACCATGGGAAAGGGGTAATTCTTCTTTCTAAAGGTGCTCCATGTTAGAAGACATAACCTCTACCATTTAAAAACAATGTCACAAAAGTTGTGCTAATTATTCTCAGTTAAATCATTTTGCCCAGATTATAGGCATTTGAATGCCCTAACCAAAGGCTTTCAGGTTTAACATTGGCTGTAAACAAGTGGTTGCCCTTTTCTGAAAACACATGAAGCAAGGCACTGATGAAAGACTATCATCTCCTGTTGAATTGCATAGTCTTTCGACATTTGTTGTTATGAAAAATTCAGACCAAGCAAATGGAAACAATTTGGTCCTCTGGAGGTGCGATTACACATACAGATGGTGCTAACACAAACACAATTGTGCTACAGATATCCCTACATTTCCAATTTTGGGTTGTACATCTAAATGATACAATAGGTAAACAGATGGTGGTTTGTTTGTTTTTTAAAAAACTTTTTACATTTACATATGGGAGAAAATAAGACTGTGAAAATAAGACTTGCTATAGTGAAATGGAGGCAAGAAATAGAAAACTTACTTCAATGAAAAAGAAATGAAATCTGTGGAAAAACTTAGGCTGAGATAGAAACAATTTCTTAAAGAATATCCATAGTCATAGAATGACTGGGCAGCTAAAAGAAAATAATTCTTTGGATTAGTTTCTTCCAGAATGGAAAATAGATTGCATTGAAAGATTAACAAAATGGTATGGATGATGAACTTCTTTGACTCTTTCAAAAGATGTAATACTGAGCTGCAATCTGAAGCAGGAGATTGATATGGAGAAAACATTTTCTTAATCAGTTTTCATCATACCATTTTTTGGGGGTGATTGAAAGACACCTAGCCACATTTTCTTCCATTGGGAAAAATAGGCAGCATGAGGTCTTCAATTTCACCATCAATATATGTGCGGTATATAAAAAGATGGAAGTATCACAGAGCTATAGGAAAATAGATAAGAATGAGAACAGGTCTGAGCACAAGGGAAGCAGAAACTTCTAGGCTGAAATAGGCATGAGCAGCAAAAAGACATCTGAGAAATTGTAACTGGACCAGGTTGCACCAAGTCACATTTGTTTAATTTTGGTCTGCATATGTGTACTCAGCTATTGTGATTTATAAACTAGGATTTATGATTAGCATGTTGTGTGAACCCAGCCAAGCAATTATGATTCAACAAAGTATATTGTGCAATGTGCTATCCCAGCTGCTGACTTAGAGGCAAACAGACCTGGAGCATTGTGAGGACATATGGCCAGTTGTATGTCCACTTGTATGTCATAGCCAAGCCCTACTGAGATTAGTTTAGGCATTATTAAAACTTAGTTTTCATAAAATGTAAATGTCGATCTATGTCTGAACAATAGCACTTTATGCTTCAAGGTGCTTTTACCATCAATGAATATATACCATCAATAAAAACATTCTTTACATGGAGAAAACTTATATCAGGAGAAAGATTAATATAGGGCTGATTTTGACATGGTAGTTTTGTTTTGCTGTGTATGTAGATGTAAACTATGCTAGTGAGAATTACACATAAAACTGAGGTATTTCAATCTAGGCCCAATCTTAACATTTCTGGAAATCTATTGAAATGTGACTATGATAAAACCATATTTTTGGGCAAATGGGAAGCTGGTGACATATATAATGCATTTGTGTAATATAGATATAGTCCATTAAGCCAAAGAAAAAGTAAATAACCACAACAGAAACCTATTGTATAACAAATGCTACAGCAAGGACTGTTCATTGTCCATTAACTCTTTCCTCCTTCAAGTAATATTCTGTCAAACAGTGAAATGGTACATCTGAAATGGTAAAGGGCAGAGGTGGAATTCAGCAGATTCTGAACAGTTCTGGAAAACTGGTAGCAGAAATTTTGAGTAGTTCAGAAAACTGGCAAATACCATCTCTGACTAGAGATTTTACCGTATCCTTCCCCTGCCACACTCACCAAGCCACACCTACAAAACTGGTAGTAAAAAAATTGATTCCCACCACTGGTTATAGGGTCTCCTGCCAGATCAGGGGACTGAACTAGAAGACCTTGAAAGACCCTTCCAGCTCTATTCTATTTTTCTACCCTCTTCCAATGGTCAATTTGTGCCCAAAGATCACAAGCAGTCTTCATACTTCTTCAATTTGTCTCCTTGCCTTTTACTCAGGATGGGCAGTCTTTAGGGACTTTGGCACTTAGAAACACATTAAAAGCACATTGCAGGTGCTTTCACAAGATGGATACCATAGAATGGGAGCACAGAATGGCTGTCATGTAGATGGACATGCATAGAATGGCTGTCATGTAGATGGACCTGGCCATTCATTGAGCACCTGCTTATCAGAATGAAAACTAGTGGGGATGTTCAGTGACATCTATGGAGGAGGAAGGGGCAAAGGTGTCAAGATGACAAGCACAACTGTCAGAAAAAGTAAGAAAAAGAATATATACTAAGCCTAAGGAAAATGGCTACACATATGTCAATTTCAGGCTTGACAACAACATTGTGACTGAAATCTCTTCCCTATTGTAGTACATTCTGATAGTAATGCCATGCCTACCATTTTGCAGGTTTTGACATACCTATCCCTGATCGTCTATGGGGATGCTTCCTGTCACTGATATGCTATCTATTGTCCCAATGTATATTTGTCTTCCCCACTCTCAAGGCTGCTCAGTACCTTTCCAAACAAAGGCAGGGCTGTGGCCACCTACCATTTTAATTTTCTATGAATACTGATGGAATAGACATTGTGTAAGTGGAGTCTGAATTACTGTAAATCAAGATGGCTGATGCTTTGCATTGCATCATGCCTGGTTTCTGGTTACTCGTATGATGATTTGAAAGAATTTTTTTTTTGAAAAAAAGAAAAATAAGTGTCAGAGATTTTGCAACCAAAGAAATGTCTGCATGCATACTGGTGGCCATAGACAATATGCTTGCAGTCTAAACCATATGTCTGATTGCTATATCACAAACTACAATTTAGGGAACTACCTAAATGTTTCATGTGGATGTCTATAAATATTATATGTGAAAATGAAAAATGTCTGCTCGAAAACAACACAAGATATCTGCAGCATTACAAATCCAAAAGCTTTCTTCAAACAGAATTCCCACATTGTGCAAAGTCATAATGCGGTTTTGTTAAGCATGAAGTGTGTTGCATGAACTCTGCTACTGGTTTGTAGCTTAGCACTATCTGCCAATCCATAGATTATGACTTGTTCAACAAGCCGTTCTTAAAACAAATTATGGATTACTGTGAAAGTGTGGTGGAATCTCCAGCTAGAGTTGGAGGGAAGAATGAAGTGACTGGCAAGCTTAGAGTTTTTGTACAGCAGGAAACAACACAGAACAGATCTCTTCCAAATCCCTGAAACCTTTACCTGGCTGTTCCCAAGAGAATGCGGCCAGTCTGACAGGATTCTTGTAAATAGGCAAGCGACAATAAAGAAGCAACTCTGATCAGCTCATGGTGTCCTTCTGTTCCTTGCATGTGATGTTAGTGATTTCTGTTTGCATGAAATGACCTGATAGCTGAGATGCCTGATGATAGGGATTAAAACAAAAAGATGGTGTCTGCAATTCTGGAAAGCTTCATCTTATTTTTTACATATATGGGACACATTACCTGATCAAAAAAACAGGTGGGGCTTTAATTGCATAGTCATAGCTGCCTTCTTGGCTTTTTAAAAAAACCCTTCTCACCAACCCTTACCCCTTCCACAGATGCCCATGCACAAAAATGCATGGAATAGTCTCCAATTAAATGGACTAATTTATGGTGGTACAAATCAATAAACATTTCCTTAATTTAATGTTAGGTCAGTTTTAAAAAGCACATATTTTGAAATGAAATATTCCAATTACCAGGTAGAAAAAAAGGGAAGAGAATATGTAAAACTAGTTTAATTGACTGAAGAAACAGGGCAGATCATATTGGTTTGGACAATTTTTCATCACAAGTTTATGGAAGAGATTTATCTGTAGCATACACTGGTGTGTAAAATAAAATTTAAGAAGACATTTTTGAAAGATACTCTAGACCCCCGCATCAAGTAAATCTGTAAACAAAACTGTCAAATCTGAAAACCATTAAAAATGAAGAAATGTGTTAGACATGTGTAGTGTGGTACTTCACAAGATAATAAAGGTTACTTTCACTGCATACTGTAAATAAAAATATATGCTTGCAATTTTAAAAACAAAATGTCAAAAATCCCAGGTGCATGGAAACTTTAGCTGGACAAGCACAGAAGCTTGGGAAATGTAAAACACATGCTATAAAAGACAAAAAGTTAGTTTTTAAAAAATAGAAATGGCAGGTTAATCCTCTTCCTATCTGATGCAGAAAATCCAAAGACTGTACATTCCCAAGATAATATGAGGTCTCCTCATATTAATAATGTTCTGCTAATGTTTAAATAAATAAATAGATTACTTTGAGTCAGTAAAATTCAGTTACATCTTCTGTGCTGGCAGGAGAAAGAGTAGTCTTTTTCTCTTTTATATGACACCCTGTCAGATACTTGAAGAGAGCTGATTGCCTTAGTTTTCTTTTTTCCACATTAAACATAATTCTTTTCTTAGCTGTCATGTGAACTCCTTTCAGTGTGATTGGCTAGATTTGGGCTTAATGTGAAATGTGAAACCGAATATTGTCATTTAAAATGTGAACAATGGCTGATTGTTGATAACACTGTATAATGTAGTACAACATGACTTCTTCCAAGTGCTTTGGATAAAATAAACCATGGCCTAATACAATGTTTCAATCCACCCAACAATTAGAAAACTTTTGATTGATTAATGTTGCTATATAAATGTTTTAAAGAAAGCAAAAAATAAAACTTATTTTGAAACTGTAACACACCGCCATATTTATTCTAAAATGTTGCCAAGACAATAATCTTTCATTCTATATTTGTAGATTACCTAGAATATATAATTAGGCAACGGCTGATAGGGCTTCTCACCAGCCATAAGCAGAGTGTCACATTATCGAAATCCGAAATGATGGCCCTCCAGGAATTGAGAAAGGATAATTCCATTGTCATACTACCAGCAGATAATGGCAGGGTGACAGTGGTCATGGACAGAATGGACTATAATAAGAAGGTTTATGACCTCTTCAATGACAGGAGTGCCTATTGACTCCTGTATAAAGATCCCATGACATCACTCAAGAACCAAATTAATAAGGTAGTCAATAAACTCAAAAGGCAAGGGAAAGCTGATAAGGAGGATCTAAAAATGATTCAACCAAGAGACTTAGCCATGGCACAGTTCTATGGGTTACCAAAGATCCACAAGGCAGAGGTACTCCTGCGTCCCATTGTTTCCCTTCGTGGCACTCCCACATTTGGTTTTGCCAAATGGTTATATGGGCAATTATGACATCTAATTGAAGATGCCTCTACCAGTGTGAGATCCTCTACTGACTTTTTACAATGGCTGGAGGGAGTGGGGGTTAGGGAGGATGAGACAATGGTGTCATTTGATGTCATATCACTGTTTACATCCATCCCCCAGGAGCTGGTGGCCCTAACTATAAAGGAACTATTACTGGAAAAGGAGCCACAAAACCCCAAATTCCCTAACATAGACAACCTCCTCCTCCTGTTGAATTTCTGCCTTAGGACCTATTTTACATTCAACAGCCACCAATATGAACAGATAAAGGGGATGCCTATGGGATCTCTGATCTCGGGAGTTATAGCAGAAGTGGTTCTCCAGAAATTGGAATATGAGGCAATGAAAATTTATGAGCCCAGGTTTTGGGCATGTTATGTTGATGTCATGTTTGTCATTAATAAGCAATGAAATAAGATCAGATTTATGAGCATCCTCAATTTCATATATCCAGACATCCAGTTTACAATGGAGGAAGAGACCAATAACACACTGGTCTTCTTGGATGTGCTAGTCAGCTGTAACCCGGATGGGAGCCTTGACACAGGTGTGTACTGAAAAACCATGAGCACAGACCATATCCTATACAATGAGAGCAACCACCCTGTTGCACATAAAGTCAGTTGTATTTGGGCACTGTTTAATAGGGTAGACACTCATTGTAGTACACTGACAGCCAAAGCCAAGGAGTGGGCATATCTCTATCAGGTCTGTAAGCTTACTGGTTATTCCATGGACTTCATCCAAAGGTTGACTACACCCAGAGCCCATCAACCCATTGAAGGTGCCAGTGGAACAATTATGTGGAGGGTGCTCCCATATATACGGGGAGTATCTGAAATTGCTGCAAACATTCTCCTGGAGCACGGAGTCAAGGTGGCACACAAACTGGACCAAACTCTAAGAATGAGAGTGATGCGCCCAAAGGAAACACTACCCAATGAGGAGACATCTACAGTGGTTTACCGCATCAACTCTAGTTACTGTGCAAGCAATTACATAGGGGAAACAGCCAAGCGGCTACAGACTAGAGTACACAAACACAAACCGGCTGTCCAGTGCAAAGAACAGCATTCTCAGTTCTGGGCACATATGCAGGAGCAGAATCACACATTCAGTTTTTAAAAGGCTGAGGTTGTTGCACGTGATATAACTAAAGGAGGATGTCTACTAAAAGAAGCGTGGTTTTCCAATAGCAATTCTATCAATAGGCATATCGAACTATGGTCAAAATTGAGAGTGTCCTATCAAATTCTGTACCTGTCAACAGTGGTGTCCCCCAAGGCAGTGTTCTAGGACCAACTATCTTCATACTCTACATATATGACTTCTGTGATCATATTAAGAGCGACTGCATTCTCTTCACTGATGATGTAAAACTATTCAACACCACACCATTCAACACCATATGGTTACCCTTCAAAACTATTCACAAAACACAAAACTATTCAACACCATACGGTTACCCTTCAAAAAGACCTCGACTATGTATCAGAATGGTCACACAAATGGCAACTTCAAATCTCAACAAATAAATGCTCTGTCTTACATATTGGCAACAAAAATCAGAAAATAAAATACAAGCTGAATAGTCAAGACCTTGTTGATGATCCAAACTTTGTCAAGGACCTTGGAGTACTCATCTCTAATGATCTAAGTGCTAGAGCTCACTGTAACTACATAGCCAAAAAGGCATTAAGAGTTGTTAACCTAATCTTTTTTCTCTGGTAATACCACACTACTAACTAGAGCATACAAAACATTTGCTAGACCAGCACTTGAATACAGCTCATCAGTCTGGAACCCGCATTATGTATTTGATATTAATACAGTTGAGAAAGTCCAGAAATCCTCTACTTGTTGCAGAATACCTTATTCCATCAGACTTGAAATTCTAGACCTAGACAACCTAGAACTATGCCACCTTCAGTCCAATCTAAGTATAGTATATAAAATTATACATTGCAATGTCCTACCTGTCAATGAATACTTCAGCTTCAACCATAACAATACAAGAGCACACAATAGATACAAACTCAAGGTAAACCGCACCAAACTTGATTGCAGGAAATACGACTTCAGCAACAGAGTGGTCAATGTCTGGAATACTCTACCTGACTCTGTGGTTTCTTCCCCAAACCCCAAAAACTTTAACTTTAGACTGTTACTATTGACCTCACCCCTTTCCTAATAGGTCTGTAGGGGGCATGCATAAGTGCACCAACGTGCCTACCATCCCTGTCCTATTGTTTCTTTTATTTTTCTTATATGTACCATTTCATTTTCATAACTTGTTTATACTTATACCTGTTATCTTACAATCGCTTGACAAATAAATAAAAAAAAAAACTACCACTGGTCTACCAAGCATTGAGACACCAGGAAAGACCCTGCAGGAGGAGCAGAGACCACTTTCCATCAGGGAGCAGGGATCGATGGCATCCCCCCACACACCTGGGCATGTGGATTCATCCTATGAAGGCACAACAAGGCCTGTTCAAATACAGAGGAGCCCGGCAGAGCTGCCCCAAGTTATAATGGACAGGAATAATGAAGAATGAGCCGGGCTGACCACAAGGTCACAAGCAAAGCAACAAATTGCAATAGCTGGCAGGTTAACATCACTTCTTAGAGATAAGCATTCCAGGCTGGGTCTGGCAAGAGAGGAAACAACAAGAGATAACCCTTCTTTGACTAACATGACTGAAGCAAAAACAACAGGGGTAATTATGGGTGGGAGGCAGTTGGAAGGGCCTATTATGTGTGCAAGGGCTAAATTGATTAATGTTATATAAAGGCATAGATCTCTGTAATGGTAGCTTAATACTCTGATGATGTCAGCAAAGGCTGATGAAAGCTTAGTAAGTACAATAAATATAATTTTTTATTTCCAGAGATCACAGGATGTCTGTTTCTTCTCTGTAACTCTAAACGAATAATCCATATAGATAAATAAAATCAGATAAATCATAATTGTTAAGTTTGCATGAAGAGTCAGACGCGAGGAATTCCAGCAAAAGACTTTATTAATGACAACAGCTCGAATGGACCCGTCCGGGTAAGGCTACGGCTGCTTCTTATAGCCGGCAGCCGTAGCTGCTAGCCAATGGGAGTGCAGGGTTTCTTCCCGCACTATTTAAACCAATACCATTTGACATTTTACAAGACCAATTCAAATAAACCAATAACATTTAAACCTACATACATAACACCCCTCCCCACTAGGTTCAGTCCATACCAAACCCCAACCTATCTAATGTATTCCTTAAATAGGTGGGGCTCTTACGTGTACGTTGAGACCTTCGTGGTTCAGAATCTTTATTGTTCTCACCCAGTGAGAGGGGAAATGTGTCTGCTGACATTTCCCTGTTAGGACTTCCTGTGAAAGAAGACCCTGTTAGACTGTTAGAATCTGGTCTCTCCTCCCAACCCATCTCCATTCCAATGTCAACACCCAAGTCTGGTAGTGATGTACAATCTTCCACTTCTAAGGATGGATCTAGGCATTGTGACAGGGTTCGGGATGGTTCCTGTCGTAATGACTCTACTTCTAAGGATGGATCTTGGCATTGTGACAGGGTTCGGGATGGTTCCTGCCGCAATGGCTCGTTACACAAGGGGTTGATTCCTGTTTGCTGATATTCCTCCTGTTCCTCCCCTTCCCCTAGAAGAGACATCAGGTGAGGGACCTAGAGAGAGACAGGGCGATGTTCCTGAGTGAACCGGGATCTAAGTTGGTCAATGTGCCTGCTCCAGAGGAGGCCATCCTCTGTTTGAACCCTGTAAGAAAGAGGGCCAGTGATGTGAGTTATTTCAGCAGGAATCCACAAAGGTTCACCTGTAAGGTTCCTAGCATAGACAGAATCTCCCACACTGAAAGAACGAACTTTGGAAGTGGAATCCAGTGGTGTATTGGGTGCATAAGTGGGATGAAGTCGGTCAAGGGAAGACCTAAGTTTCCTGCCCATTAACAACTCTGCTGGGGACAAGTTAGTTGATGGGCTAGGAGTGATGTGCTGAACACTAAGAAGCTTTTCAAGCTTCTCAGAGATGTCCCCAGGACCCAGCTGCTGAAGCTTTTCTTTGGTAAAGCGTACCATACGTTCAGCCCGCCGTTGGCAAGGGTGCCCAGGGGCTGTAAGGGCATGTCTGATGCCCTGTTGAGCTAGAAAGGATTCAAAAATGTTAGACGTGAATTGAGGGCCATTGTCAGAGACAAGGACATCTGGTAACCCATGGGTTACAAAGAGCTTTTGAGCTGCTTGATAACAGCCTCAGTAGTAGTAGAAGTCATGAGAATAACCTCTAGCCATTTGGAGTATGCATCAACAATTACTAGAAACGTGTGCCCTCTTGTAGGACCTGCAAAATCAATGTGGATTCTAGACCATGGGCCCCTAGGACATTCCCATTCCTGTGTGGGGCGTGAGGTGGGGCAGGCCTGACTACCTGGCAATTGGGACAAGATGCAACCCAGTTTTCAACCATTTTGTCAATACCTGGCCACCATACATAACTCCTGGCCAAACCTTTCATCCTTACAATCCCAGGATGACCCTCATGTAACATTTCCAAAACCTCCCTTTGCAGTTTTGCAGGAATAACCACCCTGTTACCCCACAAAATACATCCTCTTAATACAGATAATTCAGTTTGCCTGGATTTGAAAGGTTGAGCAAAGTGAGGTAGATCTTGAAGAGGCCAACCTTTCTTAATCCAGCCCATAACAGGTGCCAACACAGCATCTTTGGCAGATTCTCTGGCAATCTCAGCAGCATGGACTGGAAGCTTAGCAACGGTCTCCAGGAAAAGGTGTGAGTCTCAAGTTCACAGTCCTCCTTGTGGCAAGGTAGTGGGCAACGACTCAGTGCATCAGCATGTCCAATGTCCTTGCCAGGCCTGTGAATCAGTTTGTAGGAGTAGGCTGCAAGAAATTCAGTCCACCTCAGCATTCTTGGTGACAGGATAATAGGTGTAGGTTTGTCTCCTGCCACGATGCCAAGCAAAGGTTTGTGATCTGTAACAATGGTGAATGACCTGCCATACAGATATTCATGAAATTTCTTAACAGCTGCAACAACTGCTAAAGCCTCCTTGTCCAATTGGCTGTAGTTCCTCTCTGCTTTGGACAGCGTGCGAGAGTAGAATGCAATTGGGGCTTCCGCCATTGGGAAGCCTGTGGCTCAAAACCCCTCCCACTCCAAAAGGGGATGCATCACAAGTCAGAACAACAGGTAAATTCTCAGAGAATTGAATCAACACAGCATCAGACGTGATTAGTCTCTTAATACTGTTAAATGCTGACTGTTCCTTCCGCCCCAGATCCAAGCAGCCTTCTTATCAAGTAAACGATGTAAGGGTTCAGCAATAGATGCTTTGTGAGGTAGAAACATGTGATAAAAGTTAATAAGGCCAAGGAAGGCTTGCAGATCTGACTTGCAACGAGGTTTAGGGGCTTCCTTGATCGCTTTAACCTTGGCATCAGTGGGGTGGATGCCCTGTTTATCAATCATGTACCCCAGGAATTCAACTCTGTCTGTTTTGAGAGTGCATTTGTCTTCCTTGACTTTCAAACCTGCTTTTCTGAATCTGGTAAGGACTTCTCTGAGTCTCTCTTGAAGCTGAGTGTCATTTTCAGCAGAGATTAACACATCATCAAAATAAGGCACTACCCCTGGCAGTCCTTGCAACATTCTTTCCATAAGACTTTGAAAAATGCCAGGTGCCACGCTTACTCCAAATTGTAGTCTTTACATTTGAAGGCACCTCTATGAGTCACAATTGTTTGTGCCTCTGCAGTGGCATCATCAACTGTTAATTGTTGATATGCCTGAGCTAAGTCCAGTTTAGCAAATACTGTACCCCTGCCAAGGGAATGGAGCAGATGATGCACAACAGGTACAGGGTATGCGCTCTGCTGCAGCGCATGGTTAAGTGTCCCCTTGTAGTCACCACAGATTCTCACTGACCCATCAGCCTTGACTGGTGTGACTATGGGTGTTTCCCATCTGGAGTGGTCAGTAGGTTCCAAAACCCCTTGGGCGATGAGCTTATCTAATTGTGCATCAATTTTTCCTTTAAAGCAAATGGAACCCTCCTGGGCTTTAAACGAATTGGGGGCACCTTGGGGTCTAAACTGAAAGCAATAGGGGTCCCCATATACTTGCCCAGTCCTTCGCTGAAGACCTCTGGAAACTCAGACTTCAAGGACTCTTCCCAGTCAGAACTGCTCACGTGATGGATGCCAGTCACCTCGATGCCAAGTGGCTTGAACCACTCAAGTCCCAGCAAACTTGGGCGATCCTTGTCCACGATGGTCAGTGGCAAACGTTTGGTGTGGCCTTTAAACTGCACGCTGAATTCCCTCGCCCAACTACTGGAATCTTGTTCCCTTGGTAGTCTTTGAGGGTCAGTGCTTGCTTCTGGAAATGTTTTTCTGAATTCTTGGAAAGAGTCTGTGTATAGTGTCCCATGACACCATAGATAAATAAGAGCCTGAGTCCACTTCCATGTGGCACGGTCTCCCTTCAATAAACACCTTCACATGTACTTTTCTGCTATTTAAATGTGAAGACTGACCAATGGATATTGTTTGGTGAGTTTCACTCTTGCCATTTGCTTTTGGATTTCGCCCCATTTTTCCAATTAAATTGTTGGGCTTAAAATCTTCCTCAGGAAATTTCTTCCTGAATGGTGGAGTTCTGGATGATTTGCAGACTCTGGCTATATGGCCCCGCTTCTCACAACGTAGGCAAATGGAGTCAAAGAACTTGCATTCAGTGCGGGGTGGCCCCCCACAGCCTCTGCAAACGAATCCTTGCCTGTTTTTCTCAGAGTCTTTTCTTTTCTTCTCCATTCTGAGCTTAAAATCCCCTCTTCTTCCTCACTGCTATCCGAATCAGAGTCTATTTGTTTGCAATGAGTTGTTGAGGATTTTTCCCCATCAGAATGGCTTGAGGCCTGGCTCGAGGCCTTGTTAATCTTTTTCATGGCCGCAGCTGAGGACTTGGTGGCTTCTGCTGAAACAGCCTCTTCAATAGCCTCTTTAAGCGTGATTTTTGGTTTCATTAACAGTTTGCTTTGTAAGATCTTATCTTTAAGGCCCAAAACAAACCGATCACGCATGGCCTCTTCTACGTTGGTAAAGTCACAAGCACCCCAATGTCCCTTAAGCTTGCCACGAAGTCATTAACACTCTCGCTATCCCCTTGATCCCGACGGTAAAATTCGTGTCTCTTAATGAGGCACGATACTTGTGGGGCGTAATGGGCTCTTAAAAGTCTTTCTAATTCGGGCCATTCTATTACCTTCAATTCTGCTGCTCCGCCAACGCCTTCGCCATTTTGAAGACTGCCGGACCGCAGTGTGTGAGAAAGACCGCCCTCTTCCGTCTCTCGGGATGCCGGCGAGATCGTTCCCTTCCAGGAACATGTGGAACCGGTCTGCATACGATTCCCAGTCTTCCGTCGCCGGATCGAACGGTGCTGGGGGTGTTCAGCGCAGCCATCTCGCTCAGTTGCTTGTTCGTCGCGTCGTCTTCTCTTCAGGGAAATCCCACCTTCGCGCCAGTGTTAAGTTTGCATGAAGAGTCAGACGCGAGGAATTCCAGCAAAAGACTTTATTAATGACAACAGCTCGAATGGACCCGTCCGGGTAAGGCTACGGCTGCTTCTTATAGCCGGCAGCGTGCTAGCCAATGGGAGTGCAGGGTTTCTTCCCGCACTATTTAAACCAATACCATTTGACATTTTACAAGACCAATTCAAATAAACCAATAACATTTAAACCTACATACATAACAAGGTCTACTTAACCTCCACATTCTGCTTCTCTAGGAAGTCTATGGAAAAGGTATGGATGTAGCTTCATTGCTATTCCCCAAGACCTGCTATTTAATGCAGAGCCACCATCACCATTTATACATTTGTTTGTTATATTAAAATGCTAACTTCCTCCAGGGCCTCATGATAACATATGGACAACTCCCTCCTTTACTTTCCTCAGAAGAACCCTGTGTGATAGATTGAATCTGCCTTAAATAAAATTGCCTTTTTCTCTTTAGAAGAACCATGACTGGAAGTTGCATAAATTAGAATCAGCTATAAGCATAAATGTTTATATGTTATAAAAACAAGAAAAGTCATTGCAAAAGTTCAGATTCTGAACCTCTAAATTCTCCCATCTCTCTACAGAAGTTTGACATGTCACTCTTCTTAGCTGTCTAAGTTGACAATTGTTCCCTGAATATCAAGACATATCATTCTCTCTAACTAGAAGCTTTCTGGCAGTCGCAGGGCCCATAGGAGTTACTTGTTATTGATTTTGCCACAGGGCCCATAGGAGTTACTTGTTATTGATTTTGATTTATAGTATGTCTAGATTCAGATGAAAATCAAACTGTAATGACTCCCAGTTGTCTACATGTTATTGGTGAGTTCAGGCCTAAATTATTATTAAAGATATATGTTTCTTCCCTAGGCTACCCAAAGAATTAATAACTGATCATCTACCTGGATTAATATCTCAAGATTTCAATAACTTTGTGCAGGATAATAAAATTTAAGGATTATCTGTTTCTATCAACCACTTCCTTCTATTTCCTTTCCAATAGGTAAGCCGACTGTCTTGTTCAAAGTTTTAAAACTGCCATGAAAATTGTCAAGGGAGATACATTATCCTTAAATCAGAAAACAACTCCTTCCCTTCTTTCTCTCTTATCAAACAGGACCACATACTACAGGAAGAAAGTGGATTGAACAGGTAATGAAGCAACATTTATGTGCACAACTTCAGGCTAGGGGACCCAAATCAGATAAAAGGATAGCAAAATATAAAATAAACCTTACACTTCTGGGGAAGCAGGCAAGATAGGTAGGAAATGAAAGCCTTGGTAATGGTTTCTTGCTGTAAGGCAGAAAAACTCATTGTTGGTTGTAAAACTAATTAGGACTATGACTGCATGCTTGTGGATCTTGACTGTAAACAAGAACATTTTGGATATTAACCTAACCAGTCAGTAAAGATTGCCTCATCCTGCTCTCACAATAGACAGGTAGATTTAATTCTCCCTCCCTCCCTCCCTCCGTCCCTCCGTCTCAGTCTCTGTCTCTGTCTCTCTAGTCACCCATAATTCCCAGTGTCCTGTAATATATATCGGTATGTGTGTGTGTGTGTGTGTGTATGTATGTATATATATATATATGCACAACTACACACACACCACAATATATATGCCATATATAGGTTTCTCTTTTCTTTTGCACCATTAAAGAAACAGTTTGGTAGATGGAGATGATGTATGCAAAGAAGTAGTCTTTATTGAAGAGAATGAATCAAATCCTTTTCAGTTTTTTGCAAAATGGGTATTGTTATGTATGTAGGTTTGAATGTCATTGGTTTAGTTTGAATTGTTCTTGTAAAATGTCAAATAGGATTGGTTTAAATAGTGCGGGAAAACCCTGCACTCTGATTGGCTGGCAACTACGGCTGCTGGCTATAAGAAGCAGCCGTAGCCCAGGCAAGCTTGGGTCCATTCGAGCTGTAGTCACTTAATAAACTCTTCACTGAAGCTCTTCGCGTCTGACTCTTCATGCAAACTTAACAGGTATCATCACACTAGAATTTTATTTGATAATGGTTAAGGAAAAGCCCTATAGCATAGCAGTAGAGTAAGGTTGGCTTGGATTGAAATGTAGGATTTCAGCCTAAATTTAATGCATGCACATGATACCTCTAAAAAATCATGACTTTTATCTGCTGAATAGCAGTGATAATGGATGTAGAGAGGACTATGCATTATTGTTTGCTCCATGCGATAAAGTTGACTGGTGTTATGACTCTTTAATGAGGTGGCTCTGGAAGGAGGTCTTGGGATCAAGACTGAGCTCCTTTGTTGCCATAGATCCCAAGTGTATTAAAAATAAACCATCAAATATTGCCTTATGAGGGTAGAGCTTGCACTGCTATGGGTTTCTCCACAGCACATGAGAGAGAAACTTTCTGTTTACATAGCTGCCAGTCTGGCAGCCTCTGCTCAAAATTAAATTCTGCTAAAAATAATTCAGCTACTGTAAAAAAAATGACTTTTAAGTGAAACTATAATGGGGGGAGGAGTGCTAGCAAAATGGGGAAAAACAGTTCTTTTCATCCATCTTCATTCACTCTGTATATTCCTCTGATGACTGCTATTGTCAGCATGGAATCTCGTTGGCCTTCATGTGCTGGGAGATAATATAAGCCTGACATGTTTGGCCTCTCCTGGTGATAGACTGATCTATTCCACTTCTTTCCTAGATAAAATGAATACTCTGTTCCAGAACCTTTGTTGGTGGATCCCCTGGTACAGTGAATTCACATTTTCACTCCCCACAACAGATCCCATATGATTGCTACATCACATTCATTGCTAACAGGTAGTTCATCTTTTGCAGTTTACCCAAGAAGAATAAACTCCTTTTTTTCCAATGACTGTCTATGCAAGCATTCCCCTCCTTGGTATATCTTCAAATGTGGTAGCAGTATAACTCTCAAAATGTCCCCTCTCCCAATACCCAATATTACAAAATGGGGAACTGAATCAGTGGATCTCTATGCAGGAGTGACCAAGCAAACTAAGCTGCAATTTAAGAGAATCCCTTCTCAAATCTTCCCTGAAGAATTCAAAATTGAGACAAGTTTTGAACTGTTGCTTCCTGAGAGTTTAGAGGAACATTTTTTAAACTTTTGTTTTCGACCATGGTTGTTAGCAATATTGCAATATTATATATTTATGTGTATTAAAAGTCCCATCTAAAATTAGATGCCAATTCTCAGGTTTGTGTTAAGGTCCTTATTCTTTGTTCCTAGTAAAAATCACACTGAACCAGTTTTCTAGATTTTACTGTATTATTGAGAAGATGATGACTTCTTATATCCATATCAGTTTAGAGAACTATAGATTCCATATCTTTATATGTCTGATTCCAACACTGGCATTAGACAGCCACTGATAATATTTTGACTTCATTATCTACTGGAGCATAAGGATCAGGGTCAGGCAGTTCATGTGCTATATGCATATATGCTGATTGACAGAATACATGCACAGAGAACCAGACTTTTAAAAACAAGGTTGTATTTTTCTGCAAAAGTTTTATCTTATAATAGATGTCTAAGAATTGATTTATAATTTACTTGCTGCTGGAATATCAAATTTTAAAGTGAAGGTTGTACAGCATAGGTGTCTGTAGGAGGGATGGGTAGGTCAAGCATTAAGATTACAAAGGTGATTGAAACTCTGGTTCTTTTTACCAATGTTACATCCGCTTGCTAGGATAAAAACTAGTAGAGATGTTCAGAATATCTGCAAAGAGGTCAAATGTGCAAGATAGTTGGTACGCCATTGAGATCAAAGCCCCACAAAGCATCTCAGCTGAGCGTTTGGTTTGTGAAGTGTTTGGACTGTGTTTTTCTTTGAGCACTTTTATTCCTTGATCTGAATTGACATGCAGAGTGATACACCTCTCAAAATATATTTACATTAATTCATTCATCATTCAGCTACCCATTCCTCATCTGGCTAATGTATTCAACTGTTTTCTTTCCAGGAGGATTCTACAAAGTACTTCACAGTTTCCCTAAACACTTTAGTTCTCTGCAGTTGCTTATTGAGCGGAACAAATTTTGTTTAGCCAATTATCTCAACAGGTGTGAATTTATTCTTCATATCTCACACAGGTTTTCCTGAATTTTCCTGATCTAGAATTGATGGCTGACCAAAACAACAGCATGTACTGTTATTGTTAATAACAACGTATTGGCAATGAAATACATGTATTGGCAACCAAATACCATAACCTTGGAAGGAGGAGTCAGCCCTCAAATAATGCTGTGCAATTCTTGATAAGAGTGCTTTCTACAGTGTGTCTATTTTTCTTCAGTAAATAAAGACAATATTTTCCTTTTATCCCAAATATATTGTTAAGAGAAATGTTAGAAACTGATCCTATTATCTCTATTTGTTTAAACTAAGGATATTATTTCAGAGTTAATTATTCTGTTCTGGAAAGCAATGTGCTAGAGTGGGTTGGATGCTACTTTACTTAAAATACTCCAGATGGAAATGTTCAGCACATAGTGCTTTGAAAAGATATTCTTTTAATACACTGTTGCTAACCTGCATGGAAGTCTACTCCATTTTAAAGCAGGGATAAACAATTATATTTTGTGGCACTCTTGTGATAATTTGAATACATGTTATAGCAAATGATCCCTCCATAGTTTAAAGATGATGTGTGGAAAAGATGGAACTAATTGTCAGTTCCCAGCCTTTTTCCTTTTCTCTGATACTTTGACCATTCTATTTTATAAAAGTAAGATAAATTTCAAAACAAGGAATGAGTACTGAGTGGGACAATACAGGATTTTGGAGAATTAGAGACTTAAGTATTGATGGAGCACTTGTCGTGTTGAATATATTTTGTAAAAAGATGATTCACAAAGTCCAGTCTGGATTTAGAATTATATCGATCTCTTTATTTAACAATATTTTGAAGAAGAGCATACACCTACTTCATTGAAGGTCAATGGAATGTTAACACTATTATAGCCCTGTTAAAAATGTCAAGTTTTCTGGAAAGTAAAACCTTCTGGGAGAATGATTTGAAAATGAAGTCAATGGAAGGTCATTGGATGACTTGGGATTGTCTCCCCTAGCTAGACTCTGTCCAGTCTGTTCACTCTTTGAGAGATATGGTGTGGGTCTCTTTTGATCTGAAACCTGGTGGGAGGAGGGGGTCCAGAAGAAGAGCTTCATATTTGCCTAAGTGGCATTCTGAAATAAGATTTCCACCAGAATTCAGATGGAGCCTACACTTATAACTTCAGGAAAGCTATTAAAACTTGTTCAGATAGATTTTAGGCACATATTGTATTTTGCATAGACCCTTTGATCCAATCTCGGTTTGAATTATAATCTGAATTAGACTCTCACCGTATTTTTAAAATTGTTAAAAATTCAATTCAGACAAATGCATTAGGTTGTCAGCTTTGAAATTCATCTGCCAACATAATGGGAAAGGGGATGGAGGAGTTGACAAGTTCAAGGTTATTCTGTATGTCGTACTAAGAAATTCCAGTTGCAGTTACTTGGTTCTCATGATTTATGAAGTGTAGAAGTGGGAGGAGAAAAAGATGGATTCTGTGTAGTGCCTGAAAATTATTTCACTTTGGAAAATGCCTTAGATGTATCAGATCTGTTTCTAATAAATCAACTGGAGAGAATATATCTCAGAGTGATTGATATCCTGGATACTTTTTGGAAGCCTTACATTTATTTTCCAAAGTCCACTTTTATTTTTTGAAGGGGCTTGGCTGGTTCCCGAAAGGTCCTTTTCCAGAGATGGAAAAAGATCAACAATCAGCTGAAGTTGGAGAGCTGCAGGAGGGGGAGTGTGGGAGCCCTCCTTCCGGAGCATTAACTGAATCTGACAGCCCTGGTTTGGAGGAGATGATGGATGCTTTCAGAATGTCAGTAGATGAAAGAGATTTGGGAGCTATACCTAAGCATTTCAACTCAAGAAGTTGTTATAACCCAGATGTAACCCAGCTGTCTGAAGAGAAAGCTTTTTCTAGCCTCAAGCATATTGCTATTCTGCCAGATTGGAGGGAAGAGTGACATTTGGGGGTCGGAAATCTCTAAAGAAGACAAACCCAAGATTTATCCTGGGAGTCCATTGGAGGCACATTTACATCAACAGTTCCAGAATCTAAAGGTGACAGGCTTGGTCTCACAGTCTGTTTGGATGGGTAGAAGCTTGAGACCACCCATGTTCACTTACCCAAGTATCGTGAGGGACAAGAAAACTATATAGATGCCAGTTGGAGAAGCCCAGCAAGAAGCATCAACTGACAGAGGTATGTTGCAGCCTCCAAGGCAATCCCCTCATTTCCAAAAAGGAATTTTGCCCCCTGCAGAGTACCCCTCCAGGGTGGGGATTTTATCCAGGCCAGGGATGGATTCAGTGCCAATGGCAGCCAGCATCAACACAGCCCTGGTCTGAAGGGGGTTGCCCAGACAACAGACAGCAGCCACATCCCCTCCACCTGACCAGGGAACCTGGCCACACCCATCTTCCTCCTGGCAACCACAAATGCAACCCCAACCTGCAGCGAGGCCACAGGGATCCCTATTCCAGAGAGGCACCACCTAGCCAGGCTTCAGGGGGCCTACCCAGCCTACGAACGCCAGCCGGCCGGTTCCTTTTATTCCAGTTCAACCTGCAGGG
The DNA here is from genome assembly GCA_009733165.1 of Naja naja. Lineage (NCBI taxonomy): Eukaryota > Metazoa > Chordata > Lepidosauria > Squamata > Elapidae > Naja > Naja naja. The sequence goes on from CM019148.1 coordinate 63,170,879, forward strand.
CCCTGGCGGGTGCCACCTCCCCAACCATGACCCAGGCCAGACCAAATATCCTTTAAGGCTGTATTGGATGGCCACCATGAACATTTCAATTACTTCCTCACTCGAATCCGATCCCATATAGAACAATTTGGAGATCAATATGCTACAGAGCACGATTTAGTTATGCCCATAACAGATGGGATGAATGAAGGGGATGCTTCAGACCGGGTGGCCCAACTACACAAAGAACAAGCCCCTGAATTACACGATGTAAATGGATTTATTCGATTATTAAGACTCAGATTTGAAAATCCAGACAGGGTAGCAGAGAATGAAGAGAAGTTAATGGAAATGAGGCAAAGCAAGCGACCCTTGTCAGAATTTATCTGGGACTTTAGAAGGGTCGCAAGCCACCTCATGGATTGGCCTGAAAGGATGACTTTACACTATTTTAAAAACACCATTGATCCAGAAGTAAAGAAGGCCTGTGAAATTAGGGGAATCCCAGAGACCTTACAATTGTGGTATGCCACCTCCCTCAGCTTAGATCACAGCATCAACCCACACAGGAAACCCCTTCCGGTGGCCCCACCTTAGAGAATTGTGGCTAGGAGACCGCTGACTGGACCAGCCGAAACTGCTTGTACCTGACCCACCACAGGGCTGAAATGTTACTGCTGTGGCCAAGCCGGCTATAGAGCAGCAGACTGTCTGGCCCCTGCTCCTGTACCACAAGTACTGCAGTCGAAGTCTAATCCAGTTGTTAGAGGTCAGAAGAATCAAGGAAGACCTCCAGGCATTGGTGGGTTCACCAAACACAGCTGGGAAAGCCCCCTCTGCACAGATGGGAGCAATGGACCACCAGACCGGCACCACGTCCCCGAGAACCCAACCTGCGAAGATGACCCAATGGTGAGTGATCCCATCATACCTTTTACAGTCAAGGTCAAGTTAGTGGTACCAAACACAGGGGAGGCCAGGGAGTTAGAAGCTGTCATTGATACTGGGTGTTCTAGATGTCTTATCGGACTCCCTATCATTGAACAATTGGGCATAAAGACTAACCTGCTAAAACACCCAATCAGATTTGAGCAATTGGATGGAACTTTAATTGGGGGGACCCCAGCCACCCAAATGACAGAATTGATCAAGATGGAATTAGGGCCCCATTGCGAACTCATACACTTCATAGTGGCCCCCAAGATGTCAGAATCAATCATACTGGGACTTGCTTGGCTAGACAAATGGGCCCCGATGATCAAATGAGAGGATGGATTCAGAAAAATCCTCATTGCACCGGGCCCATTGCCCCCTCTTCCACCCATTACAAAACAACCAGTCAGCTTGAACCCAGAGCCTGAGACAGCATCCATAGCATCCCACCTTCTCCCAGATAACCCCCAGGTACCCGACCAATACAAAGACTTGGCTGAAGCATTCAGTGAAGAAGAGTGTAATGTTTTACCTCCCCATCGAGCCACTGAATTCTCCATAGAATTAGAGCCCAGGGCGAAATTACCAAAACCAAAGATGTACTCAATGATGCCTGCTGAAATGACTGACTTAAGGAAATACATCAACAGCAATTTGCAATGAGGGTTTATTGAGCCTGCCAAAACAAGATTAGCTGCCCCAGTGTTGTTCAAGGAGAACAAAGATGGCGGGTTGAGATTGTGTGTTGACTTTAGTGGCGTGAACGTCGTATGCATCAAAAATATGTATCCTCTCCCCCTTATGAAGTACTTATTGAACCACCTGTTGAAGGGCAAGGTATTCACCAAGCTAGATCTCAGGGAAGCTTACTACCGGGTCCACCTCAAAGAGTGGAAAACAGCTTTTAACTGCCCTCTGGGTAGCTTCCAATTCAAAGTCATGCCTTTCAGACTTTAGGGGGCACCTGCAGTGTTTATGCAGCTCATCAATGAGGTGCTACACCTGCACCTTTACCGGGGGGGGTCCTTGTATACCTGAATGACATACTTATCTTCAGTGAAACCATGGAAGAACATATTCAATTGGTCCGACAAGTCCTAGAAAAACTTCTAGCTGCCAAATTATATGTGAAACTATTAAAATGTGAATTCCATAAAGAGTCACTGGACTATTTAGGCTACTGAATATCCAACCAGGGGACTGAAATGGACCCCAGAAAGGTGAAAGAGGTGCTGGACTGGCAACCCCCCAGAATCCGAAAGCAACTTCAAAGTTTCTTGGGGTTTGCCAACTTCTATAGACAATTCATTCCGTCATTTGCTGAAGTTGCCCTCCCATTAACAGAGCTATTAAAAACAGGCCCATCACCCACCAAACCAAAGCCAAGTCAACTCCTGGCTTGGACTATGGACTGTCAGAAAGCTTTCAAGACCTTAAAATGCCTCTTCGCAGCTGAGCCCATCCTCCAACACCCAGATGCAACCAAGCTGTTTATTGTCCAAATGGATGCAAGTGATGTAGTGGTGGCAGCCATTTTGCTGCAAAAAGACTCTCAAGGCCGACTGTGCCTTGCGCTTATGTGTCCAAAAAGCTGACAGACACAGAGTGAAGGTGGGCAGTCTGGGAGAAAGAAGCATTCACTGTATGATGGACTTTATTGACTTGGAGGCATTTTCTAGAAGGAGCGCCAGAGGCCTTTGAAATATGGACTGATCATAAGAACCTCGAGGCTCTAAAGATCCCTAGGAGATTATCACCCAAACAAGTCCACTGGGCCCAATATTTCAAGCCATTCAACATCAACATTAAGTATATCCCCGGAGGGAAAAACATACTGGCGGACGCTCTGTCCAGAAAACCTCAGTTTGACAGCAACCAAGAGGAAATAGTACAAGCTTTAATTTCAGAAGCTCAATCAGCAGATCAAGTGACCACTTGAGCCCAAGCCAACCACAACCTCAAATGCCTGGAAGATAAGCTGACTGCAGAATTGAAAATGGCCCTATTGACTGATCCTTGGCTCCTGGACCATCAAACAAAGTTGACAATGAATGATGCACTAGCTTGGAAAGGGACTAAGCTTTATGTACCCACAACCCTAGATGGACTAAAGTGTAGCCATGACTCATGGCTGGGGGGCAACTTTGGATTCTTAAAAACCCTACATTTACTGAAAGACAGTTCTGGTGGCCAAAAATGAAACCTGATGTCGAGGACTATGTAAAAAGTTGCTCAATTTGTGCCACAATGAAACACAGAACTGGAAAACCTCCTGGCCTCCTGCAACAAGTTGCTGAACCAACCCAACCTTTGGAAGAGATCGCAATGGACTTTATTGTTGAATTACTTAAGAGTGAAGGGAATATGATTATTTGGACTATAATTCACATATTCTCTAAACAGGCCCATTTTATAGCCTGCAAAGGACTTCCATCTGCAAAAAAACTTGCAAAGCTGTTCGTGAAACATATCTATAGACTACATGGAGTACCTTGTAGAATAATATCAGACAGAGGGATACAATTTACTGCAAAATTTTGAAGGGAATTCCTGAAATCCATTGGTTCCTCTCAAGGATTATCCTCAGCTTTCCATCCTGCTTGTAACGGAGCAGCGGAGAGGGCTAATGCCATGATTGAACAATACATTAGATGCTATGTAAATTATCAACAAGAAAATTGGGCTGAGTTATTACCTTTTGCAGAGGTTGCTTACAATAATGCAGTACATAGCAGCACGGGATTGACTCCATTCCAAATCAACACTGGAATGGATTTTGTCCCGATGCCAGAGTTACCTAGACAACCTCCCACATCCATATCCCTAACAGTATGGATGAACTCATTAAAGAAAGGATGGGAAGATACAAAAAAAGCTTTGACTGAAGCTGCAAAAAATTATAAAGAACAGGCGGATAAACATAGATCCCTTCAACCACCTTTTAAAGTAGGAGACAAAGTATATTTGTCAACAAAGTTTCTTAGGTTGAAACTGCCCAGTAAAAAGCTGGGTCCAAAATTCTTGGGTCCATTCCCAATTTCAAAGATAATCAATCCGGTCAATGTCCAATTAAGTCTTCCTTGACTATTGGGAAAAATTCATCCTGTGTTCCATTGTAGTTTACTAAAACCAGCTACTACATCAATGATAAGACCACTGCCAATTGCTCCCCCTAAACCGTTAACAGTACAGGGGAAACACATTATGAAATTCAAAAAATTCTCGGTTATAGATTACACCGTGGCTGATTGCAATATTTGGTCTTATGGAAAGGATACCCCCTCTCAGATGCTAGTTGGGTGAAGAGTTGGGATGTTCATGCTGACCAATTGGTTAACCAATTCCATGAGGATTTCCCCCACAAACCAAAGGGTCCTCATGGAGGGGGGAGACGGGGTTATGGACAATGTTTTTACCCCTGTATCTGTTTTGTTTTTTGTTTTCTTTTAGGAGGAGGAGTTTTCAAGGGGGGATGCCTGTCAGCTTTGAAATTCAGCTGCCAACATAATGGGAAGGGGGGGTGGAGGAGTTGACAAGTTCAAGGTTATTCTGTATGTCGTACTAAGAAATTCCAGTTGCAGTTAATTGGTTCTTGTGATTTATGAAGTGTAGAAGTGGGAGGAGAAAAAAGTGGATTCTGTGTAGCACCTGAAAATTCTTTCACTTTGGAAAATGCCTTAGATGTACCAGATCTGTTTCTAATAAATCAATTGGAGAGAATATGTCTCAGAGTGATTGATATCCTGGATACTTTCTGGATGCCTTACATAGGTTTTATTTTATTTATATATTATATTGTCATTGTGCTGGAATGTAAATCAGTTAATGAACTTTAACTGATTATTTTTTAATACTTAGGAGATTTATGATTTGGGGAAATAAACAATTTATTTAGTAGTCTTTCCTCAATATGTTATGTCAACTTCCCAAACTAATTTATAACTCTGAGACTTTCTGATGGTGTCCTAAACAATTAGCAATCAAGTCTGGCCCTACTAAACATTTTTCTCTTTTGTTAGATTATATCTGATTCTCAGAGACTGCCTGGATATGTCCCTGCACTTTTCCTGGCTAGGTTTTCAGAAGTGGTTTACCATTGCCTCTTTCCTAGGCTTAGAGAAAGTAACTGGTCTCTCAGTTCCTAGCCCAAGGCCTTAAACACTATACCAAATTGGTTCTCATCCACTAAACATTACATTGATAAAACCAGTTCTAAATCTATTGAAGAGTATTAAAACAAAATAACATAAAAGAGAGAATCTAATATTCTAAAAAGAAAAACAGGGTAGGAAGCCATTGTAATTCTGAAAGGAGCATAAACATTCCCGTTATTCAATAGATCCATACATTTGGAATTTTAATATTGAAAGGCTCTGCTATTTGTATTTCTGAAAAAAGCTATGAATTTTGCCAGGGGTCTTTTTTTTTTTAGTAAACCAAATGAAGGTCCCTCCTGAGAAGCTAAAGGGACTTAAAGAGACTCTCTCTTTAGAACAGAAACAAACAACATATTCAGCCAAAGAGATCTGATCTGGTTTTCTTCCTCTGAGGCTCAGTCTATACCTGCAAGCAAGCAGTCAATAAAAGCCAGTCCACTGAGCATCTCCCTGCTGCTGGATTTTTTTTCTGCTGTTGTTCAGGAAAACTGAAGAAGTTGCCCTTCTAATCAATAACAGAGAAACAACAAAAGTCCTGATCTTTCTACTTCCCTGAGTAGACTGACAGGAGCAATCCACTTTCCTTCTATCTTTTATTTCTGCTATAAAACAAAAATAAGACATGATCTATCTTAAAAGGAAAATAATGTGGGTTGCATTAGGGCTCTCTATACCTATGACCCTCTCTAAAGCTGAGGCATCAACAGGCTAATCCCATCACATCTAAGAATTATGTTAGAGGACACTTTACTTATGGCAATCTCCTCTAAAGGAAAAAAAAAGAACCCTGGATGCAAAAATAAAAACAAAATAAAGTAATAATATGGCAGGAAAATATTTTTTATTTCTTTCTTTTTTAAAAAGTATGTAGGACATCGGTGCTCTGGAAATAACTTGCAAATGTGTTGCAAAAATTTGTAAAAATGATTCAAATTTTGCTCCTGAGCCACCTCCCTACCAAACACTGTTGGACAATGATAACAACAATGGAAACTAATGCAACATAGTTTTATTTTTACATGTACAAAACCCATCAAAATCTACAAATATAGTGCATGAGATATGTACTCTATTGTGGGTCGGTGACACAGCACATGTTATTTCTGCAAAAATATGTAAACTGGAAATTTATTTTTTCCCCAAAGAAAGCAAAGTACGAGTGACAATGCTACAGCAGAGAAATCAATGAGTGAAGGAGAATAATATGTGCCAAATGTACTGTAGGAGAAAATAAATGATTAAAGCATTTTTAATTTTCAATATTTCACTCAATTTTTAAAAAGAAACAATTGTACTTGCTCTGTATTAAATCAAATAAACAATAGTGTGGTATTTCAGAACTCTGAAAACTTCAAGAAAGTCTGAAAACTTTACTCAGTGTGAGCAGGAGCATTTTTCACAATGAAGATCCATAGAAGGACACTTGCCACTGGCAAGTGCTATTGCAGATTTAACCAGGGTCATTAATGAATGAATGAATGAATGAATTGACTTGTCATTCTCCGTGAGACTCCGATCTATGCCTGATTAAAATAAGCATTAATCATTCAGGTATTCATTGTGAAGTATTTATAGGTGACAGCTTAATGGAAAGAGATGTACATAATTTAGCTTATATGGTACAGTATCAGTATCAAAAATGGCTACAAGCATGTATACTTAACATGAAAAAGAAAAAGAAGAAAAAAATCATATATATTGTATATAGGTGAAAGGAAATGTATCAACAGGAATTCTACCTGAATGGACACCTTGTCTTAGTAAATCTATGCAATTAATACTGTGTATAACAAGGATCTTCAAACTTGGCAAGTTTAAGACTTGTAGACTTCAACTCCCAGGATTCCTGAGCTAACATGACTGGAGGAAAAATTCTGGAAGTTGAAGTCCACAAGTCTTAAAACTGTCAAGTTTGAAGACCCTGGTGTATAACTATAGATGCATCTAGGAGAAATCTTCATTTCTCAATTATGGTCTTTTAAAACAGTGGTTACCAACTGGTGGGCCATGGCCCACTGGTGGACGGCAAGAAAATTTTGGTGGGCCGCAGAGAAATCTCACCCCAGAGCACCCCCCCAAAGCAATTAATCCAGGCTGTGGGGGAACACAAGGCCTACATGGCCCGCAGGAACCCTCCCTGCCCACTCACTCCTTACCGGGAAAACTTGCCTGCTAAATTGCTATTTTTCCTTTTTCATCAGCTGTTCTGCTGTGCCAGAAGATTTAGATTAGCTAGGAAGCAGGAAAAGGTTGGATTTCTTGCTTTCTAGTTAATCTTTAGATCTTCGGCTCTGCTTTTAAGCATAGCCAAATCTCCCTTAGGACTGAAGTTTCTATTATTCAGTGCAGACTCATGGCAAGCTACTTTTATGTGACAGACTCAGGTAGCTGATGGCAGATAGATAGATCACTGAATGATTCTGTGAGCAACTCAATCTGCCTGCCTGCTTTGCCTGATTTTGGGTAAAAGTTGCTCTTTTTTTTTATAAAAAATTCAATATTTATATAAATATTTATAATTTTTTTATTCATACTTATATCCCGCCCTTCTCCGAAGACTCAGGGTGGCTTACAATTTTTTGGGATACAACCCAATGTGCTCAGCAATAGCCTTCCTTCCATTGTATATGCCTGCTTATTACTAAGCGGCGTTTTTACAAAGTCAGCTAATTGCCCCCAACAATCTTGGGTCCTCAATTTACCTACCCCAAGAGGATGGAAGGCTGAGTCAATCTTGAGCCTGGTGGGATTCGAACCTGCAATAATTACAGGCAGCTGGAACTAAGTGCTAGGCTATTAACAGCCTGCACCACCAAGGCTACTTACATACAAGCCATGCCCAGCCAGTCACATGACCACCAAGCCACACCCACAAATTAAGCCATGCCCACAGATCCAGTTAGTGGTCCCTGGGATTTAAAATTATGAGTTTGGTGATCCCTGAGGTCCAAAATGTTGGCGACCCCTGTTTTAAAAGGCTCTTCTTTTCTATCTGAGACAGACATTGTTTCTTTTGTTGATGGTGTTTATTAAATTATGATCTTCATTCCTTCTCAGAGAGCCAGGCTGTCCCCCACTTTAAAACATACTGATGAAGTAAGCCATGGAATTAGATATTGACCAAGCAAAATCACTCAATGATCTTTATTGTTAGATAGGATGGCCAAGTATCATTTTTTTTACAATGGATTGATCTTTTCTGGAAACATTTCCACATATCATTGGATTCCACAGCCAGTGATGAAGAATGCTAGGCACTGAAGTTCAATGGAGGGGACATAATTTCCTTTCCCTGTTAATTTAAAATCAGACCAGTCTCACTCTGGTTGAAAGCTACAGAACCATATGAAATTGTCTACCAATAACTTGAATAACAGACATAAATCATCTAAGTACAGTTTTTCCCTTTATAGAAAGATGGATTGTCTTTAAAAAAAACAACAAACTACAGTAATATTTCTAAATTTGCATCTAAAGATAAAATTAGCATATATTGCACAAATTCAAAACCTAGTTTTTGTGTACTTTTTTTGGTGATGTTTTTTGTATTTTTAAAAATTATGTATCTCTATAACGTCATTCCTTCTGTTGTGGTGTCAGTGGATTGTTAGTGGGCAGCCTTGTTTAGAATAGTGAATATCCTGCATGGGACAGATTTACAAGATCTCCCATTTGGCAACTGCACTGTCTACAAAGTTGCTTAGATTTGACTCATCCTGCACAGGATCTGATGTGGTGACTGAGACATTGTCTAGCTCTGTTATCTAGGAATAATCCTTTTGGTGTAGTAATACATGGAGCTGGAATGTATGATTTGCTTTAATTTGTGAGTGGTTAATGTTTTCTAAGGGAATGGGTTGATGCCAGCTGCCTTCAAAGCAAGGATATTACACCTGTTCCTTAGGAGGCGCCCTATGGATTCAGAAGTGGTTCAACTCTATAACCAAGTTTCCAGACTTTTATGGTGGGGATCTACCTACAGGGTACCCTAGAAGGAATAGATGATCTGGTGCCTTTTTACTCAGGGTTTAGGCCAGGTTATAGGATGGACTGGCTGCTTTAGTGGATGACTTTTCTTAGGATTTTCATGGAGTTAATACTTGGTCTTTTTAGATATTTTAATGGCTTCTGATATCATTGAGTATAGCATCCTTTCAAACTGTCTTCAGGGACTGGAAATTAGTATCATTCTTCTGCAGTGACTCCTTTCCTACATCTGTCTATAATTCTGATCAATAGCAGAGGATGGATATATGGCCACTCTCTTGTGGTGTGCAAAACAGATCAGCTCTCTCTTCATTATTTAACAATTATAAGACACTGCAGGGAGAAGTCTTTTAGTAGTTCAGAGTGCAATACTATCAATATAGTGATGATACTCAAGTTTATATTGCTATCCTCCATCAAACTAGAGATGTTGTCAAAGTTCTGTCTTGATATCTGGAGGCTTTCAAGGTCTGAATGGGAGGAAATAGATTAAAGTTGAATACAGGGAAAATTAATTGCAGTTTTCTTTTCTCTCTAGTGTTGTCTCTCAGATGGCGGAGCAGATTCATGGCTTTTAGGTCCTCCTGAAGATGCTGCTACTGTGGGAAGGGCAAGTGGCAACAACAGCTATGAGGGTTTGTGCCTAGCTTCTGTTAGTTTGCCAGATGTGGCCCTTCCTGGGACCGGAAGCTCTATCTTCAGTGACAACACACAGTTTAACTTCTGCAATGTGTTCTACATGAAGTCACACAGTACAGCTTTTGATGACTGGTATACCAAGGTTGACCAGGCCAAGGCCAAGCTGGAGATGATAGCCAATATTTGGAAGCAGAGGAGATTAGAAAACATTATTTTATTTTTTAATTATGCTTTAAAGCAGCCTTCATGGGGAAGTTAGAATGGTGCTTAGTAATGGCTTTCAACACAGAGGGCAAGGGGAAGTGAGGATGATGAAAGTATCATCACATTGTTAGGGACTGTGGAAGGAATTTCCACTTTGCTGTGCTCTTTCTACTGGCTCATTTTTGAAAATTCAAATGAGCCAACTACAGCACAGCTGTAGCTTTGAATCTACCGGCTTTCTTAGCCCCACCCCTTCTAACTCAAAGGTATATAAGAAGCTGCCTCAGTGACAGTTACTCACTTCCAAGCAGAAGACAGTTCTGGCTAGTTCTGTCTTTGATTCTGGCAAGAAACAACTCCATAGTTGGAAGTGCTTTGCCTCCCCTTTCTGTGGAAAGGACTCTTGGAACTCCAGCCACATAGGTGGTTGTTAGGACTTAAGGACTCTCAGAGGAAGCACAGGCTACTGGTATGCTTTCTTAGAATATTTATTTGTTTTTACTCATTGTAATCAATAAACAAGTTCTGGATCGAACTCTTCTGGGCTCAACTCTTTTTAGATAACTTCTCTATAGATTAAGGTTTACGAGCCATTGGTTTCTTAACCTCTCAACTTTATTCTGACAGGGACAATCTCTGCCACTTTTATATGTTCACTGTGAAGTCATAAACATATACAAAAGGCCAGAGTTTGCACTGAAATGACACCATGAGCCATGGTGGCACAGTGGTTAGAGTGCAGTACTGCAGGCTACTTCTGCTGCCTGCTGGCTGCCTGCAATTTGGCAGTTCAAATCTCACCAGGCTCAAGCCTTCCATCCTTTCGAGGTAAGTAAAATTGTTGGGGGCAATATGTTGGCTCTGTAAAGTGCTTAGAAAAGGCTATAAAGCACTGGGAAGTAATGTAAGTGCTATTGCTATTGCGATGCTGGTTTAGTAATTCTGATAAAAGCTTCTAGTCTGCATATGCTTCTAATCCTGGAGGCTAGTAAAAGCTAAACTCTCCAGAGGTCTTTTGGGATGTGATTGTTCACCGTAATAATTAATTTTTTACATTATTTTATAAATGTCATTGGTTTTGATTCTAGGAATTGTTTGGGGATTTGGGTGTTAGCTGGATTGTGGCTTAAATGTATTTATTAATTTATTTTTTGCTATGGATATTTTGTTATAATTGGTTTTCATTACCATGAATCTTTTATTGTGTTTATCTTGTAGGCCTTTGGGAGTTTAGATGATTTGGTTGAATACCAGTAATAATAATAATCAGAAGAAGTGATAGTGTTATTATTATAGTGTTAATATTATTATATTATATAAATAACTATCTCCTGTGCAATCCTACATATTCACACATACAGATGCAAAGTCGCTAAACTTTATTTCCAACATATAAAATCAGGTGCACATTGCAGAAAATCCCATATAAGACTTGCTACATGCAAACAGTTCAGAACAGAGTGAAGTGCAAAGCAGCAGCTTCATCAGGTCATTATTTAAAGGTCTAGGCATCATGGGTAGGTCATCATTTGGTCTAGGTTCAAAGCAATATCATTTCAGAGACAGGTGGTTCAAGGCTTAGCACATGGAGTTCAGATGAAATGAATGGCTGTTCCCAATGAAATGTTGTCAAACAACATTGGCTTAAATAGAACCCCCACCAGCTGGGAGCTAATGAAGGCTGACCATACCCTTGTTGGGAAAAAAAGAATACTAAATATGCCAGGCCACTGGGTAGTCCTCAGTCTGACTGCTGACACAGCTGTTCTCAAAGACTGCTGGGGGCTTCTCAAATCCAGAGACTTCTAGGTCTCAGCTGGCCATCATATTGTAACAGTTCAAGTGGGTCATTTACTTTTAAGTAAGGATTTAATAAAAAAATATTATTGTTGTTACCAGCATCATCATCTTCATCACTGCATCCAGCATATTATCCAGCCTGCAAGATAGTTATAAATGTTAGAATTAAAATTTGGTTGCATCCAAATTGAGTTAAGTGATTTTGAATAACTACTGTGGTTATTCTGTAATTGCTAGAATCCATTGACAGTCCAGACTGTGCTGTTTTAGGCAGTGTTTGCAGTGGAGTACAATACTCCAAAATAAGATGATCCATTTATCTGAGTTCATTATCTGTATTTGGGCTTGTACTCTCATGGGATTCAGTGTCTTTTTCTACTGTGTTGTGGAAAAACACTCTTTCAAAGGTTAGGCTATCAATTTCACCACCTCCCATCCAGCCTGACATGGCAGGCCATAACTGACAAGAAAGTCCTCTTTACTCCTTATGCATCTCTTTTGATTAGCTGATGGGAACTGTCACAGTTATTGGCTTGGAAGGTAAGTTAGAAACAAGTAACTCAAACAACTTCTCGCTAAGATCATTGACTTTGACTGTCAATGGGAACTGGAGCTTGATACAGTCAGACAGAGAACATTCCACAATTAAGGAGCTGCTGTTTAGACAGCTATGGACAAGTATGTTTTAAAGGTACTGAAGTGTGGTGGTTCTAATAGAAGCAAAAAGGATCCAGTGAACAGTTCTATATTTCCAATAATACTGGATGAGGAGTAATAGGTATGTCAGAGGTGGTTATAGCTTGATAATGATGTATCTATCCTTGGCACAATATAATGAAAAACCTTTCGCCAGTCTTGAGTCCTCCATATGTTAGGAATATGACTCACAAAATTGCCAGCCAAATAGGGGAGTTATAATCTCCATACATTTAGGTGGGCTTAGATTGGAGGAAAAAAAATCCCATTTATTTTCCAAAGGACTTGAGGGATTTAAATGAGTTTTTTCTCAGCAGATTATTCCTCCAGCCCGTTTCATTTATTGTACAGCAAAAATAAATAGCAAAATAATATTGCAATGCACAAAAACAAAAAGCATATGCTAGTCATCATCTATAGCAAAGAGGATGTAACTGTAAGTATTTATTTTTCAAATGTCTATGCCACCAATTTTATTCTGGCTCATAAAGAAATATTATTGGGATTAATTTAACTTCTACTTCTAGAGGTACTTCTGGTACATAAATATGGTTTAAGTAATACCACATTTTCTAAATGTTTTGGACTTAACATCCATAAGACAATTGTCATCCTGGATCTACTGTCTGAAACAACCAGAGATCATCAGGAAGTTTAGTCTGGTGTATGCTCCTTGAGGAATATAATATATAAAATTGAGTTTTGGATTGCCCCACAAGATGCATCTTCTTTTACTTGTTCTAAACTAGCCTTATATGAAGAGGAGGAGAAGGAAAACAGCTGGATAAAGTTGGATAAAGAAGAGGGGGTTATGGCATAAATAATGGCAAGTTCTTGTGAATGGACAGGAAAGAATGAGAAGTGTAAATATGAATTAAGGGAAGATCAATACAGGTAGTCCTTGACTTACAACCACAATTGATCCCAGAATTTATTTTGCTAAGTAAGAAATGACTTCAGTGAGTTTTGCTCCATTTTATGACTTTTCTTGCTGCACTTGTTAAGTGAATCACTCAGTTGTTAAACTACTTTCAAGGTTATTAAGTGAAACTGGCTTCCTCATTGACTTTGCTAGTCAGAACATCCCAAAAGATGATCACATGACTCTAGGACACTGCAACCATCATAAATATGAACCAGTTGTCAAGCATCTGAATGTAAATCAGGTGACCATGGGGATGCTGCATGATCATAGGTGTAAAAACTGGTCATGTCACTTTTGACCAAAATGGTCACTAAATAAACTATTGTATGTTGAGGACTACCTGTCCTAGAAAATAGAAATAACTATATTTTGTTTCTGCCAAATGATATATTTTCTCGCTCTGATGTTCAGCAGTTTAAGCAGTCTAGACAGCTAACCCCATTGCAAATAATAACTTTCAAACCATTCCACTCTCTATATTATACACAAATCCTTCACTTTCAGTCTATGCTAAAAAAAAATATCACAATACTGGAGCAACATCTTAGGACTACAATATTTGATTCTGAACCTCCAAGAATAAACTGCTCTCAGTAGCTGGGAATCTTTTTTTGGTATATCAGTTTGGGAATGAGTTTGAACTCCTTGCATAGGAGTTAAGGCGCATGGAAAGGCAGAGAATAAGTCCAGGGAGTGGAGCGGGGGGGTGTCAAATTCACATATTTATCATGAATGTTCTTTCTCTCCCCCATCCCTTGTAGGTAAAAACATTTGAAAAAGTATGTATTTACTTCTTTGCTTCTCAAGATGAATACCATAAACTATTGTTACCAATTCCAGTTTTTTTCTTTGTTTTTCTGTTTAATCTTGATGAATCTTGATGTGTTTTAATCTGTGCATTAAATAGAAAATCTCCAAATTAAAAAAAAACAGGGGAAAATATGAAGGGCATAACTACAATTTACAAAAAAAAGGATCAGCTTTGATTTCTGGATATATTTCTCCCCAAATATTTTTCCCAAATTTTACTAGTGGTGACAATAAATCTCTGTCTTTTAAGGGCCATCCTCTTTCATTGTTCTTTGCAACAGTTTAGCAATAGCAACAGCACTTAGATGTATATATTGCTTCACAGTGCTTTACAGCCCTCTCTAAGTGGTTTACAGAGCCAGCATATTAACCCCAACAATCTGGGTCCTCATTTTACTGACCTACTGACCTCAGAAGGATAGAAGACTGAGTCAACCTTGAGCTGGTGAGAATTGAACTGCCAAAATGCAGGCAGTTCAGCTAATTCTGCAGGGGTTAGAATGCAATCATAATTTAGATATAGGACATATTTATATATACTATTAGAAAGGGAATGAGTCAGATACAGATGCATCCCAAAGTGAATCAGGAGGAAGTAGGGAATTTTGGAACAAAATGGCAGGAAAACTGATAGGTATTAAGCAATACAAGTAACGGGATTGGCACTGAATCTTCTGGCCCCTTTCACAATAATCTATTAGTAAAAATGTTTATTTGGGCCCAGATGTATATAAAATTAAATCATATTTCCACTGGATGGGGGAGAGAGATAGAGTAATTTAAATTGGAGTCTTTGGAGGTTGTCAGAATCTAATTTTGTTATCCCCTAGTATCTGATGATAATAGTCCAATATACCTTCATCATTTTGGTCCTTCAAGGACTATCTAAACATAACTTGCAGCTTTAATGGTCTGATTTAATGTAGATGGTAAATCATATTATTACTTTCAAAGGATCCAAATGTAGGTAGAAAATATAGAATAAACAATTATGTACCAATAAAGACCTGTTTTTCTCCCCTCCATTTTTAAAGCAAGAGTATGGAAAGCTGTTTGGGAACAAGGAATCCCACTTGTGCTTTTTGCTTTATTGAAAAATGTAGGACAGAGGACTAACAAATAAAATAGAAATGTATTGTTTCACTGATCCCTCCAAGGGATCCACAAGAGCATTTAAGACTCTATCTTATAAAACAGTTTATACTAAGATACTGCACGTTATTTGTCCAAAGCTATGTACTATATTTGTTGTTGAGGAAGCATTTGAAGTTAGGTTTCTCATACTTCCAGTTATTTTGAAAAGCATACACATTATCCTGCCCTTATTTTCATTTACCATGCAGATAGTAAGGAAAGTCAAGAGGAAAAAAAATCAGCTTGCAAATATTTGTGGGAATCCAGAGTATTCATGCTGAAACCTTCTATGAAATAGAAGATTTCAGTATGAATGGGGTTCTAGAAGAGGGCAATATTAAAAGAATTCAGGAACTTGGGGATACATATATGTAGACCTGAGTAGACTTATGCAAATCAAATTCAATCTGACTCAAACTTTTGATTCAATTTGGCTAATACAATTCATTAGATCAAATCAACAAACTTGTATGATTTGTTTTGATTCAAATCAATTCTAAGGTTAAAATTCCTGCTATGCACAAGTGAAAGGCATCCAAATCAAGCCAAATTGGATCAACTGATCCAATGAGGTATTTGAATCCAATCAAATCTGGAGATTCAATGGATCTTTGAATCAAATCTTCTAATCAAAGGTTGACATATCCCCCAATTCTTGAACATATTCTATAAATCAGCCAGAGCTTCAACAATATTGCTGATAGACAAAGCAAGAAATTCATCAAACACATTCAGTAAGCTAACCACTTGAACCAGGCTTGTGGGTCATATCATTTTAACATGTCCTCCATCTCTATAGAAGTTTATAACAAATAGAATTCTAAAAATCTTGGATGCTTCCAAAAGTGGGATTTTCCTCCTCTCTTCTCATAACAAGGTGAAATGTATATCCCTAAAAAGGGAAACCTGATTTTGCAACCTCTACTAAGAGGCTGCAAAAAGATGTAAAGTAGACATGCCCAACCCATGGCCCATGGCCCACATACAGCCCTGGTCAGCTAGTAATACAGCCCCACAAGATCATAAACTTTTAATGGAAGTGATTTATATATATTAATGATATTATATGTTGTATATTGTGGTCCAAGACAATTTATCTTCACTCAATCTAGGCAAACCTAAATGTTGGATATCCATGGTGTAAGGGGTCCCTTGGCATGTCAGGGAAGACTATGGATCCCCAGACTGCAACATAATTCTAGGCCTCTAACATTCATCTGAACTGACAGAAAAATTACATCTGCCCTTACTTTTTTGAACTCCATTACTAAGTGAGAGGGAAACAGTTTAGGACAAGGCATTTGAAGCTTACTCTGAATAAAAGGTGCTCCATGATTTGAGAGAGATGTCAAAGGCTAAATGCCATGACTGCTTAGAGTGAGATTTGGAATTAGGTATGTGTGTTTATGTGTTTATGTGTTTGAATTGTGTTATAATTTAGATATGGTCTCTTTGTGTTATAATTTAGATATGATCTACAAGGAAGAGGCAGAAGAAGATAACCTGATAAAAATATTTTGTGAAGTTAGGGAGGAAGTCCTTCCTCTACCTGTCTTAAGATAAATGCTGTCACAATTCATCCTATATCTGCAGTCACCATGAGTATTAAACTCTGAAATAGTTGAGGGTGGTAATGACACCAACTAATCCAGAAGAGAAAAAAATCAACCGTCTGCAAAAAAAAGCGCCAAATGAACACCCTAAATCATCAATAATTCCATATTTACCTTTATCTTTAATCCTGAATTTAAAATTTCCAAGAATAATTAAGATACACAGAAACTCTCATCTATGTTTATCTCCCCTGTTGCTACTCAATGGATTAAGGAGGCATATACTTTAAATTGAACCACATAACTATGCAGACTGCATAAGATTTGCTGCAAGCTATTGACAGATCAATTCTCACAACTTCAGATGCATTATACATTTTACAGTTAACTCTGTCAATATTTTGGAGCCTATCCCTTGAGAAAGGAATATTCCAAGAGACAAAATAAATGAAAGACTGACTCAAAGGTTGTGACACTTGCATTAAACTCCAGTACAGGACAACATATAAGTCTCATTTAAGGTACACTAAAGTTTTCCTTCATTTCTCAAGTTTTCTCTTGCCTAGCACACTGAATCTTGTTCTATAAATTGCCCTGCATTTGTGAAATCCAGCATAATAAGCCAATGCATATTTATTGACCAGACTGCAATTGATAATCCTTCAGGTCATTGAACCAGCTATGGAATTTTGTTACACAAAATCTCTTAGGTTAAATAATTAAACTTGCTAAGGATATTTTTCTATCATATACAGTATATGGAGAGACATTTCCATTTGGAAATGGAGGGGTCAAATCAAACTCTTGGTCAACTGAGAGTGAACGTTTATAAGTCATTTCTACAATGTACAACTTGCCTCATGGTGTAACTGGAACAATCTGGAACTGAACACACTCAAAGCCATAGAAATGGTGGTACACTTTAGGAGAAACCCTCCCATACTACCACCTCTTACAATACTAGACAACACAGTATCAACAGTAGAGACCTTCAAATTACTAGGTTCTATCATAGCTCAAGACCTAAAATGGACACATCAAAAACATCATCAAAAAAGCACAACAAAGAATGTTATTTCTGCGCCAACTCAGAAAGCTCAAACTGCCCAAGGAGCTGCTGATACAGTTCTACAGAGAAATGATTGAGTCTGTCATCTGCATTTCTATAACTGTCTGCTTTGGTTCTGCAACCCAACAAGTAACAATTCCCTCAACACTGTCCAACTATTTACAAAGTGTGCACTAGTATTACTATTAATCTTCTCATCACTCCTTATCACTCATACCCTCCCACTTGTGACTGTATGACTGTAACTTTGTCACTTGTATCCTTACGATTTATATTGACTGTTTCCTAGTATGTGTCAGGACTCCAACAAATCGCCTCATTCAAAGCAAAAGTCTGTAGCTGCATCTTAGAAAAAGTAAATTGGTTTATTAGAAATTGCCATGTTGGTGCGTGGGTGGGTGCAGCTGGTACTAAATCACATCATACATTTCCCCCTTGACCCTGGTCTTTCCCCCACCCCCTGGATGTGACTTCTCCAATAGGACACATCAGTCTCCAAGAGTCATCCATCATACTCTCCAATAATGTTCTTAGCTCTGACAACCTTGGGCTGCTGAGTTGATATTTAGGCATTTCAAGAATGCCTAGTTTTCCCCTACTCCCTTTTTCTGGCAGCTAAAAAGACCAAAGGAGTATCTTTTTAGTTGACATTCAGCTCCCCTCACTTCCTGAAGGTGACCCATACAACACAAAAAGAAAACAAATTTATTACAGGTATAGACCTCAGGGTTGCGAAAACCCCCAGGCTTGGTTGGGTTTTCTGCATGGAACCTCATCACATGGCGATCAGCTTGGATGTTCCTACTCTTTACCCAAGACGCCTCTAATAAAGGGTAACCCTTCCACTTGATTAGATATTGGAGTTGTCTCCTCTGCCACCTTGAATCGAGGATTCGCTGCACCTCATAATGGGTTTGGCCGCCTATGACCATGGGGTCTGGGGGTTCACGAGGTGGTGGCCTCAGGGTTGATCCCACCACAGGTTTTAAGAGGCTATTATGGAATACTGGGTGTATTTTCCCTAACAGTTGGGGCAACTTCAGTTGCACCATGACTGGGTTGATGACCTTTACTATGGGGAAAAGTCCCATGAACTTTGGTCCCAACTTCTTACTAGGAATCCTTAACCTCAAGTACTTGGTGGATAGGTAGACCTTCTCTCCCACCTGGAATGGCCTTTGCGGGGCCCGGTGTCTGTCTGCCTGTTTTTTATAGCTTTGTGCAGCTTTTTTTTTTTAACATTTTCCCAAGTTGCTTTCAGCGTTGACATCCAATCATTCAGGCTGACTGAGGAGGGGGGATTCATTGGGATGAAGTCCATGCCACTCACTACTTTAAAGGGGGTTAGCCCCGTGTCTACTGTGAACAGCATTATTCTATGCAACCTCCAAAAGGCAGGAGGTCCACCCAACTGGATTGCTGATAATTCATGTAGCATCTCAGATACTGCTCTACATGGCGTTCAATCTCTCTGCCTCCCCCACATTGGATGAAAAGCTGAGCTAAGACCCTGGGATGACCCAATAGTCTGCAGGAACTCCCTCCAAAATTTTGCCATCAACTGGACTCCTCTGTCTGAGATAATTTTTCGTGGCACTCCATGTAGGTGGTAGATGTGTTTCAAAAACATCTTGGCTAACTGGTGGACTGACTGCCTTTGATGTTGGAAGTAAGAGATAGTTTTTGTGATTAGTAATAATTGATACCCATTGCCAGTGGTTTAAAATCTTTTTAAGGTCTTCCAATTTAATTATCATTTTGGGGCAATGAATCTGATATTTTGAGTAAGGAAAATGATGCAATACATTCTTTTCTCTGCATTCCCCTTAAGTACAGCTTCACTGAATTGCCTTAGCATGCCACCTTGCATAATTTTATAGCTCTCTATAATGTTTTCTATAAATATTATTTTTTTCTAAATGAAAAAAAAACTGCAAATACTGTGATCATTATTTATAAGTTGTTTCAGCCTCTATATAATTTTAGCTGTTATTTTCTATAATGTTATTAGTAACACAATATCCTCTCTCTATTCCTTTTTAGAATAGAATAGAATTTTTATTGGGCAATTGTGATTGGAAACACAAGGAATTTTTAAGGCAGTTATCATCTATAGGCATCATACTAAGAATTATATAAAGGCATTACAGTAATGCTATTTTTTATTTCTTTCTAACTGTAAGCATTCTTTTGTGATCTAATGATTAAGTGGACAAAAGGCATTGTAAGTATCTGTATCTGTATCTGTATCTGTATCTGTATCTGTATCTGTATCTGTATCTGTATCTATCTATCTATCTATCTATCTATCTATCTATCTATCTACTGTATATATTCAATTTATATGGCTACCTATTTCAAATCGTTTAAAAAACCCAAGCAATAATAGCCAAGATAAAGCCAAGCAGCACAATTAGCATAACATGATATGGATTCAATAACACACTTAGGGTCCCAGCCTCACTAACAGAATCAGGTATTCAAGCTCCAATGGAAAACTAGTAGGATTGGGACTTTCTGAGGAAATAATGGATGATATGACAGAAAGAGCTCTGTTCTTCAGTCCCATCAGGTGACACTCCCTAATGGATGGGACTCAGAACATGCCTCTCCTATTGGATCTAACAGGACAGATAGCTAAAACAAAAAAAAACTTCAAGTTATCAATAGCAAAATAAAATATAGCTCATGAAATACGCTCATCAGTGATAATGTTCTCAGGGAAAAAGGAGAAAAAAAAGGTTGTGCCAAAAGGAGAAAAAAAAGGTTGTGCTAAAATAGTTTGTTTATCCCTATCTATTAAATGCTAGATTTTTCTTTGGTTAACAATGAATAGATATTGATTAATGTTATGATCTATATAGCCAGTATAATCAGTAGATATTTGTTTTGAGCTATTAAAAATAAAATCCAAGGAGAATGATAAATGGTCCCCAACAGAAATGTCATAGCTTCTGAAATCAACATTTAATCCTAGAAAAGATACTTATTAAAATGTGTGGCCTATTTTGAACATAATCCTCTCTTTTTATCTTTAACAATTATTTCCCTGCTGTTTCAAGGAAGAATACCTCACTCAAAATGATGAACTCCATCTTACTTTTGAGCTATATGAAGTTATCATTTTGCACCATTACCAAGAAGGATGCAAAAATGTGTGGTAAGCAATTTCCAAACTTTGCTAAAATCAATATCATGCTTTGAAAGTGATCGTGTTTTTTTTTGCAGAAAGCATGTTTGCTGTACCTATAACTTGAATGCAAAGTAAGATGATTAAAAAGTTTATAAAAAGCTTGTGAACTTCCCAGCTCCCCCCACCCCAGATTTAATGAGCTTGTAGAGTCACCCAGAGGCCTACAGCTTAGGCTGCTCTTATTATCAGCTTGAAACAAATAGAAAAAGGTAATAGGGAAAGGTAGATTTTGCTGAGGAAATAGTTGACTTCTGGCTTCCTGGGAATAATAAAGTAGTTAAGGTCCTAATCCTGCTAAGTAAAATAAAAATAAAGGACAATATATTTCCCCAATGCTCATTTTGCCTTGATTTAGCATTAAAGTTCATAATTTTAAATTTCTAGGAACTCATATTTCCAACAACCTTACTTGGTCGGTCCACACTATGGCCACTGCAAAGAAGGCCCAACAGCGCCTGCAGTTTCTGAGGCTGCTGAAAAAGAGTGGTCTGGGTAAGAAGTTGCTGGTTACTTTTTACCATTCTACTATTGAGAACATTTTGGTATACTGTGTAACGGTGTGGTGATGCTCCAGAGACTTATAAACACAGCACAAAAAGTCATCGGTTGCTCTCTTTCTTCTTTGGAAGAGATTGCGAAGACCAGATTCCTCTCTAGAGCACTAAAAATCTCCACAGACCGTTCTCATCCTGGTCATTCATATTTCAAACTGTTACCATCAGGGACACATTATAGGTGTCTTAAAATGAGGACTAATAGACTGAGAAACAGTTTCTTTTCCAAGGCAATAATTGTCTTGAATCAAACAGTACATTTGTGATTTAGTCCTATGCATATAGTGGCATTTTTAAACTATTTAACTTACTAAATGTTTTAGATAGGTTTTAGACTAGGTTTTTTTATTATTATTATTATTTTAATTTTTAAATACTCTGTAGTGTGATTGTGATGTGGTGTTTGGGGCACTGTGCTGGAGTAGCTTTCAAATTTCATTGTATTCGTGGAATGCAATGACAATAAAGATATTCTATTCTAAAGGCTCATAACTTCTATCACTTCATTGATTTCCCCACAACTACTATTATAGTTTGGTGCAGTGGTTAAGACATCAAGCTAAAAGTGGGAGACTATGAGTTTTAGTCCTACCTTAGGCACTAAGCCAAATCCTGCCAAGACAACTGCAGGGTCTTGTCCAGGCAGTCACCAAAAATTGAACATGACTGAATGGAAGGGGGAAAAATAGGGAATTGTCAACCAGATCTTTCTCAGCCTTGCATCTCCAGATGGAAGCAATCCAACTCTCATTGTCATGGCTTGTCAAACAGCTGCCTAAAAGGACGGGAGATGCAGTTGTAGAGAATCATGGGAGAAGCAAATTTTGTGAAGAGCTGGCCACGGACATTCACTTTTTAAAATCTATCTGAGATTTTAAGGATATCTAATGCAATTTTACCAGGTTAGCATTATTTAATGTTTTATATTTGTTATTTTCTATTGCATCTTGTTTAAAATGAAAAACCATCTATGTTTAAAACAAACCTTAATACTTAAATAGTTGCTTGGCCTACCATTATTATTATTGGACTACCATTACCATTATTATCACCATAACTATTGCCACTATTAATATGAATAATAATAAATCATCTTGTTGGAATTGCCCATGCTAAGTAATCCTCCTTTATTCTCTCTTTGGCAGTTTTCACAACAACTTCAAAAGTTTTGATGTGTCCCTTTCTAGCTTTGTTTGCCCAATAGATATAATTGACTATAGCCTCCCTCCCTTGTGCTTAACACCTAAGGCTTGGCTATAATCAAGCTTCTCCATGCCCTTCTATTTAGAGGTTCATATCCCCTTGAAATTGTAGGTTCAGGTTCATTATATGATAAAAGAATGTGGTAACTTTGCTCCATCGACTGATCAGTATGTTATTGTTGCCTTCAAGCCACAGCCATCTTTACAATACTCAGACTTATAAAAACAAACCCCAAAGAAGCCAAATAAAGACTTCATCACTTACAAATGGTTGTTGGCTGCTGCAGCTCATAACTTAGTTGAAGAGGATCAAGCTATATCTAGCTGTCAAGGTGAAGGGCAAATTGTCCTTTTCTATAGTCACTCATATTCAAGATTAACATTTATGGGCTTAATTGAAGCACTTTATTTGGCTGCTCATGGCTATCAAAAGGATTTTCAACCTGGAATGGAGTGGCAGCAGCAGAGGACCGAAGGTTGCATTGTTCTGGGATTTCTCCTTACATGAGTTCGCATATGTATATGTAATTTTTATTGAATTTTTTATTTCTTCACTTCAGTGTCATCCCCACTCTTCAGAAACACGTCAATCTGTCATTCTCTCCACCCAAAAGCAGCTTTAATGATTTTAAAGCTGGTTCTGTGCAGAAGAAAAAAAATCTGGTTCTTTTTTCTTCTTGTCAGTTATCTTCTAATTTAATGCAAGAGAATTTCCTTTAGAAATTTATTTCAAAGGGAAAAAGAATATGATACAGGACCCTTGGGTGGAGTGTTGATGTGGCAAGGGGTAGATGTGAATGTCCCATCTTTCACTGTGCATTTAATCACTTTATCTGCAATCCCTCTAGTTTCCCATGCTTCAATATTCAATGGAGTAGTACTTACTTAGGCAGAGCTGGTATGCAATTTGGGAGTCCTGTCAAGCAGATGAGAACTATTGTATTGATTCATCTTAGGGCCAGTTGCACCCATTCCTGGATCAAAAGGTCTTACAGTCACCCATAACTTGGTAACTTCCCACTGAATTACTGCAGTATGCTCTTCCTGGTGCTTTCCTTGAGAACAATCTGGAAAATAACCTGGCAAATAAGCAGCACCTTGAACCACATTATGCAACTGCAGCACTATGCAACTGCAGCACAGTAAGTATTGGCACCTCTCAATTTACCCATATTATAACTCCACTGCATGTGCTGCATTGGCTTTCAGGTTCTTTCCAAGTGTGGTTCAAGGTGCTGCTTATTTGCCAGGTTATTCTCAGGACCACCTCTCCTGAGAGTATCTGTCCATTCTGTCATCTCAGATAGCATGGACATGCTTCAGGCCCTTAAATGTTGCCATCTAACAAGTAGCAGATCTGTTGGGTAACTTTTCTTTGGTAGCCCTTCCTTAATTGGATCCATTGTGGGCTAAGGTAAAGCTACAGCCCAGGGATTGCAATTATGGATCGGTTGGGGAATGTTGGTTAGATTTCTGACATGGTAGAATGGACAGATACTTTTCAAAAGGGACTGGTTTTTATTGTTCTAATTAAGTTTCATTAAAGTTTTGTGAGCCACCCACACAAAAGTAAGGAAGGAAGACATCATAAAATAATGGGCCTTTTTCCAAATGGAAAATGTGGGCAGCCAGGAAAGCTTCAGAAGGATGGAAAGCTGAGTAACAGGAAGCCCATCATGAGTGGATAGAACACCCTTTAACATCTCCAAAATGTAAACTCAAGAACCCTATCTGAAGAATTCCAACCTCCTAGGAATTAGGCAGAAAAAGAGACACCTCTCTCAGAAGGAAGGAAAACTTGTGAAAAATCAGAAGACAAAGTTTGGCAGAGCTAATGGAAAATTCTTGGTCATTCAGGGGAAACATAATTTTCTAATTATTACTTCTTGACATTCAAAGAGATGTACATTGTAGTATCTACTGAATTCAGTCAATGCAGAATTTGAAGCTAATTTGTTCATAACTTTTCAGGTGAAAGAAAAAGCCAGGAAGGTAATTATCATTATCAGTGCCTTCTACATTTAAATTCACTCTAAGCTCACTGTTTCTATCCTCCTCCTGCCAATAAATATACTTCTAACCAGAAAAATATGTTATGCATTCAAATGAGTGGGTACAAACAAAAGTTTAGAACAGAGTAAATATGCCAGTTGATAATGTATTACAATTTTTTCCCATTTAAACATCTATAGGATCAGTTAAAAAAGGATGAAATTCCAAGGATTGAGAAAAAGACAAAAGAGCTTGAAGAATCGTGTTACCCTAAAATTCAAGGCAATTTGAAATATTTCACACTACAATAGCATCTGTAGAGATCGGGAAGGATTTTAAAGAATCTGAAATAGAGGGCTGAACTGCTCTGGTTTAGGGTTATTATTTTTTTAACAGACCATATAACACCAAGGCCAGACAGCAAGAAAATTTATATTTTTTAATGAGAGAAGATGTAAGAAGAAAGAAGAGAGAACAGCTGCCTCCTTCAGCCTCCTCTGCATCTTAGCAATACTCAGGAGCCGTGTATACAAAGCTGCACGAAGGTAAAAAAAAATGTACATTGTTCTAGAGACTCTTTGGAAAACATCCTGCAATGCTGCTTTGTTTTTCTGGTTATGTATGAAACCTGATGGTTGAATTTTGAACTGCTGCTTTTCTCCCCATTATGACTCATCTCTGTAACTGTCTACTTCAGAAGTGAAATAAAAATAAGGAGTGATGGAATGATATATTATTTCTCCCTTAAGGTATGTTGGGTAATATGCTTAAAGGAAGCATGTAAAAACAAGAAGAAAGGGTGGGAAGATCTAATCTCATACCTCCCTTATGTTTTTGGAAAGAGTGAAAATGGGAATGGATTTTTTTTCATAACATGGAGACATTCATTGTTCTGTTTTTCAGGCAACATAGACTGTTCAATTTAGTGAATTACCTAGCTAACATTTCAGACTTAGGGTTTTTCTTTTTTTGGTGGAGGCATAAAATCACAACCTTTCTAATTTCCTTGCCTGCCCTATAAGTAACAAAGAATCAAGTTCATTCAGGCTGAAAAGACTTCAAAAGGAATCATGAGAAATTATAAATCTGGCTTTCACCTTTTTCCACTTTTTACTGAGATGAAAGGCCTGACCTACTGAACTATATACATTTGAAAGGTTCTGCTGGATAAAAAGGAAATTCTACACATGCAGAAACAGACTTAAAACATAGTTGCAATAACTGCCTATGCAAGAATTCTAGAGGGAAAACATTCTATGATATTTAAGTTTTAATTAAAATAGGGGAGATGCCAAAATTCTGATTGGCTGGGACAGTAAGTCATTCTCTGAATCAGGTGAGGTTTTATTGTGGTCAATTGTTAAGGAAATAGATCCTATATATGCTCAGAGCCCTGTGGATTATTGCTATGATTGTCTAATGAATAGAAAAGACAAGCAGCATTTAAAATTTCATGATCATCATCATCATGATCATCATCATCATGATCATCATCATCATCATGTATTACCATGAGAAAATGTTCTGGAACTCATTCACTCCATCTGGTGCAGTAATCAAATTTCAACAAAGATATTATTATTTTGCATTCATGTACTGTTCTGTAGTTTACTAGACATTCCTTTACTCAAAATGTTAGAATAAATTATAAATTAAGAGAGGCCAAGGTGAGCCTTTTTCAGTTTAAAGCCAAAAATGATTTGTTCATGGGTTACAAGTTGCTGTTTGGACTTATACCTGGAAGGGTAATGGCTAGGTATTTGTGGTAAATTGGATGGGTTTTGGGATAGTAATTAAAGCTATTCTAGATAGGACAGTATTGCTTTGAAGAATCAGCTTTATCTTTCTACTTGGAGGAGCAACTTGAGAAGCAATAATTGGTCCATGAGGAAGTACAGTAGTAAATATGCTGATTAGCATTCTTGTTTGTAGAAAGACTATAATGATTACTCATTTATTTCCTTGTACAGTTCAAAATGGCTCCTTATCTGATTTCAGTTTATAATATCTTAAGCAGTTTCTTGATTCTCATCACATTCTGGATGTATGGATGTCAAGTGTCAGAAATTCCCAGCCAATTTGGTCATCCCTGCGAATTCCAGAAATTGAAAATTGAATGGAAAAGACTGCTTTTTCGCATTCTGGCCTACTTGTATCTAGAGATCTGAAGGCAAGACCTTTTTCTCTGTTCCAACTATGGTGGAGACATGATTGATGATCAGAGAAAGGTTATTCCATGTGGTCTCATCTAAATTGTGAACCTCTTTACCCAGGTGATTCAGTTGGTCTTTCTTAGTAAAAACTTTTAGATAGGTGTTTGTTTGTTTTTTGTTTTTTTTTATTTTTTTATTTTTATTTTTTTAATTTTTTTTATAAACAAATTTTATTCAATTTTTAACAATTTTTTAAAACAGCTCTTTTCAGTAGACAGCATGTTCCCGGGTCGTCACTTTTACATGCAAATATGACAGTAGGTCTATATTCATTTTAAGCATTTAACTTCACTTCTATTCCATTTTAACAGACAAAGGGTCAAAGAAGTTAATCCTAATCTCAAATCTTAATCTCAATCTATATAACCCCCCAGTTCATTTCAAGTTAATTGCAAACATATATATATATTTTAAAACATCATTTATAAATCTTACAAATAACAATATATTTGCCCATCATATTAAAGATAAAGTTCATCCATATCTATCCTTTAATTATCTTCACATTGTTAATACTCTTTATCATTTACAGAATTCTTTTGTCCATCAGATTTGCCCTTTCATCACATATTCTCCATAATTCTAAATCGTACAAATTTTAACACTAAAAGAATGAGAAAAAAAAAACCCTAGACTTGCCTCCCTTTTACTACTTTGAAAGTGCACCTCAGTGGTTAATATAGTAGCATAATCATAATCATTCCCTTTAAAACGAAAGATAGAGAAAAAGAAAAAGAAAAGGAGAAAAGAAAAGCCCTTACAATATATCTCTAATCGATCGGGTTCTGCAATACATATCCCCTAAGATTTATTTATGGTTCCAAGATAATAATAAAATAACTAATCTTGGTTATTGACAAATCTCATTTTTAAGCATTTTCTAAAATCATTTCAATTAATTCAATTTATCTAATCATCATTTACCTTTCTTTTGTAAATAAGAAATAAAAATGTGACCTTTACCAGTAAAATTGTCAGTAACCCCTATTGTTTTACACTTTTATAATTACAATATATTCTTATTACCATTTCTTCATGCAGAACCCCTTTTTAATACATTAGCCATTATCTCTATGCAAACAAGTTTTCTTCCTTATGTAATTCCCGTGTCTCTATCTTTGTTCTTGTTTCTTGTTCCTTCTCCTCTCTTTTATCCCGCTATCCCCCTTCAATCCAGTTTGAATTCTCTCTCTCTTTACCTTTCTGCTCTCTATCCTTCTGGACCTTTCTAACATGCCTAATTTCATAAATGTTCCCCTTTTAATTACCTTCTTAAGTTTCATTTTTTGACCATCTTCCCTTTCCCTTTTATTTGTATTAATCTTTGTGTTAGTTGTCTTCTTAAAATGGCTTTTTGTGCTGGACTCCTTCTCCTCCCTTTTATCCTGCTCTCCCCTTCTCTATCCAGTTTGAATCCCTCTCTCTCTCTTTACCTTTCTGTTCCCTATCCTTCTGAACCTTTCTAACATGCTTAATTTCATAAATATTCCCCTTTTTAGATACTTTCTTAGGTTCCGTTTTTTAGCCACCCTTCCTTTCCCTTTTATTTGTATTGATCTTTGTATTAATTTACTTTTTAAGATGGCTTTCTCTTGTGCTGGCTCCTCCCTTTCCAAGGCTCCTTCTTCTATATTCAGCATTTGAATGCCCATGTTTTCTGCAACAAGCCAAGTTAGTTCAGTCACTTCCTGTAGCAGTTCTTTCATACTTTTAAACTCCATTTTTAATTCTTTGGATGGCCACCAGAATTTTTATTTTCCTTATTTCTTCTTCTTTAAATTTTCTATGATCCTAACCCAGGTCCAGAGTCTATATCAATATCACCAATTAGTCCGTAGTCCGTCTTTGTGTATTCAAGCTTTCACTTTCTATGAGTCTTAGTCTCTTTAAAATGTAACAACTCCAATCCACAAAGCAACAAGATAGTTTCTTTCTTCTTTAGCTTCCAATTTTTCTCCACAAAGTGGCACTTTCTGCACAGAGTCTTAACCCTTTCCTTTTATTTTGATATTCAAAGTTTTCCGAGCCCCAAACTTGTTCTTACGCTGGCTGCTTCCTTTCCAGGTTCAAGCCCCTTATAGCTGTCAAAATATTTTACTTATTTTTCCTTCACTTGAACTGCGCCGCTTCTGTTTTTTTTTAAAAAACTCATCTTTATCTTAATCCCGGGTGCCTT
Organism: Naja naja; assembly: GCA_009733165.1. NCBI lineage: Eukaryota > Metazoa > Chordata > Lepidosauria > Squamata > Elapidae > Naja > Naja naja. Next base: position 63,200,095 of record CM019148.1, read on the forward strand.
GATCTTACCATCCGATACTCCCGGTTCCTCTGCTGTCGACTTCTCTCTTTCCTCCTGCACCATCTTAATCCCGTTGAGACCTTCTCTTCGAGGTGGCCATTTTTGACCACCACTTCTTGACGTCTTCGGAGGGAAAAGACCAGACCCAAAAGGGGGGAGATGCGGCTCCCCTCACTCTGGCTGGCAGATTTCCTTTCTCCGCCCCCTACGAGGCAGCTTCAGCCCTGAACCTTGCAGGATCGGGGCTCTCCGATGCAAGAGCCAGGCTGCGGTCGTGGACGATCACAAACCGCCGCCCTTTCTCGAGAAGACTCCAGATAGGTTTTTGTTTTATTGCATGGACATACATTCATTCTAACTGCTGCAACTCCATTTTTATTATACTAGTTGATGCTTTTAGATTTTTATTACTCTTAATGACTAGATTTTGCTAATTGTCCCAAGTCATGCCTCTGTATCATAAATAATATATGTGTTCAGAGGGAATTGGTATGTTCTCCACCTTGAGTTGTATATGAAAAATGGCATGATAAAAATCTAATAAATGTATGTACCTGTTTGTAGCTTAATGCTGATAAGCATCCTTTTAAATATCTACCTTGTTCTTCCTGTCCATTGTCCCATTCTCCTTTTATTTTCTTCTGCCAGTAAACAGAACTTACCAGAAGCTTGTCCCAACAGATTTTACAAGACTTTTGAAGTTAACCCAAGTTACATGCAGTCCTAGGAAGTTAAATCAAGGTTACACAGAGTCCTATCCCTGAGAAACTGTTACATCTTTTCTTCCTTACTGTCCAATATATCTGGAGGTTTAATCCAAAACAACAGCTACTGCTTTCTGAAGTGCTGCTATTCAGTATTCCTCATGTTTCAACAGGAGATAAGTTATGTTGAAATAGCATCTTTCAGGAAATAATGTATACCCTCTACATTTGAATGCATATGAATATTATCCTTCTAGAAATGGACCACGTTAACTAGAAGTCCAAATGCAGTAAAGTTGGCATACAGAGCTTGACAATCTGAAATCTGCCCATTCACTTCAGCTGTGGAGATGGTGTGTACCCAGAAAATGATGGGAAGAATATTCCTTCCAGTTGAATGGGGAAATTGGTATAAGGAAGAACTTTCTTCACATCCGCAGCACACATCCAGCTCTGAAGAGATTATTATGGCTCCTTCCACATAAGGCAAGGGCCTTCAAACTTGGCAAGTTTAAGACTTGTGGATTTCAACTCCCAGAATTTCTGAACTAACATGATTGCAGGAGGAATTGTGGGAGAAGTCCACAAGTCTTAAAGCTGTCAAGTTTGAAGAACCTGACATAAGGGATAATTCCACCTAAGATTTTGTATCCTTGTATGTCCTCAAGATAATAGGAGTGTTCTGATCCATTCCACCTAGAAACCAAGTTTTAGTGGTGCCTCTCCTTTCTCACAAAACAGAGGAACATCTTTGTATATCTCCAAAGATACAAAATGTAGCTGGTGTGCATTTTCATCATATTCACTTATTTATATATTTTATATTATACACCTATCACACCCAGGTGACTCTGAGGGTTACAAAATTAAAACAAACAAACAACCCCACAAAATAACCCCCAACACTCAAGAAAACCATTCACCCCACTTACCACCAACAGCAACAGAGCTCATCCACCCCATGACACAAATGCCACAAATGAGGTCCTTAAAATCTCCAAGGAAATGCTATTCCTGTTGGCAGGAATTGGACTCCATGGTTGAACAAGGTGACATTTTTAATAGAAGGGACTTGGGGCATGTGCCCTCTTCTAGATGTGGTGGGATAGATGTACAAAATAGGAGAAAAGTGGCCTGGAAATAGTCTGGCTCTATGTTATTTTCTCCCTGCCACAAATTGCAAAGTGAAGAGCAAAGTGAATATGGGAAGTGATAGCTGTCTTTTTTGATTGGCTGGCTGTAGGGAGTGCTGGATCATGGAAACAGGGAAAGGTGTGTCTCTTTATAGAGAATTATGCAGTGAGGCAAAAACAATCATTACACTGAGGGGCTGAGGTTCTTTGGTATTCATAAGAAGCTATACAGTATGTAAAGCTTTTCATTTCCAGGGTCGTGCCATGACTATTAAGCATTTGCTGTGGCATCACAGTGAAAAAATAAAACAGTAATTGCTAGTAACACAGCAAACTGAGGTCACTGTGGCTGTTATTTGCCTTTATCAATATGAAAAATAAAGAGTAACTCTCTGTAAATATTGGCACAATATGTAACTAAGATTTCCCTAGATGGCTCAAGAAGGGGAGATTGGTATGGAAATGTAGCACTAGGGAACTATATTAATTACCTGCAAAACAGTTGCAGAATAAACACACATGGAAAATCTCTTGTAGCAACAACACCCCAAACCTAGAGATTCTATTTATTTGGATCCCTTAAAATCCAGAAATTGTCATTTCACTTGCATCGTATTTCTTTTTCCAAAATATTCCTTTGACATATTCCCATATCTCTTCTTTTGAAAATCAAGCTCATTCAAGTCTCAGTTTTAAATGCTCTTAAAAATGCTTTGATACTGAAGCCCCAAAACAAGGCTGGTTCAAATTAATTATGATTAAATAAATTGGAGGTTTGTTTGATTTATGAGTTGTCATACTCCTGGATGTTTACTGGTGTCTTGAAACTCAAATTTGAAATTATTAGGATAACAATTGCACACATGCTAATTTTATTTAATCTGAATACTTTCCAAATTATTTTAATAATGTGCAAATGATCCTCCATTCTCCAGACTATACCCAGTATTACAATTCTTAGGCAAGCTTGGTATAATATAACTCGATTAGAATGCCATGATAATATGAACAGAGCATGAACAAAGTTGCAAACTTGAGCAAGCATGAAAACCAAACCAAATCCACTGTGTGCAGCAACTAAGAATTCCAGTGACTTAAATGTGAGCCCTATTTTTAGTAAAATCAAAGTTCAAAATGTTCATGTCTTTTTCTCCCACCTGAGCAATATAATAGGCTAGATGGGCCTCTTTTTTGGAAGTAAAGCCAAGTTCCATGTATTAGATTTTGGTAATGGACAGATCAGGTATCAAGATGTTTACTTTTTTTTAATTCATATTTATATGCTGCCCTTCTCCGAAGACTCAGGGTGGCTTATAATTTTTGGAGCGCAACCCAATGTGCTCAGCAATAGCCTTCATTCCATTGTATATGCCTGCTTATTACTAAGCGGCATTTTTACAAAGTTAGCTTATTGCCCCCAACAATCTTGGGTCCTCAATTTACCTACCCCGAGAGGATGGAAGGCTGAGTCAACCTTGAGCCTGGTGGGATTCGAGCCTGCAGTAATTGCAGTGAGCTGGAATTAAGTGCTAGGCATTTAACAGCCTGCACCACCAAGGCTCTTTACGACTTATGACCATGCTCTTACCCTAAATTTCTTAAGTGTAAAGCCCTTGACTTTTCAACACAGATTCAGAGTTAATTCCAGAGATAATGACTGGAGAGTCATCAGTTTGGAAATTCTTAATTTAATTTAATTTAATTTAATAATGGGATTTCTATGCCGCCCTATCTCCCGAAGGACTCAGGGCAGCTCACAACAATAAAAAACAGAAATACAAAATTAAAAAAACTATTAAATAAGAGAACCCCAATTACACACTTTAAAGCATTAAAAACCAACAAACAAATTTTAAAAAAACAATTAAAAAAAACCCTTCAGTCCAGGTTGGCCGATTGAAAAAGTCATGTCTTCAGGTCATGACGGAAGGATTGAAGGTCAGGAACCATCTGCAGCTCCATGGGTAGTTGATTCCAGAGAGCGGGTGCACCCACAGAGAAGGCTTTCCCCCTGGGGGTTGCCAGCCAACATTGTCTGGCCAATGGCACCCTGAGGAGACCCTGTCTGTGGGAGCGCACAGGGCGATGGGAGACTGTTGCTTGCAGTAGGTGCTCCCACAAATACCCCGGACCTAAGCCATGAAAGATCCACCTTGCTGCTTCTGTTGCTTATTGCTTTCTTGATACCTAGCCTCAGTTTTCTGGAAAAGATGTTCTAGCAGGCACCTGTATTTTCAATACAGTATAATTTATTGGATTTTATCATTATAATTTACTGCTACTTTTCATTTTAGTCTGATTTACAATATCTGGTAAATGTGCCACTTAGAATCTAGAATGGTATATGAGTCTAGTAAATAAATGGTGTATGAGCCTAGTAAATAAATAAAGGATTACATAAGTGAATGCCACCTCTCTGAAGACACTGACTGTTCCTTTGTTGTCAAATCAAACAGAATGTTCCAGTTTTGATATTCGGAATCTAGTCAGCAAGTTAGAAACTATCTAGTATCTGAACCCATCTAGAAGGAGAAAGGCACAGTTTAATTTTCACTACTTGTGCATTTGAATTGGCTAAAAGGTGATTCAATAAATTATTTATTTATTTATTAGATTTATATCCCGCCTCTCTTCCTCCATCGGGGAACATCACAAAAAATCACCCTTGAAGATTCAGTGTTATTTCCAAGTTCAGGGTAGCACTTCTTCAAGAATTTCTGTCAGTTGTCTCATTTCAGGACATTCTCATCACTTGAGGGGAGGCAGCCTGTCAGCCCCAGATCCATCTTGATTCAGATTCCAGGCTGCCATAGCAGGGGATGGTCTGGCTGTGGGAATGGGAGAGTAGCGAAGGGAGTGTAGCCACAACAACATTCTTTCGCCAGAGATCAAGGACAAGTGAGGACCCAAGATTGTTGGGGGCAATAATCTGACTTAGTAAAAATGCCGCTTAGTAATAAGCAGGCATATACAATGGAATGAAGGCTATTGCTGAGCACATTGGGTTGTATCCCAAAAATTGTAAGCCGCCCTGAGTCTTTGGAGAAGGGCAGCATATAAATGTAATTAAAAAAAAGTTGCTGGCATCTGGAGGGGAGTGTCTGGAATTTGGCAGCAACTGAGACAGGAGGTTGATTTGCTAATGTGACCTGGGAGTCACTAAATGGGGCAGGGTGTGAATTTTAGTGTGGAGGAGGGGGAAATGTGGGAATTCAGATTAGGCTTTTCCACAGATGTGTCAACATGACTTCTCTAATAAATTCTTACTTTGATGGACTTTGTCTTGGAGTTTTGAATTGTCCGGAGGGTTTACTAGGAACACTGACATCACTATCTTGAAGCCCAACCCTCTCCTTTCTGTTCCTATCTTTGCCTATGGATGACATAATGGCCTAATTCTATTCCAACACACAACATTAACCTCTTGGAAGTTTTATCATTGAAATCCTTAGCTTTCCTGTAGGAAAACAATGGGAAATAATAAGTTACATAATCCTATATCTCTATTTCATTTCCCCCCAATTCTGAATGCTATCAGCAGTCTTGCAGATGGGATTCTCATGTTAATTTAATTTACAATTTTACACAATATTTTCCTCCCTGTTTGCCTTGATTGAGAAGCAATGAATGAACTGAGAAGCAATGAATGATTGAGCAGCAAGCTCACAACCAAACTTTGCAGATAATTTCCAGTGAATAATTAAAACAAAACAACAATAAAAGTACACTGATACAAAACGTTTACAGGATGGAATGCTTTCAAGGAAAAGGCCTTTGAAGAGATGGAGTTCCAACTTTGGAATGCCTCCACCTTCCAAAAAGTCTTAGTTGGCTTCCTTAATTGATCAAATCAAGACTTTCCTATTATTTGCCAAGGCATTTTAGGAAAATGTTTATTCTTGTCAAAGTGTAACTCCACTTTATTGGTTTCTGTAATGTGTTGTTATTTTATGTTGTTAACCTATGTTTATTTCTTATGAAGAAAATCCCTTTTAGAGAAGGTTTTGGACTACTTAATAACAGGGATGAAGAGAAAATGATGGAGACTGACGTGCAAGCCACATTTCTGCTTGTACAGTCATTAGAGACAACCTGGTTTTGTTAATTTTTTTAAACTATCAGATTACATTGGCTGTGCTATTTTGTATTCAATATGTAAAATTTAATCTACTATATGCCCTCTTCTAGTGTGGTGGATTGTCTCCTTTAATGAAACAAAGTGGAAGGGGGTGGGAATCCTATTTTCTTCTGCAGAAATAGTTTGTATTAACAGAAAAGGGGTTCCATTCTATATGTCTTTCCCTGCTATTAAGATATAGTGTTATTCCTCTGTCCTTGGTCAACAGAAGACAATAGTGGCATGAAATTTGCTGTCCATCGCTGATCTCTTTCTCACCTCTCTTGCCTTATTTTCCAACCAAAGCTAGTCATCTGACTTCCTTCTAAGTTATTGGATGAGAAACGTAACCTATTTTATACACGTTGATGCTGCTTTTAGGCAGCATTGGAATAAGAGGGAAAATAATAGAGCAATGTAGTGATGCAACTTCAAAGGGGAAAAGTTAATTTGGATCACTGCATTTGTTGGCACCTCCTTAAATCAAACATGTTTTTTTCTGAGATTGCACAGCCATAAAAGTCCTGGGAAAAGAAACAGAGTCCTTAAGTATTTGACAACAGAAGCAAGTATGTGCCCATAGGAGTTCAAAATCATCTTATTCTCCTTGAATTCTGCACAATCCTATGAAAAGGTTTCAATGATGTGTTATGATGTTTTAAACTATGAAAGATTTAAGGGGGCCTTTCTGGTCTAACAGCTCCAGCTTATCTGCCAGTGATGACTATCTTTTTGGCCACTTATTCTCATTTTTTTAGTTTTCCCACCACCACCATTGATTTATTTACTTATTATTTATATTGCTATGCTCAATTATTTGCATTTGTTCTGAAGTTACAAAGATGGAAATTATGTGTCTCTCAATGTTGGCTTCAGTTGGGATGGTTTATAAGCCTGGCAAACAAAGAAACAATAAATAAATAAATCAGTCTCACTCATGTGCTGAAAAACAGCCTTTCTGTAGAGCAGTTAATGGCATAGCCTATAATTAATTTTCTGTGGAATTTATCTATTTTCCACATATGTGTGTATGTGTGTGTGTGTGTAGTCCTTGACTTACAGCAGTTCACTTAGTGACCATTCAAAGTTACAACAGCACTCAAAAAAGTGACTTATGACCATTTTTCACACTTACAACTATGGCAGCATCCCCATGGTTCAGATGCATTCAGATACTTGACAACTGACTCACATTTATGATGATTGCAGTATCCTAGGGTCATGTAATCACCTTTTGCAAACTTCTGACAAGTATAGTCAATGGGAAACCAGATTCACTTAACAACCATGTTACTAATTTAACAACTGCAGTGAACTACTTAACAAACATGGCAAGTGTTATGTATGCAGGTTTGAAATCATTGGTTTAGTATGAATTGTTCTTGAAAAGTGTTAGAAATGATTGGTTTAAAAAGTGTGGGAAAACCCTGCACTCTGATTGGCTGTCAGCTGCAGCTGCTGGCTATAAGTAGCAGCTGCAGCAAAGCAAGTCGGGTCTGTTCTGAGCTGTAGTCACTAATAAACAAAAGATCTTGAAGCACTCCGCGTCTGTCTCTTCATGCAAACTTAACACTGGCGATGAAGGTGGGACTCCCCTGAAGAAGAAGGCAATGCAGAACAGAAGGAGAGCGAGATGGCGGCGCTGAACACCCCCCCAGCCCCGTTCGATCCGATGGCAGAAGACTGGGAGTCGTATGCAGATCGTTTCCAAATGTATTTGGAGGGAAACGATCTTGCCGACATTTCCGAGAAGCGGAAGAAGGCGGTCTTTCTTATGCACTGTGGTCCGGCAGTTTTCAAGATGGCGAAGGCATTGGCGGGAGCTGCAGACATGAAGGTAATGGACTGGCCTGACTTAGAAAAGCTGTTAAGAGCCCATTACGCACCACAAGTATCGTGCCTCATTAAGAGACACGAGTTTTACCGCCGTGATCAGGGGAAAGCGTAAACAACTTCATGGCAAGTTTAAGAGACATTGGGGGTGCATGCGAATTTAACAGTTTAGAAGAGGCCATGCGCAATAGTTTTGTTCTGGGCCTTAAAGACAAGGTGCTACAGAGCAAGTTATTAATGAAACCTAAGATCACACTGAAGGAAGCAATAGAAGAAGCCTCTTCAGCAGAAGCTACCAAGTCCTCAGCAGCAGCCATGAAGAAAATTACCAAGGCCACGAGCCATCCTGATGTGGAAAAGTCCACCACAAATCATTGTGAAGAACTAGATTCTGAGTCAGACTGTAGTTTATTTATTTATTTATTTATTAATGGGATGCCATCTCTCAAGACTCGGAATAAAACAACAACAACAATAAATAATTTAAAAGCAAATTAAACTAAATAAGCCCCATTACAACTACAAATTTAACCCATAAAAATTATCCTATAAAAAACTATCCCATAAAAATCATCCCATCCCAAAAATCACAACCCATTGGTTAAACAACCAGGTCTTCAGGTCATGGCGGAAGGTGCGGAGGTCAGTTAGGTGGAGGAAGGAATTTACAGACTCAGAATGGAGCGGAAAAAGAAAGACTTGGGAAGAAAGAGGCAAGATTTCTACTGCAGAGGTTGTGGGGGAAGCCACCCCCACACTGAATGCAAGTTTTTAGACACCATTTGCCTCCGTTGTGATAAAAGAGGACACCTAGCAAGAGTCTGCAAATCATCCACAACTCCACCCAACAGAAGAAAGTTTGCTACAAGCAAAGACAAAGAATTCAAGCCTAACAATTTCAGTGAGAAAACGGGGCACAGCACAGAAGCAAATGGGAAGAATGAAACTCATCGAACAGTAACTATTGGTCATTCATCACCTTTAAGAAGGAGAAAAGTGCATGTCAAGGTACTTATTGAAGGAAGGCCTTGCCAAATGGAAGTGGACTCAGGCTCATACCTATCTATGGTGTCATGGGACACTATTCACAGACTTCTTCCCAACATCCAGAAGAAGCACTTCAAGAAGCAAGCATTGACTCTTAAAGACTACCAAGGGAACAAGATTCCAGTAGTTGGAACAAGAGAATTCAACGTGAAATTCAAGAGCCACACCAAATGCCTACCACTGACCATCGTGGACAAGGACCGCCCAAGTCTGCTGGGCCTTGAATGGTTCAACCCGCTGGGCATCGAGGTGACTGGCATCAATCACGTGAGCAACACTGAGTGGGAAGAGGCCTTGAAGTCTGATTTTTCAGAGGTCTTCAGTGACGGATTAGGCAAGTACTTGGGGACCCCTATCTCCTTTAACCTAGATCCCAAGGTACAACCAATCCGTTTAAAACCCAGAAGGGTCCCATTTGCCTTAAAGGAAAAAATTGATGCACAATTAGATAAACTAATAGCCCAAGGGGTTTTAGAGCCCACTGATCACTCCAGGTGGGAGACACCCATAGTCACACCAGTCAAGGCTGATGGGTCTGTGAGAATCTGCGGAGACTACAAGGGGACATTGAACCATGTGCTACAACAGAGCGCATATCCAGTTCCAGTATGCATCATTTATTACACTCTCTTGGAGGGCACAGTTTTGCCAAGTTGGACCTGGCACAGGAATATCAACAATTAACAGTTGATGATGCCACTGCTGAACCCCAAACCATTGTGACCCATAGAGGTGCCTTCAAATGCAAAAGATTGCAATTTGGAGTAAGCGTGGCACCAGGCATCTTCCAAAGCCTTATGGAAAGAATGTTACAAGAGTTGCCAGAGGTGGTGCCCTATTTTGATGACGTTTTAATTTCTGCTGAAAATGCACTCAGTTACACGAGAGACTCAGGGAAGTCTTAACTAGATTCAAAAAAGTGGGGTTAAAAGTCAAGGAAGAAAAATGCACACTTAGAACAGATAAAGTGGAATTCTTGAGTTACATGATTGATAAACATGGCATCCACCCCACAGAGGCAAAAGTTCAGGCAATCAAAGAAGCCCCCAGGCCAAAATGCAAAACAGATTTGCAAACATTCTTGGGACTCATTAACTTCTATCATATGTTTGTACCTCAGAAGGCAACCATTGCAGAACCTCTACATAGGTTGCTGGACAAAAAATCTGCATGGGTCTGGGGGAGGAAGGAACAAGCTGCATTTAACAATATCAAGAGACAAATCACGTCTGATTCTGTACTGATTCAGTTCTCTGAAAACTTGCCTGTTGTTCTGACTTGTGATGCCTCTCCTTTTGGAGTGGGGTGTGTGTGTTGAGCCACATGCTTCCCAGCGGAAGGAGTTGCAGCTGTCAAGAAATTCCATGAGTATCTATATGGGAGAACATTTACTGTTGTCACAGATCACAAACCTCTTTTAGGCATAGTGGCAGGGGACAAACCAACGCCCATGATCCTGTCACCAAGAATGCTGAAATGGACCGAATTTCTTGCTGCTTATTCATACAAACTGATCCACAGACCTGGTAAAGACATTGGGCATTGCAGATGCTCTGAGTCGCTGCCCACTTCCTTCGCACATTGAGGACCCTGTTCCTGAGACTCACACCTTTTCTCTAGAAACTGTTGCCAAGCTTCCAGTACATGCTGCTCAAATTGCCAGAGAGACTGCCAAAGACACTTTATTGGCTCCTGTTATAGGCTGGATTAAGAAAGGTTGGCCACTTCAAGATCTACCTCAACTTGCCCAACCTTTTAAATCCAGGCAAACTGAATTATCTGTATTAAGAGGATGTATTTTGTGGGGTAACAGGGTGGTTATTCCTGCAAAACTACAGAAAGAGGTTTTGGAAATGTTACATGAGGGTCATCCGGGAATTGTCAGAATGAAGGGATTGGCCAGGAGTTATGTATGGTGGCCAGGTATTGACAAAATGGTTGAAAACTGGGTTGCATCTTGTCCCAACTGTCAGGTAGTCAGGCCTGCCCCACCTCTCGCCCCCACACAGGAATGGGAATGTCCTAGGGGCCCATGGTCCAGGATTCACATTGATTTTGCTGGCCCTACCAGAGGGCACACTTTCCTTATTATAGTAGATGCATATTCCAAATGGCTAGAGGGGCCTATGGCATCCACCACAACTGAAGCTGTCATCAAACAGCTTAAAAGCTTTTGTAACTCACGGGTTACCTGATGTGCTTGTTTCTGACAATGGCCCTCAATTTACATCCAACCTTTTTGAATCATATCTAGCACAGCAGGGTATCAGACATGCCCTGACAGCCCCTGGGCATCCTTCGGCTAACAGCTGGGCTGAACGTATGGTACGATTTACCAAGGAAAAACTTCAGCAATTGGGTCCAGGGGATATCACTGAGAGAGTTGAAAAACTTCTCAGTGTTCAGCATATCACTCCCAACCCCTCAACTAACTTAACCCCAGCTGAATTGTTGATGGGTAGGAAACACAGGTCTCCCCTTGACCGCCTTCATCCCACTTACGTACCCAACGCACCACTAGATTCCACTAGTAAAATTCGCACTTTCACTGTGGGTGATTCTGTTTATGCTAAGAACCTTATGGGTGAACCATTATGGATTCCTGCTGAGATAACCCAAATCACGGGCCCCAGGTCTTACAGGGTGCAAACGGAGGACGGTGTCCTCTGGAGCAGGCACATTGATCAGCTAAGATCCAGACTGTCTCAGGAGCATCGCCATTGCTCCTCTCTGGTTCCCATACCTACTGCCTCTTCTAGGGGAAGGGAGGATTATGAGGATAATCAGCAAGCTAGAATCAACCCCATGTGTAACGAGCTAACACGACAGGAATCACCCCAAAACCTGTCACAGTGCCAACAACCATTTTTACAAATGGAAGATTACACACCATTACCTGATTTAGGTGCTGACATTGGGTTGGAGATGGATTGGGAGGAGAGACCAGGTTGTAGTAACCAAACAGGTTCTACCATTTCTAGAAGTCCAAGTAAGGAAATGTCAACAGACACATTTCCTCTCTCACAAGGTGAGAACCTTAAAACATCTGAACCATGTAGGTCTCAACGTACACGTAAGAGCCCCACCTATTTAAAAGAATACATTAGATAGATGGGGTTTGAGTATGGACTGAACCTAGTGGGGAGGGGTGTTATGTACGCAGGTTTGAAATCATTGGTTTAGTTTGAATTGTTCTTGAAAAGTGTTAGAAATGATTGGTTTAAAAAGTGTGGGAAAACCCTGCACTCTGATTGGCTGTCAGCTGTGGCTGCCGGCTATAAGTAGCAGCCGCAGCAAAGCCAGTCAGGTCCATTCTGAGCTGTAGTCACTAATAAACAAAAGAGCTTGAAGCACTCCGCGTCTGTCTTTCATGCAAACTTAACAGCAAGAAAAGTTGTAAAATGGGGCAAGACTCACTCAACCAATTTTTCACTTAGCAACATAAATTTTGGGCTTAATTGTGGTCATACATTGAGGACTACTTGTATACATAAATTTAAAAAACAGATCAAATGTAATATACAGCTGAGGAAAAACCACACAACACAAAGCTTGATAATCCTTAAACTGTACATTTTTTCTAAAATGTCCTAAAGTTAATAAAAACCACATATAATTTTAGAAGTCTAAAATAAACACTCAAAAGCTCTCTGTTGTCTTTTGACTTAAAAATTTAATGCTGAAAGACATCTACTGCATTTTATCCTGATTCTCCTGATAATTACATTCAGGTTATGTTTGCTTGTCCACAGACAAACCATCAAAGAATTTGTCAAAGCCACTGTGGGTCTAATATGAATGAAAAGCATTTTATTTTTGTCAGCTTTGTGGATTTAGGATTTTGGAATTTACCACATTGCTCCTAGGAGCATAGTTTGAAATGTAATGTAGTTTATCTTTCTCTTCTGCTACATGAACTGGTTGGTGTTGTGCATTCACATGACTTTCCTTACAACTGAGATAAGTTAATACACTTCCCTGAAAATTTCCTTTTCAGTCTTTGTCCTCTTCCCACTCCAACATAATATAAAGGCTGGCTTGGTTACAGATTTGAGGAGAATCCAAACCGAAAGCCTCCTTGTGAGTCCCTTCCTCAGTGAATAGGCCCATAAGTTGTGCAGTTGTACACATATGCAGCAGTAGCCACGAATAATTTACCTCCATTTCTGTTTCTCAAAATACATTTCAAACAAAATAATTTGAAAATAGCAGATTCTAATAGCTGTTAGAAGGACCACCTCCCTTATGAGAATGTCAGAGTATGGACAGAGTTTTCATATGAGAAATTGTTTCCAAAGGGTTAGTTTATTTGAGCGACACAAATTATTTCCCTTCTTGTCCTTCACCTCTCTCATATTTAAATATAAGGTAAAACTGTTTCAGATTAGATTGCAATTAAATGTGATGTAGTAGTTAAACTATTGGACTCAAAGTAGAACTCAGTTTCTAGTTCACTGTCAACCATGGAAGCTCAGTGGGTGATTTGGGCCCAACTCATCAGACAGGGCTGTTGTTTGTTATAAGGAAAAAAGGAGGAGTGGGTGCTAGATATATCAGCTTGAATTCCCAAATTAAGGGAAGTATAATACATAGAGCAAATAGTCACATCAGATGTTTAATCTAGACACTTTGTCTGTTGCTTAGAAATAAACCTCATTTTCAAGAAATCAATAATTGGTCTCTAGTTTTTCCTGACAGGCTTTGCGATGGCAAAATGGTGGATTCTTAGGCAAATATCGAGTGCAAACTGCCCTGTACAGGCACATAGGCAGGGGCTCCTCAGGGTCCCGTCGGCAAGCCAATGTCGGCTGGCGGTCCCCCGGCGGCGAGCCTACTCTGTGGCGGTCCCCGACTTAGGGAACCAGCTGCCTCTAGACCTCCGTCTGGCCCCTGACCTCTGCACCTTCCGCCGCAATTTGAAGACCTGGCTATTTGACCAAACCGGGCTGTGACTACCTCACAGGGGGTATGGGATAGTTTTAAATTATTTTAATTTGGCCTTATTGGACTTTATATTTGTTTAATTCTTTTTTAACTATTTATTGTATTTGTATGTTTTAGCTGTGAGCCGCCCCGAGTCTTCGGAGATGGGGCGGCATATAAGTCCAATAAAATAATAAATAAATAAAATAAATAAATATCCATAAAGGTTCTTGATGAGAAATTAAGATCCAGGAAGCTATCTAGACTATTGGATGCACTGGCTTCCCTTAGAAGCCATGATGGTACAACATGTGTCACAGAGTCATTTTGGGAATGATATCATTACCTGCATGTTATCACTGGATTCCAACTTACAGATACTTGTGATTGGGTGTTGATTGTTGAAACATGTTTGCACTGTTTCCATTTAATATGTATTATGTGAAATACTTTCCACTCCTTTAGGCATTCATTAATAACCAGGATACAAATTGCTTACCAAAGGACTAAGTCAGCTATTGGAAACCAATTGTGAAAAGAAAATGTAATGACACATTTAAGGGAAAAGCAGAATTTAAGCCTGAATACAGCCTCATTGATCAATCATCCAACTCTAGGATGCTTTGAAATATTTGTTCTTTCCTCCTGAACTTAGTTTTACCATCATTAACTGCTCCAGGAAGAATAGCCACTATAACAGTAAATATACAAAGTGCTTCGACTACCCAACTTTGTTCCATTCTTATCATCATTCCAACCTGCAGAGCAATATTTTTCCCTTTATCTTCATTAATTGCTGCAGGGAAAAAAAAGAATACCTACCAACTACTACAGCAGTCAGTATACTGGATGATTAGAAACAGTAATGGGCTAACTTTTCCCTTAGAGTCGGAGTAGCTATTTTTCAGATCACTTTTAACCAACCTCTTTATTACTCCATTTAAACACTCTACTTTATTCACTAGCAAAGTGATTACCGTAGACAAGATTCCAAATCTTAATCAGTGCTTATGGCAAGAAAGCAACATTATGCTTCTCTAGTCTTGGTGGATTAAAGACAACTAAAATCGAAATTGAAAATATAGGAAAGGAAAACTAGGGGGTGGCTGAAGTTTGGTTTAAATCAACTCATTTTCCATCAGGCTTTGGACCTAGATTTGGCACCAAACCAGTCTTGTTCTGTCTGGAGGATGACCTCTGCAAGAAGAGACAGGGGACCTGAAACTTTAACTTTTCTTTGAACTATCAGTGACCTTTGGTATCATCTTGCTGTTTTGTGGCAATTTTTCTGAATCTCCTTCTTGGATGACTGAAGCTAGTACTTGGGGTTTGCTACTTTGTCTTCAGGCATTTTCACTTTTCATATTATTTCTCATTTCATCCTCCAATTCTTTCAATGAATAGCTAGGTACAATCATGTGGGAGATTGCAATGTGATGTCACTAAGTCCCCTCATATAGTGCAACTTCATTTTCCTTCTTTTTGAAACCAGCTGTTAAGAATATGCTGAAATGGGGACTGGAACAAAGTATTAGACAAATGAGATAGCCTGGTCCAGTGAGAAAGTAACATTGGGCTTGTAGATTGTTGTAAACTATAACATAGTTTGCTTGTTTGTGGCTTAACAAATGCTATTCAAACAAGCATGTTTTATTCAATTAATTGTGGTTAAGCAAAGCATGGCATATAACTTACTTATAGTTAGTTGTTTCCTTGGTCTGAACAAACTGGATTCAACCACTAATTACTTTTCAAGTATCCAGTACACTAGCTTATGTATGCTGTTGAATGCATTACTGTCATTAATGGCTGAAGTGATAGAAGTGGCAGAAAATATTTTTAGGAGTTTAAGCCTGCCAAAATTCTGTTTCTGGCTTGCCAACATGTGGTTGGAGAGATAGGCAATTAGTCTGACTTCCTCTTCTACTGCTACTAGCATGTGGATAATTAATTTGTAACTTAAAATTGCTATTCTGTTATTCTTTTATTTGCCTTGGTAGAATGGGACCAGGACTTTAAGATGTAGATTAGATCATTAGGACTCTCCTCTCTGCCCTATGGTTCTGCTCCAGAATAACATGGCTCATTAGACATCCCCTGACTAATTCCTATTTCTTCTCCTCACTCCCCAATTCTTACACTGGCTGGATCTTCAGGAATTTTATCACTTTAAATTGCTGATGCTAATCTTTTGGATTGCATATTTATTTTTATTTATTAAACTTATATTTATATCTAAGAAGACAGGTGACATGGAAGTGGAGATCTTCTCTCTACCCCAGCAGTCATCCCAAGCATAGGGTACCATTCTTGGGATCCCAGGCCAGTTAAAGAGTCAGGTTTTAAGGCTTTTCAAAATGACAGGAGCATGAGGGCTAACCTCACCTCAAACAGGAGACAGAGGTGGTATTCAGCAGGTTCTGACCAGTTCTGGAGAACCGGTAGTGGAAATTTTGAGTAGTTTGGAAAACTGGCAAATACCAGCTGTGACTAGAAATTTTACAGTTTCCTTCCCCTGCCATGCCCACCAAGCCACACCCACAGAACTGGTAGTAAAAAATTTGAATCCTACCACTGGCAGGAGAATATGCCAAAGGGCAGTGGCCACAGCAGAAAAGGCACTTCTCCCGGACTCCACAGTCAACATTCTTCATCAGATGGGATCCAGAGTAAGCCTCTTTCCTTGAAGTGAGTGGGACAGCCAGAATCATTGGCTGAGATGGTTCCTCAGGAATTTAATAAAACCCAGTTTTTAAAAATAACTTGATTTTAATTTCTGCTTGGTAAGATGGATGGCAAATATATTTTACAAATAAATAAAAATAAAAATGTTTGGCTGATTTGTGAAATCAAGGTTGATTACTTTTTTCTCATGTTAAACTCACTACCGCATATTTTAGGGCTTTTCCTCATCTAACTCTGACCCAATTGTTCTCCCTTGATTTATATCTGGTGTCTAATCTCTGAGTTATTTGCTTAGATGGTATATGGACAGACATAAACATTTTCTAAACAAACAAATAAGCCCATATTTAAATTATAACATTAAGAGTCCTATTAGACTGGAAAACATTTAGATGTGGAAAAATATAGAGAAAAAAACAACCTCTCACTTGGTTATTCACTTTTTTAGAACCTAGAATATTTCAAGCAGCCAATTTCTTTCCTTTACAACTTTTAAAAAATATGATTCTATCTTCTCTCAGATTTCTTTTTCCGGTTTCTATATTTCCAATTACCCTCTTGATCTCATTGGTCTAAGTTGTACTTTTTTTATAAAAACCACAATTAACCTTTCTAAATTGCAGTTTTAGTGCAACAAAACCATAAAGGAGGCTTTACTAATCAGTGTTCTAATATCCAGAAATCCAGTACAGTATGTGGTATCTAAGGCTGTGAGAGTTATTACTGGGACATTCAGGCTTAAACATATAAGCCCAGGTCTGTCTCATTCTGTTCATTTCCATATCAATGTAAAACACTACCCTAGAGAGTCATTCAGATCTTGAGACTTCAGTATCAAATAGAAAGCCTCCTTCCATTTATTGTACACTTTCAATTGTTCTTTTACTCTGAAGCCAGAGGGGTGGTTTTCTATCTCTCTCACTATGAAGCCTTAAGGGCTGTTATTATAGTGGTGGTTTTAAGGCCTACAACACTCTGCTCAAGGAAATACTTATTTATTTGTATGATTTATAGGATGCTCAATCCCTAAAGACTCTAAATAGCTGACAAAGAGATGCAAGAGGAAATTAAAAGAAAAAACCCCCCAGCATATTCCCCAAATGCTAAGAATAGCCACTGACATTTGAGGAAAATATTCCTACCAGAACCAATCAACTGGTGCCATGTCATGCTCTCCAGAACAGTTTCCAGATCTTGGAAGCTTTCTTGGATATCAACAGAGTTGATGCTGACTTGACCTCAGATGGAGTACTGCACCAAGGGAGCTACAAAAAAGGTCACTGGTTGTGGTCTCTGGTTATGTGGTCTCTGGTTATGACTGTGTCTCAAAGAATGCCTTTTGCACAGGCAGCAACCATTGCGAGAAGATTGTCTCATAGATAGTCAGGTGCTGAGTGAAATATTCCAGTTCCAGTGTTGGTTTTTTTGTTGTTCTTATCAATATAAATGTTCAATTCTCTGAGTCTTTTAAATCTTGGACAGATTTTTAAACTTTTCTACCATATTCCCTTTTCTTGACACACCTTCTATATAAAAACCTATACTTTTCTTAAGAGGGTTATTTAGTAAGAAACTGACTGACTGAATGTTAGATATCTTCTGATAGGCAAAATTATCTGAATATTTTAAAGATTATATCAAACGGTCTTGGAAACATTAAAAAGATTAGACATTCATTGTCAAAACTGATTACATTAAAACTCTCTATGATCATTGTTATGTATGCAGGTTTGAATGTCATTGGTTTAGTTTGAACTGTTCTTGTAAAATGTCAGAAATGATTGATTTAAAAAGTGCGGGAAAATCCTGCACTCTGATTGGCTGGCAACTGCGGCTGATGGCTATAAGTAGCAGCCGCAGCCCAGCCAAATCATGTCTGTTATGAGCTGTAGTCACTAATAAACTCTTCACTGAAGCACTCTGTGTCCGACTCTTCATGCAAACTTAACACTGGCGACGAAGGTGGGATCCTTCCTGAAGAGAAGACGACGTGGGAAACAAGCTGAGAGAGATGGCTGCACTGAACACCCCCCCAGCCCCGTTCGATCCGATGGCAGAAGACTGGGAGTCGTATGCAGATCGTTTCCAAATGTATTTGGAGGGAAACGATCTTGCCGACATTTCCGAGAAGCGGAAGAAGGCGGTCTTTCTTATGCACTGTGGTCCGGCAGTTTTCAAGATGGCGAAGGCATTGGCGGGAGCTGCAGACGTGAAGGTAATGGACTGGCCCGACTTAGAAAAGCTTTTAAGAGCCCACTACAATCCAAAAGTATCGTGCCTCATTAAGAGACACGAGTTTTACCGTCAGGATCAAGGGGAAAGCGAAAACGTTAACGACTTCATGGCAAGTTTAAGAGACATTGGGGGTGCATGCGAGTTTAACAACTTGGAAGAGGCCATGCACGATCGATTTGTTCTAGGCCTCAAAGACAAGGTGCTTCAGAGCAAATTATTATTGAAACCTAAGATCACGTTGAAGGAAGCCATAGAAGAGGCCTCCTCAGCAGAAGCCACCAAGTCCTCAGCAGCAGCCATGAAGAAAATTAACAAGGCCTCAAGCCATCCTGATGTGGAAAAGTCCACAACAACTCATTGCGAGCAAATAGATTCTGAGTCAGACTGTATTGAGGTGGAGGAAGGAATTTATAGACCCAGAATGGAGAGGAAGAAGAAAGACCTGGGAAGAAAGAGGCAAGATTTTTACTGCAGAGGTTGTGGGGAAGCCACCCCCACACTGAATGCAAGTTTCTTGATACCATCTGCCTCCATTGTGAAAAAAGAGGTCATCTAGCAAGAATCTGCAAATCATCCAGAACTCCACCACACAGAAGGAAGTTTCCTGACAAAGAATTCAAGCCTAACAACTTCAGTGAGAAAATGGAGCATAACACAGAAGCAAATGAGAAGAATGAAACTCATCAAACAGTCACCATTGGTCATTCTTCACCCTTAAGAAGCAGAAAAGTACATGTGAAGGTACTCATTGAAGGAAGGCCTTGCCAAATGGAAGTGGACTCAGGCTCCTATTTATCTATGGTGTCATGGGACACTATTCACAGGCTACTCCCCAACATTCAGAAGAAACATTTCCAGAAGCAAGCACTGACTCTTAAAGACTACCAAGGGAACAAGATTCCAGTAGTTGGAACAAGAGAATTCAACGTGAAGTTCAAAGGCCACACCAAACATTTGCCCCTGACCATCGTGGACAAGGACCGCCCAAGCTTGCTGGGACTTGAGTGGTTCAATCCACTAGGCATCGAGGTGACTGGCATCAATCACGTGAGCAACACTGAATGGGAGGAGGCCTTGAAGTCTGAGTTTCCAGAGGTCTTCAGCGACGGATTGGGCAAGTATATGGGGACCCCTATCACTTTCAACCTAGATCCCAGGGTGCCCCCAATTCGTTTAAAGCCCAGAAGGGTCCCATTTGCCTTAAAGGAAAAAATTGATGCACAATTAGATAAACTAATAGCTCAAGGAGTTTTAGAGCCCACTGACCACTCCAGATGGGAGACACCCATAGTCACACCAGTCAAGACTGATGGGTCAGTAAGAATCTGTGGGGACTATAAGGGGACATTGAACCATGCGCTTCAGCAGAGCGCATATCCAGTTCCAGTGGTGCATCATTTATTACATTCACTTGGCAGGGGCACAGTCTTTGCCAAATTGGATCTGGCCCAGGCATATCAACAACTAACAGTTGATGATGCCACTGCAGAGGCCCAAACCATTGTGACTCATAGAGTTGCCTTCAAATGTAAAGGTTACAGTTTGGAGTAAGCGTGGCACCAGACATCTTCCAAAGCCTTATGGAAAGGATGCTCCAAGGACTGCCAGGGTAGTGCCTTACTTTGATGATGTGTTAATCTCTGCTGAAAATGACACTCAATTACAAGAGAGACTCAGAGAAGTCCTTACCAGATTCAAGAAAGCGGGGTTAAAAGTCAAGGAAGAAAAATGCACTCTTAGAACTGACAAGGTTGAGTTCTTGGGCTATATGATTGACAAGCATGGCATCCACCCTACAGATGCCAAGGTTCAAGCAATCAAAGAAGCCCCTAGACCAAAATGCAAAACAGATTTGCAAGCCTTCCTTGGACTTATTAACTTTTACCACATGTTCCTACCTCAGAAGGCAACCATTGCAGAACCATTACACAGATTATTGGACAAAAAATCTGCTTGGGTCTGGGGCAGGAAGGAACAATCAGCATTCAACAATATTAAAAGACTAATCACGTCTGATGCTGTACTGATACAGTTCTCTGAGAATTTGCCTGTTGTACTTACTTGTGATGCATCCCCTTTTGGAGTGGTTTTTTTTTTTGAGCCACAGGCTTCCCAGTGGGAGGGAAGCCCCTATTGCATTTTACTCTCACACTTTGACCAAAGCAGAGAGGAATTACAGCCAATTGGACAAGGAAGCATTGGCAATTTTTACAGCTGTCAAGAAATTCCATGAGTATCTATATGGGAGAACATTCACCATTGTCACAGATCACAAACCTTTGTTAGGCATTGTGGCAGGAGACAAACCTACACCCACTATCCTGTCACCAAGAATGCTGAGGTGGACTGAATTTCTTGCTGCTTATTCATACAAGCTCATCCACAAGCCTGGCAAAGACATTGGCCATGCTGATGCTTTGAGTCGCTGCCCACTTCCGTTTCACACTGAGGACTGTGAACCTGAGGTGCACACCTTTTTCCTAGAAACTGTTGCCAAGCTTCCAGTACACGCTGCTGAAATTGCCAGAGAGACTGCCAAAGACACTTTATTGGCTCCTGTTATAGGCTGGATTAAGAAAGGTTGGCCTCTTCAAGATCTACCTCACCTTGCCCAACCTTTTAAATCCAGGCAAACTGAATTATCTGTATTAAGAGGATGTATTTTGTGGGCTAACAGGGTGGTTATTCCTGCAAAACTGCAAAGAGAGGTTTTGGAAATGTAAGGATGAAGGGATTGGCCAATGTCTTTGCCAGGCTTGTGGATGAGCTTGTATGAATAAGCAGCAAGAAATTCAGTCCACCTCAGCATTCTTGGTGACAGGATAGTGGGCGTAGGTTTGTCTCCTGCCACAATGCCTAACAAAGGTTTGTGATCTGTGACAATGATGAATGTTCTCCCATATAGATACTCATGGAATTTCTTGACAGCTATGTATGGTGGCCAGGTATTGACAAAATGGTTGAAAACTGGGTTGCATCTTGTCCCAACTGTCAGGTAGTCAGGCCTGCCCCACCTCTCGCCCCCACACAGGAATGGGAATGTCCTAGGGGCCCATGGTCTAGGATTCACATTGATTTCGCTGGCCCTACCAGAGGGCACACCTTCCTTATTATAGTAGATGCATATTCCAAATGGCTAGAGGTCATCCCTATGGCAACCACCACAACTGATGCAGTCATCAAGCAGCTTAAAAAGCTTTTTGTAACCCACGGGTTACCTGATGTTCTTGTCTCTGACAATGGTCCTCAATTTACATCCAACCTTTTGAATCCTATCTAGCACAACAGGGTATCAGACATGCCCTGACTGCCCCTGGGCACCCTTCGACTAACGGCTGGGCTGAACGCATGGTACGTTTTACCAAGGAAAAGCTTCAGCAATTGGGTCCAGGGGATATCACTGAGAGAGTTGAAAACTTCTAGTGTTCAGCATATCACTCTAACCCTCAACTAACTTAACCCCAGCTGAATTGTTGATGGGTAGGAAACACAGGTCTCCCCTTGACCTCCTTCATCCCACTTACGTACCCAACGCACCACTTGATTCCACTAGCAAAGTTCGCACGTTCAGTGTGGGTGATTCTGTTTATGCTAAGAACCTTATGGGTGAACCTTCATGGATTCCTGCTGAAATAACTCAAATCACTAGCCCTCATTCTTACAGGGTGCAAACAGAGGATGGTGTTCTCTGGAGCAGGCACATTGATCAGTTAAGATCCAGATTACCTCAGGAACATCGCAATTGTTCCTCTCTAGTTCCCATACCTAATGCCTTTTCTAGAGGGGAAGGGGAGGCGCATGAGGATAATCAGCAAGCAAGAATCAACCCCATGTGTAACGAGCCATTATGACAGGAACCATCCCAAAACCTGTCACAATGCCAAAATCCATCCTTACAAGTGGAAGATTGCACATCACTACCTGACTTGGGTGCTGACATTGGTTTGGAGATGGGTTGGGAGGAGAGACCAGGTTCTAACAAGCAAACAGGGTCTTCTTTCACTGGAAGCCTGAGTAGGGAAATGTCAACAGACACATTTCCTCTCTCACTGGGTGAAAACATTAAAACTTCTGAACCACGAAGGTCTCAACGTACATGTAAGAGCCCCACCTATTTAAAGAATACATTAGATAGGTTGGGGTTTGAGTATGGACTGAACCTAGTGGGGAGGGGTGTTATGTATGCAGGTTTGAATGTCATTGGTTTAGTTTGAACTGTTCTTGTAAAATGTCAGAAATGATTGATTTAAAAAGTGCGGGAAAATCCTGCACTCTGATTGGCTGGCAACTGCGGCTGATGGCTATAAGTAGCAGCCGCAGCCCAGCCAAATCATGTCTGTTATGAGCTGTAGTCACTAATAAACTCTTCACTGAAGCACTCCACATCTGACTCTTCATGCAAACTTAACAATCATTACTATTTCCCCAAAATTAATTTGTTATGAACAATTGGGGAAATATCAATAGAATTCTCTTTTAAAAGGGCAGGGGAAAAAATAAGAGGTGTTAATGCATTGCCAAGTTGTCAGAGAAGTGTTCTCTGAATCAGATTGAAACTATAACCAGAGAACAGCTGTGGGCATCTTCAAAGACATATGCTTTATCCAGCAGGAGAAACATATAACCTAGCCAATTAACTGCCAGCCATGGATTCGATGGCTCAGCCTCAGAGAAACCAAACATCGCATAGTTTGACAGCTGAAGAATACATGAATTGGCAGAACTTCATGGTGATATAGTCCTCAGGTTCCAAAAGCCGCTAATTCAGTCTTTAATTCTAGGAAGCAGTGAGATTCAAAATGCTGGTAATCACCTATAAAGCCCTTCGTGGCTTAGGTCCAGGGTATTTGCGGGAGCACCTACTGCCAGCAATGGTCTCCCATCACCCTGTGCACTCCCACAGACAGGGTCTCCTCAGGGTGCTGTCGGCCAGACAATGTTGACTGGCGACCCCCAGGGGGAGAGTCTTCTCTGTGGATGCACCTGCCCTCTGGAATCAACTATCCATGGAACTGCGGATGGCTCCTGACCTTTGATCCTTCCGTCGTGACCTGAAGACATGACTTTTTCGATCGGCCAACCTGGACTGAAGGGTTTTTTAAATTGTTTTTTAAAATTTGTTTGTTGGTTTTTAATGTTTTAATGTGTGTAATTGGGGTTCTCTTATTTAATAGTTTTTTTTTAGTTTTGTATTTCTGTTTTTTATTGTTGTGAGCCGCCCTGAGTCCATCGGGAGATAGGGTGGCATAGAAATCCCAATATTAAATTAAATTAAATTAAGCAAGAACTAAAATTGAATGACAGAAAATTGTTCTCAACTACCTTTTTTAGAACTTCTATAGTGGATGCAATTTATTTATTTATTTATTTGATTAGTCAATTGCTTACAAGATAATAATAGGTATAAGTATAAACATAGTTATAAATACATGGATACATATAAGAAAATAAAAGAAATAATAGGACAGGGACGGTAGGCACATTGGTGCGCTTATGCATGCCCCCTACAGACCTTGTAGGAATGGGGTGAGGTCAATAGTAGACAGTCTAAAGTTAAAGTTTTTGGGGTTTGGGGAAGAAACCACAGAGTCAGGTAGAGTATTCCAGACATTGACCACTCTGTTGCTGAAGTCGTATTTCCTGCAATCAAGTTTGGTGTGGTTTACCTTGTGTTTGTATCTATTGTGTGCTCTTGTATTGTTATGGTTGAAGCTGAAGTATTCATTGACAGGTAGGACATTGCAATGTATAATTTTATATACTATACTTAGATTGGACCGAAGGTGGCGTAGTTCTAGTTTTTCTAGGTCTAGAATTTTGAGTCTGGTGGCATAAGGTATTCTGCAATGAGCAGAGGAGTGGAGAACTCTTCTTGTGAAATATTTCTGGACTTTCTCAAGTGTGTTAATATCAAATACGTAATGTGGGTTCCAGATTGATGAGCTGGATTCAAGTATTGGTCTAGCAAATATTTTATATGCTCTGGTTAGTAGTGTGATATTACCGGAGAAAAAGCTATGTAGGATTAGGTTAACAACTCTTAATGCCTTTTTGGCTATGTAGTTACAGGGCTCTAACACTTAGATCATTAGAGATAAGTACTCCAAGGTCCTTGACAGAGTTTGGATCATCAACAAGGTCTTCACTATTCAGCTTGTATTTTATTTTCTGATTTTTGTTGCCAATATGTAAGACAGAGCATTTATTTGTTGAGATTTGAAGTTGCCATTTGTTTGACCATTCTGATACATAATCGAGGTCTTTTTGAAGGGTAGCAGTATTTTCTGTGGTGTTGAATAGCTTTACATCATCATCATCAGCAAAGAGAATGCAGTTGCTCTTAATATGATCACAGAGATCATTTATGTAGAGTAGGAAGAGAGTTGGACCTAGAACACTGCCTTGAGGGACACCACTGTTGACAGGTACAGAATTTGATAGGACGTTTCCAATTTTGACTTGTTATTGTGTGTTTGACAGGAATGCTTCTATCCAGTTATGCAGAGATACCATAAGATTTTAGTTTTAATAATAGTTTGTCGTGTACCACTGAATCAAAGGCTTTACAGAAGTCTATGTAGATTGCACCTAATGTTTTGCCCTGATCGAGTTGTGTAGTCCATATGTTTTTGCAGTGTAAGAGTTGCAGATTACAGGATAGTTTTTTTCTGAAACCAAATTGTTTATTAGAGAGTAGGTTGTTTGTCTCTAAGTGGAGGATAATGAATTGGTTAATAATTGGTTCCATGACTTTACAGGTGACGCAGCATAAGGAGATTGGTCTGTAATTTTCAACTAAGCTGGGGTCTCCCTTTTTAATATGGGGATGACTGTGGCTAGTGACCATAGGTTTGGCAAGGAGCTGGTCCTGAAAATTTTTTCAAAGATTATGCTTAGAGGTTCGGCTATGGCAGTGGATAGCTTTTTAAAGAAGTAGGCACATATTCCATCCGGTCCAATAGATAGAGATGGTTTTAGATTGCATAGTGCTTTTTTCTATATTTATTAGATCACTGTAGTTGTCTGTGGTTCGACTAGGAAATACTGATCCATTGCTGTTTACAAATACTGAGCCAAAGAATGTGTTAAAGCGGTTTGCTTTAATGATGTCGTTGTTACAATCTTTACCATTAAGTCCTTTCAGGGGTGGGATGGACCTTAAGTCTTTTAGTTTGTTGTTTACAAAATTGTAGAAAGTGTGCGTGGAATTGGTGTGTTTAATGTGATAATTGGTGCATTCAGTTTTTATCTGGTGGCATAAATTTTTGTATTGGCTTTTAAAGTTGTCAACATGACCAGATTTGCTTTTTTGCCAAAGTGATCTTTTTTTGGATTGAAGCTTCCTTATTGTTATGGGTAATCTGTTTTTTTTGTTTTGGAAGTTGTTATTGGTACATATAGTTTGATGACTCTTTGGATTTCAAGTAAAAATGTGTAGTAATGGTCTCCAACAGTATTGCATCCAGTGAATAGAGATTGCCAATCAAGGGATGAGAGATCGTTGTCTATAAGATCATATATATAAGATTCTTCCCCCTTCTGGCCTCTTTATTTTCTTTCTTGAAAGCATGGGAATAACTTCTGCAGTATATTCAACAGATGCATCCAAGAAAAAAAATAAAAGGTGTCTCATTTTTCTGAGAATTGGATTAGTTTAGGGAACAAAAAATTCAAGATTATCTGAGCATTTTACCTGAGGAAGATCTTGAATAACTTTTTTAGTTGAACTTATACTTGTGTAGCTCTGTGAAGAATCATTTACCCTCAGTTTTGCATATCTTTGCCACTGAATATTCTTGGAATTCCATGTGGATTACACTGAACCATACTGAATTCATACTGAGTGAACCATAAATAATTGTTTTTAAAAATATGATGCTAATTTCATAAATAAAATAATATAAAATGAAATATTCCAATGTGAAAAATACCTCCCCCAAGTTCAAAAAATTAGTTAAAGGGATAGTATGCCATTAAATGATTGGATCTGATTTGAGTCACCCTGTCTTATATATAGCTCACAGATTTTGGCACTATCCATCAGAAGTCCTTACCTCACAAATTTCACAGGCGTACCTTACCCTGCTCAAAGTAGTCTCTAAAGGGTAAACCAACCCAGAGTGCATACAGATGATCATGTTCAAATTATCCTACTTCAGACACATTATATGAGGAACTAGCTCATTAGAAAAGGCTCTAATACTGGGAAAGGTGCAAGGAAAGAGAAGTATATGACCAGCAACAGGATGAGACTCAGTTACAGTAATGATAAGTGCACAATTGAAAAACCTGAAAGACCAACTTAGAAATAGAGTGGTATGGAGAAAATCTATCTATATGGTTGCTAGGAGTTGAAAATGACTTGATGACACACAATCAATTAAAAGAGACCTACATAAAATGTCACTGATTACAAGACCATTTCCAAAGCTAGTTTCTATCAATCTAAAGTCAGAGGCATTGTCTAGAAACAAAGGGGTATAGTGAATCTTTCCAAGTTTAGTTATCCTATCAAGATGAAAACTAGTATAAAGTCATTTAGGAAGTCACAAAGAATCCCAAACATCCAGGAATCTTTTTTCTCAGAAATTTTTATTAGGTTATAAAATAAGATACAAAAAGAAAAGAAAATAGGAAGACAGTGAGGGGAAAAGAGGGAAAGAGAAGTGAGGAAAAACTGGGAAAAAAAGTTGACTTCTGACTCCCGCTGTTGCAGTAAAATAAAGCATTAACATCAAACCACAACTTTTTGCTTTTCCATAGTAATATAAACTAGCTATTTCTATAAACACATATCAGTTTAATCGGTAAAACTCAAAATCAAAGTTTAATTTTTTTCTACGACAAGCACAAAGTCTGGAAGTGGTCATATGGCAACAAAGGTACTTATATTCTTTTCTTTAATCAAAACAGTCAATTTAGCCATTTCTGCTAACTCCATCAACTTCTGTAGCCATTTGTCCATTGTGGGAATCAAAACATCCAGGAATCTTAAGACACCATTTACGTAAGATAACATTCAAATAATTTTCCAGATCCCCAGAGCTTTATGAGATGAGATTTTAGAGGTTTGAGCATATAAGCCCAAACTGGAACTTTTCGGACAATATGGGTGTCAGTTTGTCTGGCAGAAACTAAACACATAATACAAATTTCATAATAACTGTCAAGCAGAGAGAATATAGTACAGCAGCATGGTTTGAAGATGATTTGATACCTTAAGACTTGCCATCCCTGAAGGAAGCAAAAATTCTGTTTCATATTAGAGAGCCCCAACAGGAGAATTAGGCTATCTATCCATCAGTTGAAGTTGAAATGTAAGTGGATCATGCAGTAAGACAACAGTTCCAAACATCTAAGCAAGTCTAAAGGAAAAGGGATAAAGAAAATAAATTTAAAGTTTTAAAATGAAAGTCCTGACCTAAATGCCATTTCAGTATTGTAACATGGCTTGAAGTAAGTGGGTTTGTTTGTTTTTTTGCAAGAAAACTCTTAAATATTACTGGGTTGAAGCAGTTCTATGGAGAAATGTGCCAACATTCTGACATGACTGTGTGAGAGACAGAACACCAATTACAGTGTTTGGTTGTAATTATTCAGCTGAAGGTGGTACAACTAGTTATTAAATCTACTAATTCAGTTACTGAAATGATATTTTCACAAGGGCACTTCACATATTGAATTACTTTGTTTATGGAGGAAAAAGCACTAAGCTTTAGTATGTCTTTGTTCACCCAGATTCTCTTTATAGATCAGTAAGGTCCTCAGAAAGCTTTGATAACATTTAGTGGCAAAGATAAGCAAGAATTCAGAAAATCGAAAAGGGGATGAACACCTTTTGCGAACAATAAAGGTGAACAAAGACAGACAAGACAAAGCAGGTATCCTATCACCTGAATTCTTCCACAAGTTTTAAAAATACACAGGAAACCCAGAAGAATGTTTCTAGAAAATGTGGACTTCCCAGGAAGTATATTACAGATTTCTGAGGAAAGAAGTCAATGAAAAGAGTTTCCCCTTTAACATTTTTTGGTTACAGGCCATTTTCCTGCAGTGCACAGGCATTAACACCGGTGAGCAATTTCTAAAGCTTGTCTGTTATACCAAAGGTACTGAAAGTGGAAGCCACAAAACTATTGCAACAGATGGATCATTCTGGAAAGGATTTCTTAAAAAACGATGATTTGTGGAAGGCTGACTTGATTTAAATTAAAAGAAAAACATTTCCATTAGAAAGTTGAAGTGTATCTAGATATTATTTAGTGGCAGGTACAAAGCAAAAAAGAAGTTTTGTGGTACTTTTTTCAATAAAGAGAGCTACAAAATGGACAACTTTAGCAGGAAAGGCAGCCATGCAAATCAAAAAGTGCAGAGAAGTGAGGAACTATTTTAGTCTGCATTGTCCTGTTTGCCATTCATTGAAACACAAATATTTGAAATGGGGACACAGCATTACCCCCAAACAGCAGATGCATTCATTTGAATAGCTTTTGGTCTGCTTTTCTGGTTCTCCCTCCCAAATCTATAAGCGCCCGGAAAAGCATCAATTTTGCTAGTCTGCAAGTACTGGAAAACAGAGGTCAACCCAAGTGCATTCTAGTGCTAATTAGAATTGTCTTTATATGCTTTATTAAACATTTGTCTGACTCTGCCTCATTCTGTCATACATTAGCATTTAATTGTGGTATATTAGCAGCAGCCTGAACAGGGAGAAGCATATCTAGGGCTTCTGAAGTGATGCCAATTTTTTTCAGTCAACAAAGGTACCAAATGAAAATAATTCATAGAAAAATATGCAGATGAATAGCAACAATCCCCTTCAAATATTCAATGAGAATTCATCTGCCTGCAGATTATACAGCTGCTGAAGAAAACTACTGGTTAGGTTAACTGTGATACTTCCTTATCAGAATACTGAGATTCTGTTTTTCTGTCATCAACATAGAATCAAGGAATATGTCCGTTGAAGGGGGATCTTATAGGTCTTCTAGGCCAACTTTATGTTCTGCATAAAATAACACTAAATTATTCTGGCAGATGGCTCTCTAGACTTTGTTTGAAAACCTTGAGTGAGGAAGAAATCCATTTCAGTTCAAGAAAAAAGGACATTGTTTTATAATTCTTAACAGGGGAATCTTGAAATTATTAACAAAAGAAATATGCATAAAAACAGGGCAATGAAATAAAACCAACATACCCAGAATAGTTAACCTAAACAGCAACAAAGCCAAAGGGATTGAATTGATTATGTGTCATCAAATTGAAGCCTGTTCTTAATACTGTAGCCACACAGCTTGATTTCTCCCTGATAATCTGTATCTAACCTGATATTTAAGGCTTTCAACCTAGCAGTACTATACATACATCAATCAATCTTGTTCCTGGTCATCCTCTTTCCCTCTTTCTTTCCACCTTTCCCAGCATTATAGACTTCTCAAGAGAGCTACATCTTTAAATGATATATTCAAAACGTGATCATTTGAATTTATTCATTTGTGTCTCTAGTGAGAACACTGGATTGATGTGTTCAACCATCTATTTTTTTGTTTTCTTCACTGTCCATGGTATTCTTAGGCATCTTTTTCAACACCAAAATTCAAATTCAGATTCAAAAGCAACAAGATTCTTCCTATTCGACTTCTTCAGATCCAACTTTTGCTTTCATAGAATTTCATAGAGAATAGCATGGTTTGCATTAGTCTGACCACTTTAGGTGTAGACACAACACCAAAATAACATAATCATGAACCATAGGGACACAATAGAGTAGATGTGATCGAATTCTGCACATGTTATTTAGCATTTTAAATATCAGCATGGAGGAAGGCTGTTCCACAACTTGTGTGCTGGTATTTTGGGAAAATGTTCTTAAAATAGATTGAATAGCCCATTGGATCTGGCATACAAGTTATATGTGAAAGGGGCACTAGTAATTGCCCTACAACATTCCCGGCAGCATCCACAACAAACTGCAATAGCATAAAAATGACATGTATTCACACTGCTATCACAACACAAGTCCTGCCTTTACTTGCATCACTATGTCTGATGCAACTAGATAAGGTGTAGCATTCATGTAATAATATTAAATAGCCATTGGAATTTATCTCCCTCCCCTTAGACCTTCTTTCTGTTCTCTAGTTTTCCATTTTCTTCCCATCAGATGCAGCATTCTGTGGTTACATTTTCATTGATCAATTCATGATTGCCCGCTAAGTTTTAAAACTTAAAAATGTATGCATCATAAGCAAATCTTTGTTTCATACTGACCCTATTTAACTACAGTTCTGTACTGTAGTTACAGTACAGAAACAGAATTTATTTGTAATTTACAGTACAGTAGAATGTAGTGTAGTTACTAAACAAAGCAGAATTTGTTATTGTAGTGGATATATTAAAATTAAAGCAATGGATGTTTTGTCACTCATTTTAATGCCTTGGCTCTCTCAGTGATTATTTTGCTAAATATTCTGAAGCCATTTACACACACAGATGTGTGTGTGTGTGTGTTGTGTTGTGTGTGTGTGTGTGTAGGCATATATGCTTACATACACAGACTCAAGATCTTTGATGATGTTTAATTTAAATGCTTCTTTGCTTCTGAAAGCACTTAAATGAAAAGAGGCTGTTTTTGATATCTCTCCAAAGGGTACAAAAGGGCAATTATTGAACATTTTTCCACTGGAGAACTGTCACATATAATTCGGGGTCAGGAATATTAAAAAGCAGATCTTGCTTGTCTGAAACAGGCTCAGTACAGTAATTTGTGTTACCTACCTACATAATTTTGTTTTCCATTTTAATGCTGCCCCTGAGGAAATATTTATTTTACATGCATCTGAACAAAAAGATTTCTGGTTTACATAAAAGCTGTTTCTGTCTTTGCAAGCTTAATTTACCACAAAATAATTGAACTTCATGACATTTATGGAAATAAATAATAGAGCAAAAATTAACTGTGACCTGCAGGTATGAATTTAGACAGGGATGAATGGAGTCTTAGTTTGTCACAGCAGGTGACAAGTATATCTATATAAGCTCAGAGAATCCCTTGGAAAGAATGGTGGGACCTCCATTTTTCCATTATGAAATAAGTTTTCACTTCATAAAATTTACCATATTTCTGTTACCATGTAGAGATTTTTCATGGAATGGACATTTGTGTTTTTTATGCTTAAAAACTGTACAGAATGTGAGACACATGTAGGTATTTTCTATCCCTCAAACAAGAAGCTATCCCTCTCATCAATGCAATTAGTAATGTGGTTGAATTCCTTTCCTTTGTCAGAAAAGATCAATGTTTACAATCTGCATATACATTTAACAATTAGATCCTTGCCTTGCCTTGCCTTCAAGCAATTATTGACTTCCATACTGAAGGATAAAGAAGTATTAGTTTGAAGCTATTTTGAAAATTATTTGGATTGTTCCACTGGTGTAACCTCTTGTTTCTTGAAACAAGGTATCACTGAATGCAAAAAAAAGAAAAAAGAAAAGAAAGAAAGAAATGAAAAGAAAAAAAGAGAAAAAAAGCATGCATTACACCAGTTCTAGCATTCATGCTGGGGCATCTGATGTATGATTGGATGTCAAAAGCCTACTGATACAATGGATTCAGATCTTTGGGAAAAGGTATACCTCTCTCAGCAGGAAAAGAAGAGAGAGAAGGAGGAAGAACAGATGGTCCCAGAGGAGAATATGGTTAGTTTTTCTATGTTCCAATTGGTATGATGTAGCTGCCAGATTATTCCTGTAGGAACATAGCCCTTCAGGGATGGAGAAAGAGTTGATCAGCCCCATGTGAATGATTAGGGTCATTCAAGAATACTTCTTCCTATGAAGTATTCTCAAGAATACTTCTTCTTATGTTCTGAGGATGTAGATTACAGCAGAGGTGAGGAGGCAGCAACATAATTCTTCTCTTCTTATACTCCATGGTCATTCATGGCTTTCATTCTCTCCTCCTGAATAAACAATTTCCTTTGAAAGGACTGCAGCTCTAGCACACTATTTTCTTGGGGGGGGGATTATAAAAATGTAGGATGTGGCCTTTCGTATATTCTAATCATCATGTAAACGTTAATATGCTGTAATACCCTTCTTTACTTTATAAGATCGTTGTGCATTTTAGAGCAACTACTGTGTACTTCTGATGCCTTCTGGTCTGCAATGGTGTATGCCAGATAGCCTGACTTGTGAAGATGAGGTTGCTTGTCTGTTATGATTTCCTCCTCAAAAGGAGAGTTACTGTAGCCTCAGAACTGCTCTGAAAGACCAGCAGGGAGCCCACAGCAACTGGCAGGCACAGCTGGAATTAGAAATTCATAATAGAAGCAATTCTGGATGTGGCATGAAGAAAATTATAGGTTTGCCTTCAGATTCACATCACATGGATGTTTCGGTTGTTTCAGGGCCAAGCTGAGGGAACTTGTTAAGAGACTTTACTTACTTTCAATATGTTCAAAATATATTCCCCCCCAGAAAAGCTCAGGGGTATTTCACATTGTTTTTTTCCCTACTTAACAGTTCCTCAACAATAGTTTGAAGGTGATTCATGGTCCTCCTTTTAGTCATCCCTGAAGTGCTAAGTTTAAGCAGCTAAGAATTACTGTTCTGCCTCAAGCTACCACATATTCTGGAAAAATAAAAATGACCTCTCTCTTGGTCCATAAAAATGCAACTCAGAAATATTGCCTACAGTCTCCATCTTCATTCTTCCTTCATGTTCTGTGTATTTGCATGGAAAGCAATTGGAGCAACTCCCATGTCCTAGGGAGAAGAGCTACAAAATGGTCAAGTTGTCTTTCTCCTTGAAATTCTTGTCTAAGACAAGAATCCCTGCAAATGGGAACTCCACAAAACTGCAACACAAATAAACAAAAAATAAAATAAAAACCTTCATTTTATTGTGACTTCCAGTACATTACAGCTGAATCAGAACTGCATCTTTTCAGTTCCTCAATACATTTGATACCAGGGAGCAATAGAGTTCTGGAATCAGTTCAAACTAACACAGAGTCTTTCTGTGGAAGTAAAGCATCTAGCTGGACCTGGCCACAGTAGGAAGGTTTTCATTCAACAATTACTTTTCATGGCAAAATAGGAGAGGAGGGAATTTTGACCAAATTTTCTTGCCCTATATAGAGTCCTATTTTCTTTTAAATCTGCTCTGCAGGGCAGAAAGATTCCCAAGGCAGGAAGATGGGTTATACATGTACCCTTCCCCCTCTACCTCTTTCCTTCCCTCCCTCTTTCTCTTCCTCCCTCTTTCTCTCCCTCCCTCCCTTCCTCCTCCTTCTCCCCCTCTTCTTTCTTTCTTTCTTTCTTTCTTTCTTTCTTTCTTTCTTTCTTTCTTTCTTTCTTTCTTTCTTTGAAACTATATAGCATGGGGGCTGGTTTGGCTTGAATCTTGGAGACATAGATGTTTGCACTTTTTCACACTTAGATAAAGTTTCACAATTGTTTTGAATATTAGAAAAGCTGTCAAAAGCTTTTTAGACACATTTCTATATAAAAAATGCTAATTTCATAGTATTTTAGCAATAGAATACAATTGAATACAATAAGCCCATACCAACTTCTCCCAAAAATTTATCCAGCTCTTTTAATTTTTATAATTTACTCTCACTTTGTCACAGATTGCTAATTTATTAACTATTTGTACTTTTATATGAAAGATTTGAATATGTCAGGAAGACGGCCTTCTGTAATTTCTCCTTTCTTACAATTTTTAAACCCTTTTCTTGTTGACTTTCTCTGTTCAAGAAAATGTAGGTTTGCGGTTCAGGTTTAGAGTATGATTCAGGCATTTGAAAAATGAAAATCTAAATTGGAAGAACCTAGCTGATTTTTAAACAAACGCTAGGAGAGGTGTGTGTGTTGAGGGATGAGGGGTGGGGACAATATTTATTTTTCTTTGAATTTGTCTGGACGAAAAATAGTTATTCATGAGTTCCAAGTTGGTTTTAGTGGATTGCAAACTGAATTAGATAGCAGAAACATGAAAGTCAAAGCACAGAATTTAATTCTCATCTGCCTCTTATCATAACTAGAACCACTATCTGCATCTTTCTTTCTTTTTTTTGAAAATGAATATAGTGGAGTTTAAAATAACATCTGTGGAAACAGATGCTTCTGAACTGGTGTAATATATTGCACTGCTATCCACTTGGACATAAGCAAATTAAAGATGTAAATATTTACATATAAAGCTATTTATCACTCATTATTCCAGGCTTCTTCTTTGTTGCAAGCTTTTAAGGAGACAATGCTTGCTCATCCAACCCTTTCTTTGCTTTGTACCATACATTCCAAAACCAATCTTCCACTAGGATAGGAGGGTAAACTGAAGGGAAAAGTGGAGGTATTACCAGGATGGATAGATATCATATCCCATTTGTCTGAGATAGTGCAGGAAATTCAGGAGGTGAAGGTAGGGAAAGGTCTGGGGTCAGAAATGGTGGAATAAAGATGGAGTAAATAAATCATAAATAAGTAACAAACATCTTATTTTCTTTCTTCCCAGGGAATACATTTATGGGAGATGGATGTGAAACAAAGAAGTTAGTGAAAAATGTCTAGAATGCAAATATATATATATTTTAGTGCTATTTCACATTGGTGTTCCTTCTTGTGATAAGAATGGACCACTCTTAGATATAGGGCTCTGGAAGTTTTCCTTACTACACTTGAAACCTGGTTTCCTTCAGATCAGCCTTGACTCTTGCAATTTCATGGAAACACCTATCTAGCTTTCTTAACAATAGCATAAAAATAGTTTGCCATTACCTACTTCTGAGATAATGTTTGGCTTTTAACCAACAATTTTGGCTATCTTAAAAATGACTCTCACTATGTCCGTCATTTCATACAACCACCCTTTATTTCTCCAAACATTATCCATTCGTCTGGTCCAGGAGATAATGCATTACAGTCGTACATCTAAGCAGCTTCTCTCTTATAAAATACTAGTAAAATGACTGAGCAATTTACTAGTAGTCATGTGAATGCTCATAAGTGTGAAGAGCAGATCTTGAGTATTCATTATGTGGGGTGTGGTTAAAATGACCCAAGAGCAAACTAATACAGTAGTGGAAAACTAATTTTACATTCAAATTGTTGAATCTCCTTGATCATAAGGTGGAAATCAGAACAGGAATTGAGAACCCATGAATAAAAATGCAAGCAAAGACCCAGAGGATTTCTTTCATGAGCATATTCAAACACTTTCTGAATGTTATTGCCTGTCTTGTAGCACACTGTAAAGCAGTCTCTGGTGCTAGAAATGGTATATCACTGCTGATGTAATAGTCACAATGGGGTTTAGCATAGCATGGAGGATCTTGAGATACTTTATTTGCATTTTTTAAAAGTCAACTTTTCTAACTTCAGATTTTATGGATACCTTCTCCCAAAGCAAAGTTTTGCCTAATTGGTGATTGAATAAGACTGGATGATGGTTATACAATGTGTATAATATTGATGCATAATTTCCATTATCATTGCTATTGCAATTTGCTACAAATTGTCTTTGGTAATTCTCATATGAAGCATTGTTCTAGTAAATGTTATACATGTTTTACACACACATATAAAGAGAGGCAGAGAAAGCAAGAGTGAGATCGAGTGACATGCATTGTTCTGATGTGTCTTAAGATGGTTAAATCTGAAGAATTGTATTTCAAGATGTTTCAGATGATACCTGAAGTCATAATAAGTAATGAGCCCAGCGGGGTTGCTTGGTAAGGCAAATGGCAAAAATGTTTCACTGTGAAAGCAAAAAAGCCTAAATATATAGTGAAGCTTAGAGGAAATGATGTTATTAAAAACAAATATAGGGTAGATATAGGGACAAATGGAAATCTTCATCCATGTACAAGTTACATTGAATACAGATCTTTCAGATAACCATAATATAAGTTAAAGACAATTTTTTAAGGTGCACTTGTATTAGAGAAGCCCAATTGTTTTTAAAAAATATCTTCAAAGACTTGTGCTGGTACTTCATGAGTTACAATTACAATGTAAGCTACAGTTACTAGGATTCATAGGAATGGAATAAATATGCAGGATGAGAAACGGTGCATCACTATAAAGATCTGATGAATACTGAGGGGGGTGTTGTTAAACAAATGAATTAATTGTGTTTTAATCATTATCACCACAAAATAAATGTAGTTTTATTTTGGAATCAATTGCTTTTCAACTCCATTGCATTCTAATCATATCATCAATATCCTCTGGATACTATTTAGCATTTGGCAGTTCAGCAAGTACTAGCTTTCCAGTGTTCCTTCTTAATTGTATTTGTAAATGAATGCTTTTACATTTCTCACAGAGTCTATACAGCCTGATTTAATAATTGTACTAAGAGATTATATCTTAAGGCATAAACTGTCACATGTGAATTTATCTCTGAAATTTTGCCAGCTGGGAATCCATTAGTTTAATGTGTTAAATGTTTAAGGTGATTTGTACAGTAAATATTGCATCTATGCAATGACCTCAATTTCAGAAAATTGCATTGATTGGCATATTGATAGCACTTTATCGTCTACAGATTTCAAAATTTAAAAAACTGCAATATAAAATTGTGTCAAGTAAGTACAGTTATGAATATTTGTCCTAATGTATCTGCCAAATAAACTCTTTTCAGGGAAGATATTCAAGGGGGCTGATACTTTGGTATCTTAACTCCAATAACATTTCACAGGAAGGCTATTGGATTTCAAGTAAATTTTCTTCTGAAGAATTTCAAAGGAGGACAGGTAAGTTTCAACAAGAATAACAGAATATCAACTAAGCATGAGTAGACTTTTATATTTATAATTTGACTGGTTTTAAAGGATACAACTTGCTGAAAATTCTGGGTACTGAACTGTAATCAAGTGCCATGTTTCTCAGTCTTGCCAACTGTAAGATATGTGGACTTCACCAGCCATCACACATCTTAACATGGTCAACTTTGAGAAATACTGAACTAGTGGAAACCTAGGTAGGAAAGGCTAGAATGCAGTGTAATGTGTAATAAAGCTAAGAAGGAGAAATTCCCAACATTATATTAAATATATATTTAACATTCCCAAAAACAATTGTAATATGTGGAGTTGTCCTAACATTTTGCTTCATTCTTTCCATACCAATAATTTGTTGATATTTTAAATATCAACTAATAATTGAATTCAGTTCTACAGAGAAATTATCGAGTCTGTCATCTGCCCCTCTATAACTGTCTGGTTTGGTTCTGCAATCCAAGGAGACAGACACAGAT
The DNA here is from genome assembly GCA_009733165.1 of Naja naja. NCBI lineage: Eukaryota > Metazoa > Chordata > Lepidosauria > Squamata > Elapidae > Naja > Naja naja. The sequence goes on from CM019148.1 coordinate 63,238,042, forward strand.
TTCAGAGAGTAATTAGGACTGCAGAAAAAACAATTACTATCAACCTGTCTTCCCTTGAGGACCTGTATACTGCATGAGTCAAAAAGAGGGCTGTGAAAATATTTACAGACCCCTCATATCCTGGACACAAACTGTTTAAATTCCTACCCTCAAAACAACGCTATAGAGCACTGCACACCAGAACAACTAGACACAAGGGCAGTTTTTTCCCGAACGCCATCACTCTGCTAAACAAATAATTCCCACAACACTGTCCAACTATTTACTAAATCTGCGTTACTATCAGTATTAATCTTCTCATCACTCCTATCACCCATTCCCTTCCACTTGGCACTGTATGACTATAACTTGTTGCTTCCTTACGATTTATACTGACTGTTTCCTAGTATAATTTTATTGCCTATTTGTACCCTATGACTATTATTAAGTGTTGTACCTTATGATTCTTGACAAATGTATTCTTTTTATGTACACTGAAAGCACATGCACCAAGACAAATTCCTTGTGTGTCTAAATCACACTTGGCCAATAAAGAATTCATTCATTCATTCATTCATTCATTCATTCATTCATTCATTCATTCAAGATACAAGAATAATATTCAAAATGAGGACAAAACTTTTAGGAAGAGGGGAAAATATTTCTATATTGTAACTAAATGATACCTTTGCTATGTCTATTCCAGCTTTCTGAATAAGTGTGGGTAGTGTTTGATGTTCAGGAAGATTAAAAAGAAAAATAGAAAAAGATCAAAGCAGAACAAGAGGTAGAAAGAGAACTGATAGCAGTACGTATGTATGTAAGTAGGTCTGTATGCATATGTATGTATATCAGTTAAAAAAACCAGACAGAGCACTGTATTTCTTTACTTTATCTTTCAGAATCATTGCAATCAAAGCACTCCAGAAAAAGCACTTTAAATGAATGGCATTTTTTCAGAATGTTTCTATTCTTGCTCTCAAATTGTTACTTTAAGATGTCAAAATATTCACTTTTTCTGTTGAGTAATATTAATGAAGTAATCAATCACACATTCAATCACTACTTTTGCACTACAGACTAAGGAAGGATGATATACTTTGACTTTTGTTGCTTTCTTGTTCAGTAATCAGAAAATGAATGCTATCTAATAAATGTTCAATATTCTTATTCTTAAATATTATAATTACAACAGTTAAAACTAATGTAAACTAAAAAGAAAAGAAAAAGTAAAAAGTGCAAAAGTATAGCAACAGCACTTAGATTTATATACTTCTTCATAATGCTTTACAATACTTTCTAAGCATTTTACAGAGTTATAATATTTCCCCCAACAATCTGGGTCCTCATTTTACTGACCTTGGAAAAGAAAAAACAGAAAAAAATAGAATCAGAAAAGCAATAAATAAGTAAATAAACAAATAATAAAAATATAGTAAAGAAAAAGAAAACAAATATGTAAAGAAGTGACTTCTTCATTCAACACAAGCATAAACAATTTTAATAACTCAGTACTTTTTCTTAAAATACAACAAATGAACTCTTCTTCCCATATCTAACCTTTTATCTATAAACAAATCCACATCCTTACTTATAAACAAATTCAAAGCCTAATTCAGTCCTGATCAGCAAAAGTCCATTAAGGCTTCCTGAGATAACACCATATCTATTTTTAGTTTGATCAAATAATCTAATTTTATATTCCTTCCTTTTAACTTCTAACAGACATCATCTTTTATCCATTCAAATAATGTCCTAGATTTATAAGTTAATGTATTTTTATTTTTTCTTTGTCTCTTCTCACAAAACTCTTTTATAAATTCAGTATAGGAATATTAAACAATTTATTCTCTTGGTTTATTGTTTGCATATTCATTTTAATTATTAAGACATTAGCCAATTTCTTTTATATATCCACTGCAACATCTTTATCATATCATTCTTATAGCCCAGGGGTGTCAAATTAGTGGCCTGTGGGACGGATACATCATGTACAGGACACATCCACCCCAACTCTGCAAAGGCAAAAAATGTTGTAATATGTCACATGACATCATTATTATTTATTTATTTATTAATGGGACTTATATGCCGCCCCATCTCCGAAGACTCGGGCGGCTTACAAATAAAACAACAACAATAATAAATAATTTAAAAGCAATAATAAATAATTTAAAAGCAGATTAAACTAAATATGTGATGCAATTGAGTTTGATACCTGTGTTGTAGCCTATCATTTGAAAATCCACTTGCAATTCAGTCTCATTCTTGTGAAGTAGAACTAGCTTCTCTTCCATTACATCTTTTTGATAAGGTCTATATGTAAAGATAGACACTATTAAAATTAAATTTTGGATCTATTGTTCAAAATTATCCTTTAAAATAACTGTTCAATTATTTTGCTTCATTCTGTAATCATAAATCAAGTTTGAGTGTTCTTCTCCTCTAATTGTAATATTTAGTTTCCTTATTATTCAATTTTTAAAGTCTTATCTTTTTTAATTCAAAACAAAAGTATTTTCCTATGAGAAAAAAATCTTTATATTTAATTCCAAAGTCTTATTTCAAGTTTATCTAGACCCCTACTCCATTTGTAACTTTAAAAATCAGAGTTTTTATCACTGTTTTTTGTTTATTCCCATTATTTTTAAGTTTTTAAACTGGTAGTTAAATATTCTTTTGCTAAGGTTTGAAGGAAACTTACCTAGTGCTACAAAACCTGTCAACCCAAAGGTTCCTAATAACTGAAATCTGTTAACAAGCAATTTCTGAAAACGATTAGAAAAGGGAATATGCAAAATCAATGTCCTTTCAAAGGCATATAATTTGAGCAAGTTGGCTATTCTCTTGTTTCTCGGAGCTCTAAATCTTCCAGAGGCTGTTTTTTTTTGCAGTCTCAAGTAACTTGCTTGACAAATAAATAAAAAATAAATAAAAATAAATAAATAAAATAAATAAATAAATAACAGTACTCAAGTCTTCTTGTCTGGAGAGATTTATTTGCTGGTTCTTCATTCCATCATGATTGTCAGTTCCACTCTCCATGAAGCGCTCTTCAATCTCCCCTTTCTTCTTTGAAGGACCAAATGTTGTATTTTCAAACACATTTTCACATAAGCTGCTTCAATAAATGTATTCATTGTCAGAAATCCCTTTCCCTCATTTCCTATTAATAAGTATAGGCTGCCTGGAGGAGCCCAAAAGTACTCACAAGCCCTGCATCTGTGTTAAGTGACAAAGACCAAAGTTCTTGGCCTCAGCATTTTCCCAAGGATGTTATATTGGGGAGAAAAAATTGCTGCATGGTAAGCATATCAACCCCCTTTCCCTAAAATGTATCTGGGAGGTATACATCATACATTGTCTCAGTTGCAATTTAAATGACAGGAGTCATGATCTTTTTTTTAACCCCCCCTGGGAGATTGTGTCTGCAAACAAAAAGAAGGGAAGGGTAGAGTAGATTCTTTGAAGCATTTTGATGTAAAAGTCAGATTCCAAACCACATCATTTTTTGACTTGCAAAGTATCTGTTTCAGCATTCTGATTTTTTTCTCTCCTTTGTCCACTGGTTACTTTTCTGCTACTTAGAGTCCTACTTGATCTGCATTATATGAAAGTGCATATGACATCACAGACAATGCAGCAGGGCAGTTTTCAGAGCAGCATAGGCTAAAAGGCCAAAAGCAAGATTAGAAATTAGAATATAACATTGTGTGATAGGATATGACTTTTGTCCCTGAGCTGCAGTGCTGGGATTTGTCAAGACAGATATAAATTAATGAACCACAGATGACCTGAAAAGTGATGCTATAATCTTGACAGCTCCCAAGAGGCAACTAAACTAAAGTTGGATCTGTGGCTAGTTGGGATTCAGGGAGCATGGTTGCTCATTACTGGGGAACCACTTAGACAATTCCAGAAAGATATAAAGGAGAAGGACTCAGAGAGAAGGAAAAAACAAAAGAGAAATCAAAGCTAGTGGAGATGAAACAAAAGGTGAGAGAATGAGACTGACCTAAAACAATTTATTTTGTCAGACAGAATACAAGATAATGGCTTCTTCCCTTCACGTTGAAGTGCTTGGATTGCCAGCTGGATTTTATATCAGCACTGGCAGTGGGAAAGCATCCTTTATTGTAACCAAAAACAGCAGGTCTGTGTAATAGACCGATTCAAGACATATGATGTGACTCAAACCTGCAGTAGAAGCAAATGTCTGGACAGCTCAGGAGTATTCTACTAGGATCACTACTACCTCAGGATGTATTCATTACCTGAGACAGAAGGCATTTCCCTCCATCTAATGGTAGAGCTAGTTCTGGGAAAAACAGCAGGTTTAAGAGTTAGAGAAATCACAGATAAGAAAGATAGGGAAAAGATAAAAAAATATTTGGAGAAGAGAGGACATGAAAACAAAGAATATGTCAAAAATAAGAAAACCTTATTTCTATGTACCAGGACTGATGCTTTAATAAGGAGGTAATGTGTTAGTGACAAAGAGACTCACTTATCTGTTTATTTTTGTGTTTTGCATTTGTAGCTCATCAATGAACCCTTCATTAACTTTTGTGCTTCCTCAAATGACTTTTAGGAGAAAGCTGCATCAAAATCACCACAGCTGTGTAAATCCTTCAGAAAGATTTAAGAATGCATGCTGAGCACCTCTCCTCAATCTATTAAAGCAGCCACAACATTCACCAAAAGATGCTGAGAAAACATTTCCTTATGTGATGTAGTTGTTTATGCACACACATTTGGAGGCAATCAGGTGCAGCTTTTGAAAAAGCCATGAGGCTGGGGAGAAAAGATGCGACTGCTTCAATGATCCAAAGGGAAGCATTTTGTTTATTATTTCAAAGTATCTCTTTTGCCCCGCATTGATAATCACATAAGATATTTTTTGCCACATTGCTTTTGCATATGTTTGAATGCTTTAAATTTTACTACAAAGCATCCAATAAATTGAGTAGCCTATTTCAGAGATGAACATTTTTCAGGGAGGTTAAAAGCTTTTCAATTATGTCCTTAGGTTGTACTTCTCAAACTTAGCAAGTCCAGGATGATAAAGTGTGCAGCCTAGGGCAAAAACTAAATTTGATTTAAATCAAATATGCATCAAATTAATTATTACTCTTCTTAGATTTAATAATTTCCCCTGGCTGTTAGATTAAAGAACACAATTTGAAGATAATATCTCAATGGGCTTTGAAAACTGCAGGTAGGCATGGTGCTTCAAGTTGTGCCTTGACTGGGAGCTTTCCAAAATCTTTTCTTTTTCAAGTCCATCCTGCTATTTCGAGTGTTTCAATTTGAAACTAAGTTTGGGATCTTATGAATAGATAATAGTGCTTCTAATATTCAGATATGGATTATTCCATTAAGTGCCACTCATATACAAAGGACTTCAAAGTCTACTCCCTTTGGTTAATATTATTTATTATGAAAATGAGTGGCTTTTTGGTTCTCCACATCTATCAAAATAATTCCTTTTAAAATCAAAATAGCCATATTAGAAACATTTTATGCTGAGCCAGCTAGAGATGCTTCCAGATAGTAGATGGTTGAGTTTCTGCTTAATTGAACTTTCTACTACTTATCATCAGTAAAATTGTTATTAAAGCTAAGTAAAGGAAGAATGAAACTATCTAGGAAACCTCTGCAAAATCCTTTGCAGACAATATAGAAAAAAACTTAGATAACCCAATAATGTTAGGGGAAAAGCCAATCATTTAAAATCATTTGCTGGATTCCATTATATAGAAAATAATGGTTATTGTTGTTAAGTTATACATTTTATTTAAAACATTTATATATTGCTTTTGTCCCTTCAACCTAAAGCCCTGTATAGAAAACATTAGATTTTCCACCTCACACCAGTATCTGGAAATTTTATCAATGGAGTTAGAATACACAGTTTTACTACTTCCACTGGGAATTATTTTATTTTGTAATGTTGGGCAGCCGATATGCCCACTTAATCATTCACCTGAAATAATAAGTGCTCATTTCAATTCAGAGGACATGTCTCAGCAAAGATAAAATATCTGGGAACAAATTAAAAACATCTGGAGGGCAGAAGTCTAAGGAAAACTGATCTAGTGATATTAAAACATCAGATCTGAGTCCAACTACATAAGCTGCATTTACTCAATTTGCTTCTGCATGCAATTCAAGATACTGATTTTGACCTGTAAAGCTCTAACTGATTCATGGCCATGATATCTGATAGTCTCTTTCCCAATTGCCTTTAGAATTGTGAACATTATTTCAAAGCAATTATAAAAAGGCTTTGTTATTTGCTCTGTTATCCAGAAAACATACAGTAAATTATTGAGGTATAATCCTTAAGGTTCATCCTGAAGGAAGACAAGTTTTGTAAACTATCATTTTAAAGTCTCATGTCATTTTCAAATTTTATTTGAAGTGTCTTCTTTTTTTACTTTTTGTTGGAGAGGGCTTATGCTTTCTTGATCAAATGATAACTTTTAATGATATTTTGCACCACATTCTATGTATCTTCGTTTGACATGAACCAGGAAGATTTGGCTCACTTACTCTCTTATAAATAAGGAATTTTCTACAGTATAGGCATTACTGTATGCTGATTTTTCCCCTTTATCTTGAGTGCTCATGGTGATACACTCAAATTGTTCACATTCATTGTTTAAGCAGATTTGTATTTGTATTCTATTTTATTATTCAGACTCAGATGTATTATCATATTTGTCTAGTGATTCATCACATGACAGGCCATGTATCCATATTTTAATTATGAGAGAACATACTATAGAATGCAGCCTTGCTAGGTAGATACTGTATACTGTATATAAAATCAGATTTAATTTTCTCTTCCAATAGAAAAATAATTAAAGCTAACCTAGTCAAAGCAGTAGTAGGCCAGTATTTGGGCTTTCTGAATAGATTGTGAATCCATTAAGCCTTTGAATGATCTGGAGAAAGAAGTTAACAATTTCTAGATATGTGTTCTGACCCAGGCTTCATTCAGATTAGGAAAACACACGCTGTGTGTAAAAGCAAACCTTTTTTAATGTGATGCTCGGAATTATTTGCATTTCCAGCCAAAACTCACTAAACACAATTGTCTGAGATAAGAGCAGGTCTTTCAGGGTTGTAAAGGGCTGCCAAGAAATAGATGTCCACTTAATTAGCAGATAAACTGACAGAAAGACAAACCAGAGTCCACAGGGCTTTGATGAGGAATCAGAATCTAATAAACTTCTTTGTTTCCCGCAAAAAGCACATCCCCAAGGGCTGGCTTTTATCCCTTATGGGAGCAACAATCACCTCCCAGCCTTACTCCCGAGTTGCCCCTGCTGCTTCAGCTTCTTTCTCCTTCTAGCAGCCCTGCGCACATGCGCATTGGATCCTCTGCTTTGCTGCACCAGACTCCAAGGGCTCCGAAGGCAGCACCCCACTCTCAGACAGTCATCCCTACATCAGATGCAGGACCCTTGTCCAAGTCCTCACCAGACTCCCTGACTGGTTCCCTTTCATCCTCACTGTCCGATATCTCTGCCAGTAAACCACAACAATACATTTCATAAAAGAAAAATAGAAGAATGTTGGTGAGAATAGGATTAGGATTAAAGTTACTATATTAATGGACTTTTGTTTATTAATTGCATTCTTAGTTTACTATAGTCTTCCTGTTTTAATATTTCAGATGACAGGAATGATAATTAAATCATTAAAATATAGTTTAATCATACTTTACAAACTACAGAGAGATTTCCTCACAGTGAGGACAATTAATCAGTAGAATGGGTTGCCTCTAGAAATTGTGAGTGTTCTAATACTGGAGATTTTTAAGAATAGATTGGACAGCCATTTCTCCAAAATGATATAAGGTCTCCAAATCAAGCAGGCAGTTGGACTAGAACAGGGGTGTCAAACTCAAGGCCCAGGGGCCTGATTCAGCCCATGGTGTACTTAGATCTGGCCCATGGGGCCACCCTGGAAACAGTGAAGGACTGACCCGCGGTGCCTCTGCCAGTGAAAATGGAGGTCAGGAGGGCAGCAGGCAGCCCTCGCAAGCTCTGTTTTCACTGGAAGAGGGTTGCAGGAGGCCGTTGCAGCCAAAAATGGAGCTCAGGAGCCCGTTTTTGCTGGCAGAGCACTTGGGCCACCACAGGAACCGCCGACACAAGTAACATCGAGCTGGCCATGCCCACCCTGGCCACACCCACCCCAGCCCCCCAAAGTCAAACAGAACCCTGATGTGGCCCTCAATGAAATCAAGTTTGACACCCCTGGACTGGAATGTTTCCAAAATCCTTCCAACCATATTATTGTATGTTCTATTTCAAATATGAACTAGACATATCACTGGGGGATGAGTTCAATTCTAGTAGAAATTATCCAGTGAAATGGTGGTAATAGCCTCAATAGCCTCATATTAATATGTCACAAAATAATCAAAACATCCAGCACATCCAGTTTCCTTGCATAATTGTTTTGGGAGAGGAAGAGGGAACCAGAGTTAGTTCAGCTGCTATTGCACACAATCAATTTATTCACTTCATCCTCTTGTTGGAGAAATAAAATATTTCTGATAGTGATTTCTACCCTAAGTACATATCACTCAAGACCATATTACTGGCAGAAGACTTCCATATGCAGCAAGACAAATTCCTTGTGTGTCAATCACACTTGGCCAATAAAGTATTCTGTCCTGTCCTGTCCTGTCCTGTCCTGTCCTGTCCTGTCCTATCCTATCCTATCCTATCCTATCCTATCTAGGAGAGCCAAAATTTCCCCAATCTTGCTTAAGCTATAATTTAAGAGATCTATAGAGGAATCCTATAGGGAAGTAACAATTTAATGTACAACTGAGCAAAAAGGGAAAAGCTTGCAACAAGAGAAAATAGAATTGAGACTATATGAGCTCTGTACAATAAACAAACCCATACAAGTATCTTATCAGGAAGCTTATATATGAGACAAGAAAGGATGACCAACATCCTGAGAAAGGGAGTTCATAGGGTCAGATCACTCAAGCTCAGGAAAGGGAAAGGGAATTTAAATAAAGTAGGCATATATCACTCTCTGTGTGCATTTGGGCTCAAACTTGAAAGGATGGCTTTAAACTTCAGTGAACTAAAAATGGAGAAGAAAAATTCCTTTCTCCTAAAGCAGCCACATAATCAATCTCAAACATAACAAAATCAAATCTATTCTTGCCTCCTGACCTTATGGTGACAGTGGCATACCTTTAAGGGTCTTGTCCCTTTCATAATACAATACAACCTAATAAATAATCTCAACTACTTAAAAACAAAGAACAAAAAAATATAAACATAATGGAAAAAGACCCAATTTCAGCCTAGTTTTCCCTCAAAAGGGACATCATTTCATGTTTCTTTTCCTTCCCCACAAATTCCCTATGTTTTCTGTCTACAAGAACTGTAATTTATTTGACTAAATAATCAAAATAAAAAGTTGTGTCAAAGTCAATTGAAACTGAACAAATTCTTACCTGCTGTGCTGCAGAACTCTCACAGCTCCTGATCCATTTCCTGTGAACAGGACTGAACATATCACTACTGTACATCATTAGGCAGAATTTTACAGTTTGCTGCTTATTTTCTCATACATTGTTTCCTCTGCCCTACACAATTCTTCAAATCTAGTCCAGTGTTTTAAATACACCAAGGAATATACTGTGTTCATCAGAGCTCTCAAACTAACTCTAATTCAATGTTATTCTTCTTTTTCTAGATGCATGTAGAGGACTGCTCATGCCAACAGGTTAAAAGAGAAAAATCACATGACTAGTGAGCTGGATAGGGAAACAAAATCAGTTTGGCATGTGAAAAAATCAAGATGTAATGGCGTCTTTCCAGATGATTAGCCATCAGTCAAAACAAGTTTCTGACTCTCAATAGTTTAATAATAATGGCATTAAAAAACACATTTTTCTTGTAATTTAGACTGACAAAGATAGGGGGCAGATGGGTAAAGTAAATGTATTTATAAAACGTGCATATGTGAGTTCCAGAACTGAACTGGCACTAAATGGATACACGTTAAACTACAGTTATTTTGCTATTCTACATCAAACTTTTTGAATAAATATTTTATAATATTCTAGTGGGTAGATTCTGGGGATCTAGTTAAAAGTAAATTGATCTCATAATCAAATGTCTGCCTGGTCTCATTCATATGACATATTTGAGGTTCTTTCTAAAATTCTCTTTTAGTAATCTTCAGTATTGGATGCTGACTTATAACTTCATTCTGTTTATCTAATATTGTCTACAATGTTTGGCAGAGGATCTCATGGGTTTAGGGAGAAGTTTTATAGCTTTATAGTGTCATGCCAGATATTAAACCTGTGACCTTCTATGTGCAAAGCAGTTACTCTACCACTAAGATACTTAAATGGAAGAGTTATTTATTTTATTAACTAATTATTCTTAATTTTTCTAGGACATCTCTGGGTCCTTGCTACTTCTTGAGACAAAAGAATACATTTGATAGACTTTAATCTCATTCTGTTTACAAGAGATTTTGTTTCTCCTGTAAGCACTCACATGGAATTGGAATAGTTGGAACTTCATATTTTTTTTCTTTGAACTGGAACTGCATTGATAAGACAGAAAAGTGAGCTTAGAAGGTGACATTGGGTTGACCAAGACCGATTAGTTCAAAAATACACAATTGTGTCCCTGATGCATTACAATACTTGACATCTTTCTTGATTAATCCCTCCTCTTTAGGAAACATTTATCACCAGACCGTCCATCTCTGGTTCAGTCAAGAGAGGGAATAAAGAATTATTTAGACATGCCCATCTTGGTGTTTCTAAGTTTTATTTCCCTTGTGCTATAACAACTTTCTTCCTGATAAAACAGTTCAATACTTTTAAATAACAGCTCACCCATCCAACTCAAGGGTGGGACACTGTTAGATCTCAGATGGAAGGAGAATGTGAGAGTAACCAGCTGCTTTCAGTATGGGTGCAGGTCAGTGGTGGTATTCTATTGGTTCAGCCCAGTTCAAGGATCATCTGTGAGCAAACCGGTTTGCTCCAATGATCAGCAGCTGGGCCCTCCCGTCCACCCCGGCTATTCTGACCTTTAATTCCTGGTTTTCAAGCCAGCTGCTTTGCCCAGCACAGCGGATTGCTGCATGTCAGCTGTTGAAGAAACAGGGAAATTGCAGGATTACAGGAGGTCAATAGCAAACTCTCCGCACATGCGCACAAAGCGCAGGTGCATTCACAAAGCATGCACTCACCGAACTGGTTGTTACACCAGTTGAATCACACCCCTGGTGCAGGTTTAATCAGAATTTTTTATTCCTTAGGTTCCAAGAATAGCTGGTTCAGCAAGGTCCCTTGAGATAGCTAGACTGAAGAATGGATATCTTTAATAATAACAGCCCTCTTTGCAAAATGTAGATTGTAATAATCAAATGGACTACATATATGTGATCCCCATTCACAGTGTGTGTGGTTCATACATGTAATCATATGATGATTTCTTGGCATTGCATTTATTGATCATTTGAGCTGTTTACCCATTCACATCTTTCACTTGATAACTGCAGATCTAAGCAATTGAATGAATCTAGGCATGGTCCGATACAAGTATTGTATAATGCTATTGACTGTTGTACTTTTTGTACACTTCATATAACTGAAAACATAAAATTAGAGTTTGGATACTTATCAAATTTGCACTTTTGCCTATTTCCCCTTTACCAATTTCCAAGCCCCACTGAACTCCTGGGATTAATGTATCAATGGTCACAAATCATTATTCCTAATGTTTTAAATAATTTGGTTAAAAAAGGCCTTTGTTTTCCAGTAGTAAACTACATTTTCTTGCAGCCATGATCATTGTTATGAATAATGTAGCACTCTTCCACCAAGGATCAAAATTTTGACCTACTGGATAAATCCATCATGCTGTAATTTTCAGAAGATATATATTTACAATGAAGCCAACAGTGCCCTGGAATACATAGAATTGTCTCTGTGGTGATTACTTTAAAAAGCTATTAACATAAATATTATGGCACTTTAAAAAAAAGATATAGTGGTTGGTGATTGTACAGGTACTTCCAGCTAGTCAAGCATCTTGGGAATACTTTATTTAGATCTTAAGCAAAGGGTTGTTTGGCCTTGCTATCTCTTTCACTTTTTAAAAATGGACAGGCTAAATATTGAATATGGCTCCATTTGTATGCAAGTCGTATGTTTTATCACAGATCTATGGCCCCTGGCTAGACTTCAGTAAATAAATTCTACAACCATTTGCTCTGGTCTAATAATACAGTATTGAAATAACTGCAAATGAGAGACATTGGTGAAAGAAAGCAACATATAATCTCATATAGCATCTATTTTTCTTCTAGCAAAAAGCAGGGTCAGTGAATAAATTCACTAGGTGCCAGATGTGATCTGATCATCCCTCTTTAACTCTCATCTCCTTTGTCTCAGGTTTTACTGATGTTCTAATCCCCCATATTTTCCCTTGGTTCCTTTATTCCATATTTTCAGTCATTTTCCCTAATGAAACCATCTAGCAGAACTAATCCAAACATGGGCTTAATTAATCAACATTTGGCAGTCTGTAGCTCTGCACTCTTGCCCAAATTACTTGTGACAACTTTCTTAATGCAAAATCCAAACATCTACAGGGAGCCTGTTCTTCAATCAGCTGGCTGGATAGAATGTTTTCAATTGATTTTAATATATGTTAATAAAGCTGCAATAAACCTTTCTTTCCCTAGTTACCCATGGAACAGTTTGTTGCCAGAAAAAAAGTCATTAGTTTGGTTTTAATTTGATTAAAAAGTAGAAAAGGCAGGGAGGGAGCCACACATGGAAAAGAAGTTTACTAATCAAGGGTGCCATCTACCATGATGAAATACTTCTAGCACTTTGTACGCTATGTGTTTACAACGTGTTTCCTTCACTTGACCCAAGGTATTACCCTAGAAAGAATGTAATTGGGGAAAGTCAATATAGGAATTATATTACACTAATGTCAGGTTGGGAAGATCAAACATGATGGATATTCCACCCTGCCTCTGACATCTGCTAACCTTCCTATTGCTATCTGTACAATATTGGCTAGTTGTCTCTGTAGCCCAATCACATTTAAAAAACCAAGAAATTAAAAAAAGTCTTAACAAGGATATTATTTATTAGACTATTTTGACAACCTGGTCTAACTGAGTCATAAAGTGACAGACAATAAAATTTGGGGGGGTGAGGGACAGGTTATTTAGTAATGACCAGGCAATACTTAGGCAAAATTCTGAAAATCAAAGTGAGAAAATCAACAATTAATAAATATCCTTAGACACTTTTATGAAACTGGCAGCCCCTGAGACTCTGGGAAGCCTGAACATAGTGGATAGTGGATAGTGACTGTTTCTATAGTTATGTTTAACATATTAGAGCCCCATGGGAATGAATCAAGATTTTCCAAGTCATGCAGGATGGAATGGGTGACGCAGCTGTCTTATTGATTAGGAACTAATCAGATACTTTAGACCATGGTGACAATCTAGGCAATATTATGAAGTCCACAGAGCCAGCCAGGAATTCTGGGAGTTGAAGTCTACAGGTCATAAGGTTGCCATAGTTGCCCACACATTTTAGATGTTGGCTCCCCACATACTTATGCTTGCTGATCCTACATAAGTTTTTAATTCATTCCACTTATTTGCATATTAACTCAATATTAACAAGTATGATTTTATTAATCTTATAAGGAAATCATTATACTGATATATAATATACATTATATTGATATGTGCATCATACACATTGATGCACACCTTGGTGGCTCAGGCTGTTAAATGCCTAGCACTTAAGTTCCAGCTGCCTACAATTACTGTAGGCTCAAATCCCACCAGGCTCAAGGTTGACTCAGCCTTCCATCCTCTTGGGGTAGGTAAACTGAGGACCCAAGATTGTTGGGGGCAATAAGCTGACTTTGTAAAAATGCCGCTTAGTAATAAGCAGGCATATACAATGGAATGAAGGCTATTGCTGAGTGCACTGGTTGTGCTCCAAAAATTGTAAGCCGCCCTGAGTCTTCGGAGAAGGGCAGCATATAAATGTAATTTTTAAAAAATATAATTTATTACATGTTAATACACCTTCACAACGCATTCTGTACCTGTTTGAATGCATCTGAGAATGGGAATCTGGGTTCCCAGTGTATTTTTGCAGGCTTCAGTTAAATTATTTCCAGCTTAGTTACAATTGCTGTTGTTTAAATTTAAGTTGAAATACCTGTGAAACTATTTTGTTTTTTTTTCTCAAGACACTGAAGGTAATGATGCTTGTGGGGAGCAAGCAAGTAGGATCAAAGGATACACCCCTTTATACATGCATGTTACATGAATACACATACAAAAGGGGAGATAGTTTCAATTATGACATGGTCACATGTCCAAATAACTTGCTTTTTTGCTCCTTCTCCCTTTACAGTCTGGATTGTTTTCAAATTCTTCCTTTCTTGCATATTCCTTTAGTTCAAGCAAAATAATAGTTTTGTAACATTTTGGAATGCTAGAGGTATTTCAACATTAGGCGGAATACTTATATGTCTTAACCTTTTGTGACTGTTTTATAGAAAACAGAATATTAAGCAAACAAGTCACGTGTCTTTACTCCAGTGGTTCAAAAGGTGACCTGATTTGTATTGAGTTAGATATTTCTAGGGAATACCAGTACATGGAGAATTGGAAGCTGAACTAAAAAAATTCAAGAAAAATCCTCAGAGTTCATCTCTATAATGCCAAGAAAACTCATTTGTGCCAATAAAGCCACCAGGAGTCACTAGTGGCTTTATTTTGCTGATGCTTCCTTGTCCCATTAGACTTGGAATTCAAATACTCATTTTTTTTTCTGCCTGAAAAATTGTTGGAATGCAAGAAGTCATTTCCTTTTTTTTTAAAGTGGGATGGAGGAAAAAAACAGGCATTATTAGCCACTCTATCTTATACATTGAATTAAATTATTTCAACAATAGGTGGCAGTGCAGGGATTGAAACCTTATTTCAACATGAGAATGTTGGAAATTCAGCTCCAATAATGAGTGCTACAATTTAGCTTGGATATGATTATTGATTATTCTGAAAGGAGTTATTGGTTAGGAAACATTACTTAGCTATTCTATTGTTGTTTTGCAGTTCTGATAGTGCTCTGCATAACCTTTAGCAGGTTAATTGAAAAGAAGGTCAAGGAGACAACCCAGTAAATTCTGAAGGCTAACTATGATAGCATTTGTTCAAACAGCAGCGGCAGATTTTTCTGTCTATTCACTCTCATTCTCTTTCCTCTTTTACAAGAAGCTCAACTCTCCAAACAAACAAGTAGCCGGCTCTGATGTGCATTGCAGGGAAGATTAGAGCCAGGAACACACAGTTCTTTTTAAACAGAGATTTAACCGTGTTTCCAAATAGCATTTCACACTACAGAGTGTCCTAAGAACTGTCCTTCAAAATGGCTCCTTTCCTGGGTGTGCATTATATTGGTGAGTATTGAAGATATGAAGTCAGCCTGAGCTTCATATCATATTGTTAGAGGATGTGCTCCTGAGCATGTGCAGAATGCATAAGGGTCAGATTGAAAACAAAATCAAACAAAGCAAAAATGTAATATTATCCCCATTAATGAACACACTTGGAATTTTGAGAAAGTGTTATGGCATTATTATAAATACCTGCAGTTATGGAAGCAGTCTATCCCACCATAATGAAGAATATAGTGAGGCTAAAAGGTAGTAAATTAATTGCTTGGTATCTGAACTTGCGGCATTTGATTAATAGAAGGCAAAGCTACCTTTTGATCCTGTAAGACTTTATTACAGTAGAAATCCATTTCATAGAATGCCAGTTGTTGAGGCTTTTTACCAATAAACAGTATCCTAGATCTTCAAAAAAAAACCCTCTCTCTTTCTCTCCCTCCCTCCCTCTCTCTTTTTCAGGATAATTCTCACTTCCAAACTACCTTTCTCATCTCAAAGCCTGTGTCAGAAAGTAGAACTTTCTGGAGTTACTATGCAGCTTACAAATTAGTAGAGTTTGATGGGGTGATCAAACCTACCAATGACAGGGTGGCATTGAGCACCTCACTGTGATACTGTAGGACACGCCCCTAAGTATAAAAGGGCTGTCAACTGTCATTTTCAATGTGAGAAATAAAAGAGAAAGAAAATGAGGAGATTCTGAGGGAGATTGGAGATACTGAGAAGATCCAAGACTCTGAGGAGATATTAGGATCTGACAGACTGAGGTCTGTGTATGAGAAGATATAGCAAAGAGATCTGAGAGAAAATCTATAACCTAAAGAGAAAGGGACTTTCTAAAGAGGTTAGCTATATCTAAGAAGAGCTTATGAGAGGAAGAACCGGGAATCTCTCATAGAAACTTCTAGTTCCTTGAAGGACTGTTTAAGAGGAACGAAAAAAGAAAAGACTCTGTATATATTTAAGAATAATATATTTATTGATTATTCTGTTATAAATAAATCTGTTTTGATCTGACACAACTTGGCATTGCAATTTATTGAATGACTCTGTGAAATAGATATAGGTTTAAAGATCCAGGCCAAACTCAATTAATATTATTTAACAATTTGGTAGCAGTGGGTGGTTAGTTAAACCTATCTATCTTCAAGTCATTCAAAAATGCCAACTCTAAAAACTACCAGAAAAAGTGCCAGGGTGATGGCCAGAGCCAAAGCAAGGCTCCTGGCATCACAAAACAGAAGAGAAACAGAGTCTGAGACAGCAAGCAACATGGAAAGGAACCTGAAAGCTGTCAAAACCTCTCACTCACTCATGGCTCCAGATCTCTGCAATCCAGCCCACCAGATTGCACAGGAGGAAGCAGTCAGGGCCAGGACTGAGGCCCATGAAGACAGCAGACTGGTAAGGGTCACCCAGTCTTGCCCTGAAACCCCCTTAGCTGCTGGCATGACAAGTGCAGAAAGCCAAAAGCAGTCTCTTTCAGCTTTCCCACCCAACAAAATGGCTGCCCAAAGGCAGGAGATTCAAAAATCTCACTTTAAAATGGCGCCTGCCACCTTCCTAGCTGAAGAACAGACCCTGCCTAGCCAGCATGGCTACAGCTTAAGAGCTATTCTCCTGGCAGCGCCTACCACTGCAGCAGCCCACAATAGCCAGCCAGCCCAAAGGCTGACCCCACCAGCAATGACAGCCCAACAACAAGCAGAAAACAGCTCACTTACTGAGGAAGAAATCCAAAAGGCCTTAAAAACTCTAAACACAGCCTTTGGAACAAATTTCTTACACCCAGAGAGGCCCTGGTCTACTTGCAGCCGAGATGGGACCCATTCTACCTGCGGTCATCTAGACGAGCCCCAGGCTACCACGACCTGCAAGGAAGGCTCCCAGCACACTGCTCCCTATGCTGCCAACCCCCTGGCCTACCCAGGCACCACTCCTGAGCCTTGCTTACCTGGCCCGAGGTTTTCTGGAGAAGCCCCAGCGAAGAGCCCCTTCTCCAGCATCGTTCCTCTTCAAATGGCATCTGCACATGCCCAGTTGGAACCTCCCAAGGCAGGCCAGAGGCCTACCTCAGAAGCTCAACCGACAAGCTCCTTCTTCTGCGAAGGCCAAGCCAGAATGAGCTCTGCACATTTGCAAAGGTTTTGCTCCCCTCCCATCTGGGAGGAGCAATTGCTCACGTCTAGGCCAATGGGGAACAGGCCTGCTGTTACCATACCCTCCCTTATTGTGCTGACAGGGATACCAGCACAATGGATACAAAAGTAACTCCTTTACAGAGGGAAATGCTAACTTGTTGCCTTTAAGTTTTAATAAGCTGTCTGTTTCTGGGACAAACTTGCATGAATGGGCCAGGGAGATCCAGGTGATACTAATGAGGGAAAATGGGCTTGATTTACTAATAAATCCTCCTCACAAGCCCTGGTCTATGGAAGTAGACATGCTTCACCATAAGATTTTTGTCTGATTCTCCTTTCAATTGATCCAGCACTTTACACTAGCATCCCCATGGACTCACTGTATGTGAGCTTTGGGAAATTTTATTTAACATGTTTAATTCTAAGAATTGTAATGCCACAGCCAGAATTTCCCAAGAATTCCATTCGTCCAAATTAAGGGCTGGAATGGATATCAATGAGCACCTCTGTAATTTAAAGAGGATGAGGGAGGAATTAAATTCAAGGGGGGAACCCGTCTCTGAACGGAGTTTAATAAGTATCATTATTAATTCCTTGGATGCCAGTTGGGACAATTTTATTTCCCAATTGGATAACTCCAACTATAATGGTATATCCCTGGAAGTTCTGACTGGCAAGCTCATTGCAGAATTTAATTTCAGGAAGGATAGGCAGCCTTCCATAAAGAAAAGGATGACTAGAGGGACTGGAAGTCCCAGTAGAGTAAACACAATTGGTGAGTGCTATGGATGTGGATCAATGGGACATTTTAGGAGGGATTGTCCTAAAGTTGTGGGCCCAAGGACAAATCAAAGGGACGCTCAAACAGTAGAAACAGAAAGAGGTCACCCACTCCTAAAAGGAACCCCAAACAAAACCTGTCAACCAGAGAAGGGGTAAAGGGGGCTATGTAAGCAACAAAAGAACCAGTACAAGCAAAATGACTTCACAAGTATATCTGAGACGAGTTACCCCAGGCTCACCAAGCAGAAACGTGAGCAATTATGGTTGCTGGACAGTGGTGCTAGCAAGCACATGGTTTGTAACAAGCTGTTGTTGAATGACCTGGTTGACCATGATAGCACTGTAACGTGGCTAATGGCCTGAGAACAAAGGCCACAGGTATAGGGAATGTAAGTATACATGGGCTTGGTAACATTGACAATGTGTTATATGTTCCAAAGCTGGAACATAACCTTCTCAGTATTTTAAAACTTACTGAAAAATGTAATGTAAAAGTAATCTTCTCAGAAGGAGAAGCCATGGTAACCAAGGATGGCAATATGGTGGGAAAGGTTATTAGAATCAATAACCTACCATATTACTCCCCATTACAAAGCTTGAGGAGTCTGGTACCAGCAACCAGGTCAATGCTGGTGATCCAGATGGTGACTCCCAAGCAGAGCCTGAGGTTGACCATGAGGGATATACACAAGAGAAGGGGAAAACTAATTGTAATGTAAATAAAACCAAACATGTAAGGTTTGTCACAGAGCACAGTGATGAACAGTCTAAGGGTGCCAAGACCTTGTCCATTGGCAAACCCCTGCACGATGAGTGTGCCCATCTCCTACACAGGAGGATAGGTCACCTCAGTTTCCCGATTGTGCAGAGGCTACCTGAGTGCTCTAGGGGTTGAATGTAAAAGTTGTAATGTATTCATGGATTGCTCTGTTTGCAGGGGAGCCAAGTCCAGGGTGAAGCCAGTGCCCAGAAAATCCCAGAGGCAATCCAAACACATTTTTGAGCTGGTGCATATGGACCTGGTGGGTCCATTGAAACCCTCCCTCAGTAAGAACATCTACTTTCTCACCATAGTGGATGACCATAGTAGATATGGGTTTGTGTACCCCTCAAATCCAAGGATCAGACCTTTTCAAAATTCAGGGACTTTTATAATTTGATCCTAAACCAGCACAAAATCAAGATTCAGAGAATCTTGACAGACAGAGGTACCGAGTTCAATTCTAACAACTTCTCTGTCTGGTTGAAGGAGCGGGGGATAGTCCACCTTAGGACAGCTCCT
Organism: Naja naja; assembly: GCA_009733165.1. NCBI lineage: Eukaryota > Metazoa > Chordata > Lepidosauria > Squamata > Elapidae > Naja > Naja naja. The sequence goes on from CM019148.1 coordinate 63,257,742, forward strand.
TATTCCGCCTTCCAGAACGGGGTTTCAGAGAGGAGAAACGGGGTTCTCCAATCAATGATGAGATGCATCCTTGAGGATGCTGGCCTAAATTTTGCATACTGGGCAGAGGCCATATTGTATGCCAACTACACTCTCAACAGAGTATGGTCGAGTGTTGTAGAGAAAACCCCCTATGAGATGGTCTATGGGTGTAAACCTAGTTTAAGACATCTGCATGTATTTGGGGTGATGGCCGATGTGCATGTCCCCAAGGAGTTAAGGAAGAAAGGGGACAGGAGGTTGATCAAATTAAGATTCATAGGGTATGAGCCTGGGTCCAAGGCTTACAAATTTTGTGGAAATGACAAAAGGATTGTCATCTCAAGATCAGCCACCTTCTATGAGAGCACAAACTGGAGCAGAATCCACACCAATGAGATTCTGGCTCCCAAACAAGCCCATGATTTGGCCAGCAAAGATAAAAATGTGTTGCAAACCCCATCTAATGATGGTAACACATCTGGCTCAGGAGGTAGTGGAGAGAGGGCAATCTCCATGCCCCTTAAGGGAATCCTCAAGAAGCAAGTGGGGGAAGCCCGGAAGAAGGGACATCCCAAAAATTAAAACTGGTAAAATTAATAGTGATGAAGCTGGTGACAATTTGGACAATTTGGATGATTCAAATTGTGAACAGGAGCCAATTAGTAGACCAATCCGGACTACTAGAAATAAGAAACCTGAAAGGTTTAGTGACTTCGTCACTAATGTAAATTTGGCATTGACCACTCCTCAAAAATATGAGGATGTTTTAAAGCTATCTCCAAAAGAGCAGGGAAATTGGTATGCTGCTATGGATTTGGAGATGAACAGCCTCAGGAAGCTGGAGGTGTTCACACCTGCTAAATTGCCAAAAGATAAGAAAGCAATTGGCACAAGGTGGGTTTATAAGAAGAAGCCACTGGATGATGGGAACTTCTTATACAAGGCGAGATTGGTGGCACAGGGATTCTCAGAGATACCCTGAGGATTTTGATGACACCTTCTCACCCACAGTACGCCCTGAGAGCGTAAAGACAGCTCTCACCATAGCGCCATACATGGGGAGAGTGTTCTGCAGTTTGATGTACAAACTGCCTATTTGCCAAATTGGACAAGGAAATCTATGTAAGGGCACCTCGGGCATAGATCATAGAGAAGATGAAATCTGGCTTCTTAACAAAAGTCTCTATGGTCTGAAGCAGTCTGGGAGAAGGTGGTATGAATGCCTTACCGAGTGTCTAAGGCAAATAGGTTTCACCACCTCACCAGCTGATGAATGTGTTTTCATCAGGCAACAAGATGTGTATCAAGGAAACTGTCCTTGTATACGTTGATGACATTTTGTACATCAGCAAATCAGAGGAGAGGAGTAAATCCTTCTCTGATCAGGTAAGTAGAAAGTTTGCACTGAAGCCTCTAGGCCAGATTGACAAATTTCTGGGGTTCAGTTCACAAAAACTGAGAAAGGATTTGAGCTTTCTCAGTGGGATAAAATCTTAGATTTGATTGACAGGTGCAACATGGCAGAGGCCAAGCCCTGTGACACTCCAATGCAAACAGATTTCCCAAGAAACATGTATAGTGATAGTGAGGATTTTGTACACAAAACTCTGTACAAATCCGTATTGGGCTCACTCTTGTATATAGCAGGTTGGACTAGGCCTGACATCAGCCTATCTATAAATATCCTAGCTAGGCATTCTGAAAATCCCAAACAAATACATTGGACTGGTATCAAGAGGGTTCTTAGATACCTTAAGGGCACAGCGAATCTCTCACTCTTACTTGAGCCTTACGTTTCAGAAATTCCTCAACTCTACACCTACTCTGATGCTGATTGGGCAGGTGATACCAAATCGAGGAAGAGTACTTCAGGTTATATTGTATATCTTAATAACTGTCCAGTACATTGGTACTCAGGTAAGCAAAAGTTAATTGCCACCTCAACAGCTCAGGCTGAGTACGCATGCTTGTCTAAAGTCTCCAACAACCTAGTATGGTTCGATCAACTCTTGAAGAGTTTATGAGGATAACCAGAATACCCCATAATTATCCACGAGGATAATCTTGCAGCAATTGAAATTTCAAAAGCTGAAGCCGTAGGCCACAGATCATGGCACATAGACATAAAATATAAGCATGTTAGACACTTGTCTAAAACAGGTTTCATAAAGACAATATATACCGAAACGAAGGAACAGATTGCTGACATTTTCACCAAGCCCTTGCCTAGAGAACAATACATGTACTTGCTAGAAAAATTACCTTTAACTATGTAAGTATAATTATTTCAATGATTGTAAATAGAGTGTGTATATATATAACCCAATATATATGTGTAAAAAAAAATTCTGTAAATGCATAGAGAAGGGGATTGTCAGAAAGTAGAACTTTCTGGAGTTACTATGCAGCTTACAAATTAGTAGAGTTTGATGGGGTGATCAAACCTACCAATGACAGGGTGGCATTGAGCACCTCACTGTGATACTGTAGGACATGCCCCTAAGTATAAAAGGGCTGTCAACTGTCATTTTCAATGTGAGAAATAAAAGAGAAAGAAAATGAGGAGATTCTGAGGGAGATTGGAGATACTGAGAAGATCCAAGACTCTGAGGAGATATTAGGATCTGACAGACTGAGGTCTGTGTATGAGAAGATATAGCAAAGAGATCTGAGAGAAAATCTATAACCTAAAGAGAAAGGGACTTTCTAAAGAGGTTAGCTATATCTAAGAAGAGCTTATGAGAGGAAGAACCGGGAATCTCTCATAGAAACTTCTAGTTCCTTGAAGGACTGTTTAAGAGGAACGAAAAAAGAAAAGACTCTGTATATATTTAAGAATAATATATTTATTGATTATTCTGTTATAAATAAATCTGTTTTGATCTGACACAACTTGGCATTGCAATTTATTGAATGACTCTGTGAAATAGATATAGGTTTAAAGATCCAGGCCAAACTCAATATTATTTAACAGCCTGTCAGTTCTTTTTCTTTAAGAATCACCTCTACACTCTTTGTTCTTTCTTTCATATATATAGAGGCACAGAGAGAGTGCTTGTTCTATTTCCTTGCCTCACCATTAAGACTCCCAATTGTCTACCTGATGCTTCTAATTGCTGTCCCCCTGCCCCAAATTTTCCTCCTTATCCACAGTCCAGGTCCCCTTACTTCACATTCTCCCATAATTATTTTACAATCTCCACTGTTATGCCAACTCCAGTTTTCCTCTTCTCAATTTTCTGCTTCCCCTTTATTAGAGCTAAAAAAAATCTAGATGACCACTAGAAGACTAGCAAAAGGATATAGAAAATTCTTTGCTCCCAATTGATGGTCATCTGGATTTTGGTGGTCCCTACAGTATATGATAGCCTTAGGCACCACTTTTGTTTCAGATGAAAGATGGCACAAACCTTTAGAGATTTCTCTAGGAAATAAACATACCTATTCTTCTTCATAGCATTTTTAAGATGCAGGGGGATATGTACCTAAGAGTATTAAAAAACATAGGTACTGTATAGCATGGCAAATCATTCCAGATGTCCAATATGACAATACTGGGATCACTAATAGCTATGAAAGATTCAGCTAACTTTTGGACATCCTCTGTTGCCTCAAATTGTATGTCAGATTACAAAATCAAGTAATATTAATGAAGAGTTAGCCTTTTCTGCAAATGTTTTCTGCAATCCACATCTTGAAACTGCTAATGTTGCAAAAATCCTTTGGTAAAAGTCTTCTGATGAGTCCTTTGATAGTAATGAGGAGATGATATCTTTTCAACAGAACCAATAGGAGACCAAGGATCATCAGCATCTGCTAGAGCAGATGTGAAAAAAAAACCATCAGTACCCCTATCATTCTCCTGGTCTTATAGAGGTGTATGCTACTAGGGCAGGGGTGTCAAACTCACATCGTCATGGTAGCATCACATGATGTATCGGGACTCTTTCCCCCTTCACTAAATGAGGCATGGGTGTGGCCGGCATGTGATGCATCCGGCCCGTGGGCCAGGAGTTTGACAGCCCTGTACTAGGGTACTGTGATCAATTGTTACAGTTGGTAGAAGTAGGACTATCTTGAGCTATTTAATCAAGTGGTACCAGGTTGAAAGGTATCTAACTTGTTGGATATAATGAACCTTGTTTACTCATGGTGTTGTATGTGTTATGTATGTAGGTTTGAATGTTATTGGTTTAGTTTGAATGGTTCTTGTAAAATGTCAAATAGGATTGGTTTAAAAAGTGCGGGAAAACCCTGCACTCTGATTGGCTGGCAACTATGGCTGCTGGCTATAAGAAGCAGCCGTAGCCCAGCCAAATCGGGTCCATTCGAGCTGTAGTCACTTAATAAACTCTTCACTGAAGCTCTTCGCGTCTGACTCTTCATGCAAACTTAACACTGGCGACGAAGGTGGGATCTCCCTGACAAAGAGACGACACGGAAGACAAGCAGAAGAGCGAGATGGCTGCGCTGAACACCCCCAGCCCCGTTCGATCCGGCGGCAGAAGACTGGGAATCGTATGCGGATCGCTTCCAAATGTATTTGGAAGGAAACGACCTCGCCGACATCCCCAAGAAGCGGAAGAGGGCGGTATTTCTCACGCACTGCGGTCCGGCAGTCTTCAAGATGGCGAAGGCATTGGCGGGAGCTGCAGACTTGAAGGTAATGGAATGGCCTGATTTAGAAAAGCTTTTAAGAGCCCATTATGCCCCACAAGTATTGTGCCTCATTAAGAGGCACGAATTTTATCGTCGGGATCAAGGGGAAAGCAAAAATGTTAACGACTTCGTGGCAAGTTTAAGACATTGGGGTGCTTGTGAGTTTACCAACTTAGAAGAGGCCATGCGTGATCGGTTTGTTCTAGGCCTTAAACATAAGGTCTTACAGAGCAAATTACTAATGAAACCTAAGATCACGTTTAAGGAGGCCATAGAGGAAGCTGTTTCAGCGGAAGCAACCAAGTCCTCAGCAGCAGCCATGAAGAAAATTAACAAGGCCTCAAGCCATTCTGATGTGGAAAAGTCCACAACAACCCATTGAGAGCAAATAGATTCTGATTCAGACTGTAGTGAGGTGGAGGAAGGAATTTATAGACTCAGAATGGAGAAGAAAAGGAAAGACCTTGGAAAAAGAGGCAAGAATTTTATTGCAGAGGCTATGGGGGGGGCACCCCTGCACTGAATGCAAGTTTTTAGACACCATCTACCTACGTTGTGAGAAAAGAGGTCACCTAGCAAGATTCTGCAAATCATCCAGAACTCCACCTAGTAGGAAGAAATTTCCTGAGAAAGAATTCAAGCCCAACAACTTCAGTGAGAAAATGGGACGCAACTCAGAAGCAAATGGGAAGAATGAAACTCATCATTCTTCACCCTTGAGAAGCAGAAAAGTACATGTGAAGGTATTCATTGAAGGAAGGCCTTGCCAAATGGAAGTGGACTCAGGCTCCTATTTATCTATGGTGTCATGGGACACTATTCACAGGCTACTTCCCAACATTCAGAAGAAACATTTCCAGAAGCAAGCACTGACTCTTAAAGACTACCAAGGGAACAAGATTCCAGTAGTTGGACCAAGAGAATTCAACGTGAAGTTTAAAGGCCACACCAAACGTTTGCCCCTGACCATCGTGGACAAGGATCGCCCAAGCTTGCTGGGACTTGAGTGGTTCAATCCACTAGGCATCGAGGTGACTGGCATCAATCACGTGAGCAACTCTGAATGGGAGGAGGCCTTGAAGTCTGAGTTTCCAGAGGTCTTCAGCGAAGGATTGGGCAAGTATATGGGGACCCCTATCACTTTCAACCTAGATCCCAAGGTGCCCCAATTCGTTTAAAGCCCAGAAGGGTCCCATTTGCTTTAAAGGAAAAAATTGATGCACAATTAGACAAATTAATAGCTCAAGGGGTTTTAGAGCCCACTGACCACTCCAGATGGGAGACACCCATAGTCACACCAGTCAAGACTGATGGGTCAGTAAGAATCTGTGGAGACTATAAGGGGACACTGAACCATGCGCTGCAGCAGAGCATATCCAGTTCCAGTGGTGCATCATCTGTTACATTCACTTGGCAGGGGTACAGTCTTTGCCAAATTGGATTTGGCCCAGGCATATCAACAACTAACAGTTGATGATGCCACTGCAGAGGCCCAAACCATTGTGACTCATAGAGGTGCCTTCAAATGTAAAAGGTTACAATTTGGAGTAAGCGTGGCACCAGGCATCTTTCAAAGCCTTATGGAAAGAATGCTCCAAGGACTGCCAGGGTAGTGCCTTACTTTGATGATGTGTTAATCTCTGCTGAAAATGACACTCAGTTACAAGAAAGACTCAGAGAAGTCCTTACCAGATTCAGGAAAGCGGGTTAAAAGTCAAGGAAGAAAAATGCACTCTTAAAACTGACAAGGTTGAGTTCCTGGGCTACATGATTGACAAGCATGGCATCCACCCTACAGATGCCAAGGTTCAAGCAATCAAAGAAGCCCCTAGACCTAAATGCAAAACAGATTTGCAAGCTTTCCTTGGACTCATTAACTTTTATCACATGTTCCTACCTCAGAAGGCAACCATTGCTGAACCATTGCACAGATTACTTGATAAAAGTCTGTTTGGGTCTGGGGCAGGAAGGAACAATCAGCATTTAACAGTATTAAAAGACTAATCACGTCTGATGCTGTACTGATACAGTTCTCTGAGAATTTGCCTGTTGTACTGACTTGTGATGCATCCCCTTTGGAGTGGGGGGGTTGAGCCACAGGCTTCCCAGTGGGAGAGAAGCCCCTATTGCATTTTACTCTCGCACTTTGACCAAAGCAGAGAGGAATTACAGCCAATTGGACAAGGAGGCATTGGCAATTGTTGCAGCTGTTAAGAAATTTCATGAATATCTGTATGGGAGAACATTTACCATTGTTACAGATCACAAACCTTTGTTAGGCATTGTGGCAGGAGACAAGCCTACACCTACTATCCTGTCACCAAGAATGCTGAGGTGGACTGAATTTCTTGCTGCTTATTCATACAAACTTATCCACAAGCCTGGCAAGGACATTGGACATGCTGATGCACTGAGTCGTTGCCCACTTCCTTGCCACAAGGAGGACTTTGAACCTGAAACACACACCTTTTTCCTAGAAACTGTTGCCAAGCTTCCAGTTCATGCTGCTGAAATTGCCAGAGAGACTGCCAAAGACACTGTGTTGGCTCCTGTTATAGGCTGGATTAAGAAAGGTTGGCCTCTTCAAGATCTACCTCACCTTGCCCAACCTTTTAAGTCCAGGCAAACTGAATTATCTGTATTAAGAGGATGTATTTTGTGGGGTAACAGGGTGGTTATTCCTGCAAAACTGCAAAGAGAGGTTTTGGAAATGTTACATGAGGGTCATCCTGGTATTGTAAGGATGAAGGGATTGGCCAGGAGTTATGTATGGTGGCCAGGTATTGACAAAATGGTTGAAAACTGGGTTGCATCTTGTCCCAACTGTCAGGTAGTCAGGCCTGCCCCACCTCTCCCCCACACAGGAATGGGAATGTCCTAGGGGCCCATGGTCCAGGATTCACATTGATTTTGCTGGCCCTACCAGAGGGCACACCTTTCTTATTATAGTAGATGCATATTCCAAATGGCTAGAGGTAATCCCCATGGCATCCACCACAACTGATGCTGTCATCAAGCAGCTCAGAAAACTTTTGTAACCCACGGGTTACCTGATGTTCTTGTCTCTGACAATGGCCCTCAATTTACATCCAACCTTTTGAATCCTATTTAGCACAACAGGGTATCAGACATGCCCTTACTGCCCCTGGGCACCCTTCGCTAACGGCCGGGCTGAACGCATGGTACGTTTTACCAAGGAGAAGCTTCAGCAACTGGGTCCTGGGGACATCACTGAGAAAGTTGAAAACTTCTTAGTGTTCAGCACATCACTCCTAACCCATCTAATAACTTATCCCCAGCAGAGTTGTTGATGGGTAGGAAACTTAGGTCTTCCCTTGACCGCCTTCATCCCACTTACGCACCCAACGCACCACTAGATTCCACTTCCAAAGTTCGCACATTCAGTGTGGGTGATTCTGTTTATGCTAAGAACCTTATGGGTGAACCTTTGTGGATTCCTGCTGAGATAACTCAAATCACAGGCCCTCGTTCTTACAGGGTGCAAACAGAGGATGGACTCCTCTGGAGCAGGCACATTGATCAACTTAGATCCAGGTTCTCTCAGGAACATCGCACTTGTTCCTCTCTAGTTCCCTCACCTGATGTCAATTCTAGGGGAAGGGAGGAACAGGAGGAAAATCAGCAAGCAAGAATCAACCCCATGTGTAACGAGCCATTATGACAGGAACCATTCCAAAACCTGTCACAATGCCAAAATCCATCCTTAGAAGTGGAAGATTGTACATCACTACCTGACTTGGGTGCTGACATTGGGCTGGAGATGGGTTGGGAGGAGAGACCAGATTCTAACAATCAAACAGGGTCTTCTTTCACAGGAAGTCCCAGTGGGGAAATGTCAGCAGACACATTTCTCTCACTGGGTGAGAATGTTAAAACTTCTGAACCACGAAGGTCTCAACGCACACGCAAGAGCCCCACCTATTTAAAAGAATACATTAGATAGGTTGGGGTTTGGTATGGACTGAACCTAGTGGGGAGGGGTGTTATGTATGTAGGTTTGAATGTTATTGGTTTAGTTTGAATTGTTCTTGTAAAATGTCAAATAGGATTGGTTTAAAAGTGGGAAAACCCTGTACTCTGATTGGCTGGCAACTACGGCTGCTGGCTATAAGAAGCAGCCATAGCCCAGCCAAGTCGGGTCCATTCGAGCTGTAGTCACTTAATAAACTCTTCACTGAAGCTCTTCACGTCTGACTCTTCATGCAAACTTAACAGTATGTAATTGGAATTCTGCAACACATCTTGCTTGATCATTCTAAGTACATGAATACTGAACTTGGTTCTGTTCCTTGATATTGCCATCGGCCACTTGATATTGCCACTAGCTTAGTCCTCAAGGAATATATTGGACTCAGCCATGGACACACAGTACATACTCAGTAAGATCCTTATATTCTCTGATCCAGTAATTGCTTTCCTTCAGTCTTTAGCAGCCTGTCTGGTCATTTTCTAACCATCAAAATTTATGCCAAGGCTTTACATACAGGAAAGCTTGCATTTCCAGCTAAATCTGAAGTATCTAGAGAAGTATCTAGAGTGTCAAACTCGATTTAATTGAGGGATGCATACGGGTTGTGTTTGACCTCAGGGAGGCCGGGGGGGCATGGCCAGCTTGATGTCACTTGTGTTGGGGGTGCCTATGGTGGCCCGAGTGCTCTGCCAGCAAAATCGGGCTCGCAAGCTCTGTTTTTGGCTGGGCCGCATTCTGAAACCCACTGCCAGTGAAAACAGAGTTCCATTTTTGGCTAAGATGGTCACCTGCAACCCACTGCCAGTGAAAACAGACCCTCCCAAGCTCCATTTTTGCTGGCAGAGGCAATGCGGGCCGGTCCTTTGCTGTTTTCAGGATGACCCCGTGGGCCAGATCTAAGCACCCTGCAGGCTGGATATGCCCCACAGGCTTCAGTCTGACACTCCTGATCTAGAGAGTAGTCGCTAATTCATAGTGATCACAAGACACTGACATAATCATAGTCTTGACTCTGTTTTCTGTTATATTGCTGTGTTCCTATGCAATCATGTGACTCATGAACAAACTTGACAAATTATAGAAAAATGAATTTTTTCTTTAATAAAGCCATTTTTATCCACATTAATCTGAGCCATGTTTACTTGGAAAAACAAAACTTTCATTGAATGCTGAAGAGTTTTGGAAAATATGCCCAAAAGATTGTGTCCTAGATACTAAAGCTATAAAAAAGCCATCATATAAATAATAATGCAATAGACTTTATTTCAAATAAGTATATGGCTGTGTATGTTGCTCAACAAAAAATATTCTGTAGTTAAATAAGAGAGGACAAGCATTTTACCACCCTCCCTGAATGTATGTATTTATAATGTATCATCTGGATACAAAGTAAAGCAAAGAACAAATTATCTAAAAACCTTAGCTGATAAATTATTTCCTGGTTGCTGTGACTAGCTGTTGGAGGTAGGGACAAGTGATGTATTTCATTATTCATTGAATGCACCATCTAGAGCAATTCTTCCTTGACTTAATGACTCTGTCTAGACCTAGAAGTGTTTGTCAGTGGTATTATCCAAAACGTTTCTGAACTAGATTTCCTGGCCAAACTGAGCAGCGTATCTAGCAATGCCATAAATCCACCTGGAAGCACAAAGATGAAAAAGCAGAAATGAACAAATAGCTAGCTGTCAGCCATTAATAGACTTCTAGAGATAAACCACATTTACACACCATTCAGAAGAGACAATAAGAATGTTAAGAAGAAAACAGGAACACATCCTCCCCAGCACCCAACACCCAGATAAGTAAGGATTAATACCAGACAAACAATCAAGCAGAAAACAACACCCCCACCAGAACTGGCAGGGCAAGCCAGTTAAGAGGGAGAATACAGAGGGAGAAACCTCACTCACCAACAAGTTCCCTTGTTAGTAATGAAACATCTGCAGGTAAATAACCAAGCTCAGAGAGTACCAAGAACTCCACAGTTCAACCTTGAACTACAGAGATTCTCTTCTATTGAAAACAAATAATTATGAATTATATACTAATTATCTTAGAGCCACAAAGAAGTCCTTTCAGTTTAAAATAATAGCTGAGTCAGAGAGAAGTCACTGAAATATCCAGTTATCAAAGCACAAACATTCTTTTCACTTAGCTTCATTATCAGTTGCAAATGTAGCTTTGTGATAGGGTACATCCATTTTCCTGGTATGTTATTATTTCTGTTGATAGGATAATATACTGATTTACAGGTTTTTCTTTTTTTTTAAAGTGACATTACAAATAATGCACATGGTTTGCAACTTCAAACTTGACTTTAGATCACATCATAGAGATAGCCATTCAATTTCTTGGCAACAGTGTAGATATAGTTTGTCCCTGCTTCTTCTGGGATGTAGTCTTCCAATCAAGGGCTAATTTGGTTTTGATTTTGCTCATCCTTTTGAGGTCAGCTAAGCTTTGTTACCTAGGTAGGCTCCTCCAGTATAGGTTTTCAATGCAAATCTTTCCAGGGTATGTTTTTTTTAAATTTACAATCCTTGAAATTGATTTTGCATGTATGTCTTTCAGGTGGGGTATTTTTAGCCATAGTTTTGCACACATAACTTCTTTTAAAAAACATCATAACTCCAATGTTGTCTTCAAAAACATTTGAAGCCCATGCTTTACTTCTCTTTTAGCTTGTGACATTTACAGTGGAAATACACTGGCATAAATGATATAATTGCTGTTAATTGCCTCACTGTTGATAGTGATTGGTTTCAGGAAACTATATTAGTGCACTTTTCTCATTCAGCTGGAAGCAAAAGTTTTCAACAGAAAGAAGCAAAAAGCAGAAGAAATGATCTGAAAGAAATGTTTGGAGAAGTCTTTCTTTTTTTAAAAAAAATGGTTAATTTGAAAAAAAACCAAAACTGTTTAGATATTCTGGAATCTTATGCATGCTCTTTAATCTATAGACCTCTCTTTTCTTGGCCCAGAAGAAACTGTAATTTTAGTAATAAAATTTTCTTATTTAAATATTCAGCTACCTTACAGTAGATCAAATTTTTAGTTCTTTTAGTCCAGTGCCAACATCCTTGGAAACAAAGGCCAAAAAGAAAGAAGGTCATTTTTGCTAGATCAGCAATACCCTTATTATGATTAGACAAAAAAGTTCTCAACTGTCTTTTTTGGGGGGAAACAAATCCAAATATAAAAACAACAGAGATTTTAGTGGGCTCCTTTGTGTTCCAGATTCTCTGACACTGGAATTCTTTGTTCTGCTGGTTTATTGTCCTGATTGTGAGCACCAGTGCTTCTGCTGCAAAAGCATTTCAGGTTTTTTGTTTTTTGTTAGCAAAGCAAGACTTTTTATTTTAATAGCGGCATTTTCTCATCTATAAAAGATTCCACCTTTTGAGATCTACAATAATATAGCATATAGGATTTGGGAGGCAGTCAACAGTTACTTGTTCTCAAGTTTAATTTTTCAAAATTAACACTGAAGCAACATTCCAAAGTGGAAGATGTGGCACAGGTGAGGAATTTAAAAACTAATTTCTAAACAGTTTTGTCCTTCACTAATTAGCAGAGTTTTAAAAATGAATTCAACATTTGGAAAATGGAGAATAGAATAATATTGTGGGAGAAAACATCTGCAAGCATTGTCACAGGTGGGTGACAATTAAAACTCACTAACAAGTCTACAAGGTAGATCTTTAAGAATGCACTTAACATATGAATCTATGGTAATGTAGTATTTTGCATCACGGAGAGTGATGCAGAAAAGAAATGGATGCAAGAATAAAGAAGCAATAAAAATTTCATCCCTGCACTACTGAAAACTGTAGGATATGTAATTCCTAGGATTCACTACATCACCTTTGAAATTACAGGAAATGAAAAATAGATAGCAGTAATGGATTCTAAGAATCTGAGATTGAAACCAATTCATTTTCCATTATCTATGACTCCTGAAGAATTAAGAGTTTGATATACCTCTAGAAATAAATTTTGAAGTTCCTGATTCCATCCCATTACTGTAGCAATCAGTAGGAGACTCGTGTTCATGGACAGTTGATAGCTGATAGGAGTGCCATGGCACATGGTTAGGATGCTAAGTTGGGGGTTTTCATTCAAGTCCGAGTGCTGCTGCAAGGTGGAATGAGTTCCTCTCATTCACTCTAGCTCCTTGAAGGGGACATGAAAGGAAACCCCCCCAGGTATCGCCCAGGCAACTGTGATGTCACCAGCTAATCTTTCAACCCAGAAGCTCCTGTCATGCCTCTGACATGAATGGGACTTGGATAGCTGGTGACTACTGAGTCATGTAGACCTTGAAGATGTCATAGATGCCTTTTGTGTGAAGAGCAATGTTAAAGAACGTTCCATCTACTGGACAACTGCATTTTTTTCATATATACTATTTTACACCCGAGATGTGAATAGGATGTGGAATAAGAACTACCAATTGTGCAATTGGATTCAGAAGAATAGCTGACTAGAGAATTCTGGGATAGAAATCCACCCATCTTAAAGTTGCCAAGATTCAGAATGGCTGCTGTAGAGCTTCTCCTTCCTTATGTCTCCCTTCATCACATGGGCTAGATCTGATGGGAGTTTTATCTAACACCATAGGACAAGTCCCAGATTCTATCACACTCATTAATTGAGAAACATCACCCCAGATGATTGATAAAATAATTAATAAGAGAGAATATTGTAACACAAGGTTGAACTGTGGAGATATTATTATTACCTCCTTCTTTCATGTCATGATATCTCCAAGTGCCTCACAAGGAAATGCTAAGGGCAGACCTAAAACAAAACAAAACTGTGATAATAAAGTGGCAGTTACAAACAGGAAAACAGCAACAACTTGATACCTTATAGAACATTTTAGTGTTGCCAGTCACAACTCAGAGGGGTCTGAGGTCTAACAGAGATTTTCATCATTACCACCCAGGGATAGAATGCTTCCTAAAAGTACTTTATTTGGGATTCTTTGTGAAATACTTTCCGTCAGATTTCAGCTTTGAGAAGTGTGTTGCAGACCTGTTAACCCTCTGCCATTTTGCCACAACAAATCAGAACTGCTGGTTACCACTAGAGCTGCAGGGGTTAATTGGTGCCTGGTGTTTTCAAACAGTTCCAGGAGGCAATTTTCAGCGAGAAGCAGGTATGAGTCACAAGGTTAAACCCCCAGGTTTATTCTTTTCCTGTTAGAGGGGGGAACCAATTTTCAAAAAGGTCCATTTTCAAAAAGGTAACTTACTCTGGTTGCTAAAACAATTGCCTTGGCATTTACTAAGGAAAGCCCCCTCCCTTGTTCTGGAGATGAAACCATTTGGCGTGGCCTCCCGGGGGCCTCCAAAAGTTATTGCCAACTTTTCAATCTGCTCATGTATAACACTGTCCCGTTTTTAACATTTTGCCAGTTTAAATTTTTGCCTATTTTAATTTTAAATGAGACAGAAGGGGAAAATTATTTCAACATATGCCTGAAGATAGATTTAATTTTAATTAAATGTAAGTGAAATTTATTGGGTATTAAACTAAGTTTTGGTCTTGGGCTTGTTCCTTCTCTTCCTTTTGGGAGGGGCAAGGAACTCAAAGGCAGAACTGAGCCCTCTGATTCTGCTCTGTGCTGGACTTTTCCATAATAAAAGGCAAGTTCATCTATGTAACCCAACTTAAAGACTTCTTCTCGTGGGCAGGTTTTCATTCCTTTACTTACTTTTTGCCTCTTATAACTTATTCATAGCCCATCTTTTAGGATAACAATCTTCCTAAAGTGGTTTACAAGCTATATCAATAATTGGAAATAACAGTACAATAATCCTTATTTAAAACTTTAAAAAGTTTTCAAAGATTTATCCCATGAGACAATTAAAGATACCCTTGTGTGGTGGTGGGAGGCAGGGCAGGAAGGTGGAGGAGAGAAAGGGAAATACCTAGTTATACAGGCACAGGTTCATCATCTATTTTTCTCCTTTCTCTTCTGGCATAACAGTTGGTAGCCATGATTCTCCAGGGTGGAGGGAGGGATCTGCTGGAAAATAGCGCCTTGTTAATGTGAGGGATTTTCAGAGCCTCTGTTCTGTAATCCATGCTGTAACCATAGAGAGTGGTGAAACAATGAGGACAGAAGTACTGAGGCTTATCTCCCAACAGTCTGGTTGTATCCACAAGAGGGATGGCACCAAGATATTTTCTGTACCAGTGACTTACAGCATCTTCATGGCATCACCACTGAAGCCTGTCTGTGTTAATGCTATTTTGGCAGCCCAAGGTTGGATAACTCTTGAAGATGTTGTAAATCGCTGGCGCAGAAATGACTTTAAGACAGGCTCTGCAAGGGCTGCAGCTTGATCCCATGGACAGTATGGGGTGGGAGATGGGAGGTTAAGAAATATAAAATAGAAGTGAACAAACAAATAAAATAAAATAATATGCTGAGGGAGAGAGTGCTTAAGGAACACCGGAGGTGGGGGGGCAGGTTTAAACTGTTCCCAGGCAATGTCAATCATTCTCTTGGTCCCAGACAAAGGGCAAGAAAGGGAAAGCAAGAGAAAATGGGATGTTTTTGTCTTTCCAGATCATCAAGTAAAAGCGTTTCCTGACCTCTTCTTCCACATGGTGATTAGAGAGCCCTTGTTAACAAATTGACAGCACATCCCTGGATGCAAGGAGAAAATGTGTGTCATTTTGTGGCCTCTCTTATCAATAAGTCACCCACTTAGCCATAAAATAGAGTAAAGGGGAATATTCCTCTATATTCAGTTATTTCATGGTTTCTGGCTTTCAGCTGAAAATAGGAAGCAGTTTTATTGAGAAAAGTTCTCTTGGCTCAAGGTTGACTCAGCCTTCCATCCTCTCGGGGTAGGTAAATTGAGGACCCAAGATTGTTGGGGGCAATTAGCTGACCTTGTAAAAATGCCGCTTAGTAATAAGCAGGCATATACAATGGAATGAAGGCTATTGCTGAGCACATTGGGTTGTGCTCCAAAAATTGTAAGCCGCCCTGAGTCTTCAGAGAAGGGCGGCATATAAATGTAATTAAAAAAAAAAGTTATTCCATGCAACAAGTCACCACTCTGTGCAGATTCTAATATGCACCTCCAAAATAGCCACTTACTATCAGATGCCACAAGAGTCTCCAACCAACAGCTTGCATGCTAAACTCCAATAGAGTTGCTCTTTCTCTCTGCCTAGCTTGGCACTTACAATTAATAAATCATAGGAGAAACTGTTTCTGTTATGTATGCAGAGTTTGAATTGATTGGTTGTTCTTGTAAAGTGTTTGAAATCATTGGTTAAAAAGTGCGGGAAAACCCTGCACTCTGATTGGCTGTCAGCCGAGGCAGCCGGCTATATATAGCTGCCTTGGCTAAGCCAAATTGGGTCCGTTCTGAGCTGAAGTCACAATAAAACTTAAGAGCTGAAGCACTCCATGTCTGCCTCTCTATGCAAACATAACACCGGCGATGAAGGTGGGATTCCCCTGAAGAGAAGGCAATGTGGAACAGAAGCAGAGCGAGATGGCTGCGCTGAACACCCCCCCCAGCCCCATTCCATCCGATGGCAGAAGACTGGGAGTCGTATGCAGATCGTTTCCAAATGTATCTGGAGGGAAACGATCTGGCCGCCATTTCCGAGCAGCAGAAGAGGGCGGTCTTTCTCACGTACTGTGGTCTGGCAGTTTTCAAGATGGTGAAGGCACTAGCGGGAGCAGCAGACGTGAAGGTAATGGCATGGCCTGATCTGGAAAGGCTGTTAAGAGCCCATTACACGCCACAAGTATTGTGCCTCATTAAGAGACACGAATTTTATCGTCATGATCAGGGGGAAAATGAAAGCGTAAATGACTTTGTGGCAAGTTTAAGAGACATTGGGGGTGCGTGCGAATTCAACAGTTTAGAGGAGGCCATGCACGACTGTTTTGTGTTGGGCCTTAAAGACAAGGTATTACAGAGGAAGTTATTAATGAAACCGAAGATCACGCTGAAAGAAGCCATAGAAGAAGCATCTTCAGCAGAATCCACCAAATCCTCAGCAGCAGCCATGAGGAAGATGAACAGGGCCATGAGCCATTCTGATGGGTAAAAGATCACCACAAATCATTGTGATGAACTAGATTCTGAGTCAGATTGCAGTGAGGTGGAGGAAGGAATTTACAGACTCAGAATGGAGCGGAAAAGAAAAGACCTGGGAAGAAAGAGGCAAGACTTCTACTGCAGAGGTTGTGGGGGAAGCCATCCCTGCACTGAATGCAAGTTTCTAGACACAATTTGCCTCTGTTGTGAAAAAAGAGGGCACCTAGCAAGAGTCTGCAAATCATCCAGAACTCCACCAAACAGAAGGAAGTTTGCTGCAAACAAAGACAAAGAATTCAAGCCAAACAACCTCAGTGAGAAAATGGGGCGCAGCACAGAAGCAAATGGGAAGAATGAAACTCATCAGACAGTAACTATTGGTCATTCATCTTCTTTAAATAACAGAAAAGTGCATGTCAAGGTACTTATTGAAGGAAGGCCTTGCCAAATGGAAGTGGACTCAGGCTCATACCTATCTATGGTGTCATGGGACACTATTCAAAGACTGTTACCAGATATTCAGAAGACTCACTTCAAGAAGCAGGCATTGACTCTTAAAGACTACCAAGTGAACAAGATTCCAGTAGTTGGAACAAGAGAATTCAACGTGAAGTTCAAAGGCCACACCAAACGCCTACCCCTGACCAACGTTGACAAGAATCGCCCAAGTTTGCTGGGACTTGAATGGTTCAACCCGCTGGGCATCGAGGTGACTGGCATCAATCACGTGAGCAACACTGAGTGGGAAGAGGCCTTGAAGTCTGAGTTTCCAGAGGTCTTCAGCAATGGATTAGGCAAGTACTTGGGGACCCCTATCACTTTCAATCTAGATCCCAAGGTACAACCAATCCGTTTAAAACCCAGAAGGGTTCCATTTGCCTTAAAGGAAAAAATTGATGCACAATTAGATAAACTAATAGCCCAAGGGTTTTTAGAGCCCACTGACCACTCCAGGTGGGAGGCACCCATAGTCACACCAGTCAAGGCTGATGGGTCTGTAAGAATCTGCGGAGATTACAAGGGGACATTGAACCATGCGCTACAACAGAGCTGTCAGGTAGTGCTCCATTCAAAATCCAAGAAAGAAATACTTAGACTCCATGAATTAGAGAAAAGATATCTTTTACTGGAATTCAAGTGGTAGCAACAAAAGAATTCTGAATCTGAGAGAATGAGCGCGAAAATCACATATACAAAGTGATGGTAACATTCCCACCCACAATAGTTCAAGTAGGCTACCCAATTAAAAGTGGTGGATAACATCATGTGGGCATCTCCAGGTGGTGATGAGGCCTCTGTCCGTTGACCTTGGCATATTTTGATAAAGAGCTGCGGCTGCATAGCATAAGACAGAAATCAAAGCAAGAACCCCCCCAACTGATATACTTCTTAACAAAACCTCCAGCTCACTTCCCATAATCATGTCCCCTCCTCCCCGTTACTTATGACAGCCAAAAGATGCAAAGCAAAAGAAGGAAATCTTGAAGGCTGACATTCGCCCTCCTGCAAAAGAGACGTTAGTCCTATAAAAGAGAAAAATAAAAGGTAAAGGAGAAAGATACATATAACACCACAATAATATAGTCTAGGGTTTATCAGGATATTTAGTACGAAATGCCTTGATTGCCCTAGGGGCTCTAACGTCTTTTTCATTCACCCATTCAGATTGGGAAGGAGGGAAGTGCTTCCAAGCAACTAAATATTGGAGTCGACCCCTATGTTTTCTGGAGTCTAGAATTTCCTTAACTTCAAAATGCTGTTCACCTTCAATTAGTAATGGCATGGGGGATCGGGCTGAGCCAGTCTCAAGTTGGACGTGTGTTCCGGTTTTAAGAGACTAACATGGAAAACAGGGTGGATCCATCGGAGGGTTTTGGGTAATTGCAGTTGGACCGCCACAGGATTCACAATCCTTTCAATCAGGAAAGGTCCAACATATTCAGGACCAAGTTTCTTTGATTTTTGTGTAGTCTTCAAATATCTAGTGGACAGAAACACTTTATCCCCTACTTGATATGATTTTTGAGGAGATCTTTTTTTATCTGCAAATTTTTATGAGCTTGATGAGCATCATCTAATGCCTTGGACAACCGGCCAGTTAAGCTGGAGCTGGGTTATCCACTCATCCAGGGACTGAATGTTAGGTTTCTCCTGTGGAAGCTCAGGTATGGGTACAAAATCTTGCCCCGAAGCCACTTTAAATGGAGTAAACCCAGTACTACTATGTATCGAATTGTTATATGCCACCTCAGCAAATGGTAGTAGGTCAGTCCAATCATCTTGTTGATAATTTATATAGCATCTAAGATACTGTTCCAATACCGAATTAGTCCTCTCCCATGCCCCATTGGTCTGTGGATGGTGGGCGGAGCTTAAGCCTCGGAGCCCAATAACTTCAGGAATTCCATCCAAAAGTTTGAAGTGAACTGGACACCCCTGTCTGAGATTATGCATTCAGGAACCCCATGTAACCTGTAAATATATAAAATGAACAATTTAGCCAACGTTTTAGCAGATGGGATCTTCGCACAAGGTATGAAATGCACCTGTTTGGAAAACAAGTCAGTTACTACCCAAATAACTGTATTTCCCCCACTTTCAGGTAATTCCACTATAAAATCCATAGAAATCTCTCTCCATGGAGCAGTTGGTCTAGCCACATTTTGTAGTAAGCCTGCCGGTTTACCAGGAGGCCGTTTAGCTGAGGCACAAATAGGACAACTGTCCACATAAGTCTCAATGTCCTTCTTCAAGGTAGGCCACCAAAATTGCCTCTTAACCAAATGTAAGGTTTTCACGAACCCGAAGTGCCCTGCAGCTTTAGAGTCATGAGCTTGTTGTAAGACTTGGTTTCTCAATTTCTCCGGCACATATAATTTGGCCCCAACCCATGCCAATCCATCTCTCACCGTACAGTTATTTGAGTGAGTTAGGAACCAATCATCAAGTTTCAAAGCTTCTTTCAATTGGGTAGATAAATCATTTGATAAATCAGCTTCTTTCTTTTTCTGGGCTTGGGTAACCACTGGAGCCGCCAACTGTTTGGTGGGGATGACGGGCCGGACCACTTCTTGACGGACACTATTATATTGAGGTAATCTGGACAAAGCATCGGCCATGAAGTTTTTCCCCCCTGGAATGCGTTTAAAATACTGCACCCAGCGAATTTGCTTGGGAGACAATCTTCGAGGCGTTTTCAGAGCCTCCAAATTTTTATGATCTGTCCACACCTCAAAGGGGTGTTTTGTCCCTTCTAGGAAATGCCTCCAGGTTAACAGAGCCCAGCGAACTGCAAAAGCTTCTTTTTCCCAGATGGCCCATCGTCTTTCAGTTTCAGTTAATTTACGGGAAGTATATGCACATGGTTGCAAAGTCCCCCCATCATTTGCTTGTAGTAAGACCTCCCCAACTGCTACATCACTCGCATCTGCTTGAATTACAAAAGGGGCATCCATTGTCGGATGTTTGAGCATGGGTTCCGCAGCAAATAGTCACTTTAGCTTCTCAAAAGCAGCTTGGCACTCCATGGACCACTCCAAGGGTTTACTAGGCTTTGGTTTTCCCTCCCCCTTTGTCTTTAGATTTGTTATAGGCATTGCAATCTTCACAAACGCAGGGATGAACTGACGGTAAAAATTAGCAAATCCCAAAAAACTCTGCAATTGTTTCCTAGTGCAGGGAGGGGCCCATTCCAACACGGCCCGAACTTTCCCCGGATCCATTTCTATGCCCTCATGCAATATTCGATAGCCCAAATAGTCAATTTTCTCTTGGTGGAATTCACACTTGGACAGCTTTGCGTACAGTTCAGCAGCTTGGAGTTTTTCCAGAACTGAATGCACTAGTTTCACATGCTCATCACGAGTCTCCATATAGATAAGAATGTCATCAAGGTAAACCAACACCCCCTTATATAAATGTTCATGCAACACCTGATTTATCATTTGTATGAATACTGCAGGAGCCCCCTGTAGGCCAAAGGGAAGAACGTTGAATTGGAAACACCCCATTGGACAGTTAAAAGCAGTTTTCCATTCATCTCCTTCCTTAATTCGAACTCGGTAGTAAGCTTCTTTCAAATCAAGTTTCGTGAAAATTTTCCCTTTGGCCAAGTGGGCCAACATGTCCTTCATAAGGGGAAGGGGGTACACGTTTTCCACCGAAATGGCGTTCAGGTTCCTATAGTCAACACAGAGATGTAAGGAGCCATCTTTCTTCTCATGGAACAATACTGGGGCCGCTACTCAGGGCCTAGCAGGTTGTATAAAACCACGTTCCAAATTTTTATCAATAAATGACCTCAGCTCTTCTAGTTCCCATGGGGTCATTGAGTACAGTTTCGGTTTTGGGAGTTTCACTCCTGGCAAAATTTCAATACTGCAATCTGTTGAATGATGGGGAAGCTTGTCCGAGGCCCTTTCGCTGAAAACCTCCTTCAAGTCCCAATATTCCTCTGGAATTTTCTCCTCCCCTTTCAGATTCTCCGTGCCCGTGGAGGCCAACTCTGTGGGATTCTCAGCTTCTGGTGGCAAGCCCCTCCCTTCTGGGGCTGGTCAGTATGTATGCACAATGATCCCTCCTCCAGTTAATGTGAGGGTTCCATTTCTGAGCCAAGGCAACCCCAATATAAGGGGGCGCTCCATCCCAGGAGCCACAATAAAGCACAAAGTCTCTCTATGCTTCCCCATCGTCATTTCTACTGGTTCCATTATGAAATGTGCAGGGCCGCCCCCAGCTACCGATCCATCCAATTGGCAAAAGGCTATGGGAGTTTTTAAAGTCTTTAGCCTTAGGCCCATTTTCTCTACTACTTCTGAACTGATTACACACCTGGTGCACCCAGAGTCTAGCAAGGCCAACATTTCCCCTTCGGCTCCCGACGTGGGTACCCTTAATCCCACTGGAATGGTCATAGGGCCCTTGTTTGGACTTACCAACGAGTCGTCTTCTGATTTGGATTCACTCTCTTCAGAAGGGGTTTGAGTTCCCAGCTCCTCTCCTTTCCGAGGGGCGATCTCTACAACCTCCTCCGCTTTTAGCGCAGTTTCGCGAGGCTTTGCCAGAGTTTTTTCAGGTTTCCTTCCTCCTCCTGGCGCCCCCTTTGGCTCTAGCTTGACACGACAGTTGGCAGCCCGGTGACCTTCTTTCCCACATCGGAAGCAGGCAGTGGTCTTGGGTTTTACCGCCAATACCCCCCTTTTCGGGTTTGAGGCTTCTCGAGGGTTGGGGGGGAAGGCTTGCTCCAACCAGAGCCCCCCCGGCATCGGTTTCAGGTCAGATCAATTTCCACCTCTGCTGCCAGCATGTACCACAGCTGCAGCTCATTGGGGTCTCTTCTGGCCACACAGCTTTGATAAATATCTTCATTCAACCCATCCTTGTAAGCCTCTATCAGAGCTCCCTGAGACCAGCCTCGAATGTGGTAAGCCAGCTCTCTGAACTCCTGGGTGTACTCTGCCACTGACCTCCTCCCCTGATTTATGGTTTTCATCCTGATTCTGGCCTTACGTTCAGCTAGTGGGTCTTCAAACCTGGCCTGCGCAGTCATGAACAGGTCATAATTCATCAGCAAGGGATCATTATCATTATGCAAAGTCACCATCCACTTAGCAGCTGTGCCCTCAAGAGCCCTGGTAACACATCTGACTTTGGCTGCTTCAGAGAAAAATCCTCCCATATTCCTCCATATGGTTCCAAACTTGGGCCAGGAAGAATCCTAATTCCTTGGGATCCCCCATATTTTACTTCCAACGGAGGCACCTTTGGAGTTCTACGCCTTCTGGCAATTGCTCCCACCGGGGGCCCCTGGCTGGCTGCTGCCTGTTGCACTGGCTCAGGTTGATTTATGGGGTAGCTGCTCTGATCCTTCTGCTTGGAGCCCCCTTCT
Organism: Naja naja; assembly: GCA_009733165.1. Lineage (NCBI taxonomy): Eukaryota > Metazoa > Chordata > Lepidosauria > Squamata > Elapidae > Naja > Naja naja. The sequence goes on from CM019148.1 coordinate 63,280,381, forward strand.
TCCCCCATACCTTTGATCAGCCTGAGTTTCTCCGGCTACTTCATGGAGGAGATGCAGGGCTTGATTTAGTAGAAAATCCTTCCTTTCCTTCTCTTGCCATGGCTCTCCTCTTCCATGTTGGCGGGTAGTGGTCACTCCTGGAGGAGGCTTTCCTGCAGGATCCTTCCAGCCGACTCCCAGAGACCATTTAGGATTTACAACTGGGTTTTCATCAATACTTAAATCTGCTAACAAATCGGTTTCCTCTGCTGCCTCTAATAGCAGGGACTCTTGCCCTCCAGTCTCTCCCAGGTCTTCGTGGTCGCTGGCTGGTTCAGACATTGCGTTCAGACCCCTCGAATAAGTTGTAATTTCTCCAGGTGGGCTGGTAAACTGAGATTCAGAATAATGTCAGGTAGTGCTCCATTCAAAATCCAAGAAAGAAATACTTAGACTCCATGAATTAGAGAAAAGATACCTTTTACTGGAATTCAAGTGGTAGCAACAAAAGAATTCTGAATCTGAGAGAATGAGTGTGAAAATCACATATACAAAATGATGGTAACATTCCCACCCACAATAGTTCAAGTAGGCTACCCAATTAAAAGTGGTGGATAACGTCATGTGGGCATCTCCAGGTGGTGATGAGGCCTCTGTCCGTTGACCTTGGCATATTTTGATAAAGAGCTGCGGCTGTGCATAGCATAAGACAGAAATCAAAGCAAGAACCCCCCCCAACTGATATACTTCTTCTTAACAATACCTCCAGCTCACTTCACATACTCATGTCCCCGCTCCATTACTTATGACAGCCAAAAGATGCAAAGCAAAAGAAGGAAATCTTGAAGGCTGACAAGAGTGCATATCCAGTTCCAGTGGTGCATCATTTATTACATTCTCTTGGCGGGGGCACAGTCTTCGCCAAATTGGGCCTTGCCCAGGCATATCAACAGTTAACAGTTGATGATGCAACTGCAGAGGCCCAAACAATTGTAACCCATAGAGGTGCTTTCAAATGCAAAAGGTTACAATTTGGAGTAAGTGTGGCACCAGGCATTTTCCAAAGCCTTATGGAAAGGATGTTACAAGGGTTGCCTGGGGTGGTGCCTTATTTTGATGACGTTTTAATCTCTGCTGAAAATGACACTCAGTTACACGAGAAACTCAGAGAAGTCCTAACCAGATTCAAAAAAGCGGGGTTAAAAGTCAAAGAAGAAAAATGCACACTTAGAACTGACAAAGTAGAATTCTTGGGTTACATGATTGATAAACATGGCATCCACCCCACAGAAGCCAAAGTCCAGGCAATCAAAGAAGCCCCCAGGCCAAAATGCAAAACAGACTTGCAAGCATTTCTGGGACTCATTAACTTCTATCATATGTTTCTACCTCAGAAAGCAACCACTGCAGAACCCCTACATAGATTACTGGACAAAAAATCTGCATGGGTCTGGGGCAGAAAAGAACAACTGCATTTAACACTATTAAGAAACAACTCACTTCTGATTCTGTACTGATACAGTTCTCTGAGAATTTGCCTGTTGTACTAACTTGTGATGCATCCCCTTTTGGAGTGGGGGGGGTGCTGAGCCACGTGCTTCCCAGTGGAAGGGAAGCCCCTATTGCATTTTACTCTCGCACTTTGACTAAAGCAGAGAGAAACTACAGCCAACTGGACAAGGAAGCTTTGGCAATCGTGGCAGCTGTCAAGAAATTTCATGAGTACGTATATGGGAGAAGATTTACCATTGTCACAGATCACAAACCTTTGTTAGGCATTGTGGCAGGGGACAAGCCTACACCTATTATCCTGTCACCAAGAATGCTGAGATGGACTGAATTTCTTGCTGCTTATTCATACAAACTCATCCACAGGCCTGGAAAAGACATTGGGCATGCAGATGCTTTGAGTCGCTGCCTACTTCCTACACACACTGAGGACCCTGCTCCTGAGACTTACACCTTTTTTCTAGAAACTGTTGCCAAGCTTCCAGTACATGCTGCTGAAATTGCCAGAGAGACTGCCAAAGACACTTTATTGGCTCCTGTTATAGGCTGGATTAAGAAAGGTTGGCCACTTCAAGATCTGCCTCAAGGTTCCCAACCTTTTAAGTCCAGACAAACTGAGTTATCTGTATTAAGAGGATGTATTTTGTGGGGTAACAGGGTGGTTATTCCTGCAAAACTACAAAAAGAGGTCTTGGAAATGTTGCATGAGGGTCATCCGGGAATTGTCAGAATGAAGGGATTGGCCAGGAGTTATGTATGGTGGCCAGGTATTGACAAAATGGTTGAAAACTGGGTTGCTTCCTGTCCCAACTGTCAGGAAGTCAGGCCTGCCCCACCTCTTGCCCCCAAACAGGAATGGGAATGTTCTAGGGGCCATGGTCCAGGATTCACATTGATTTTGCTGGCCCTACCAGAGGGCACACTTTCCTTATTATAGTTGATGCATACTCCAAATGGTTAGAAGTTATCCCTATGGCATCCACCACTGCTGAAGCTGTCATCAAACAGCTTAAGAAACTTTTGTAACTCATGGGTTGCCTGATGTGCTTGTTTCTGACAATGGTCCTCAATTTACATCCAACCTTTTTGAATCATATTTAGCACAGCAGGGTATCAAACATGCCCTCACAGCCCCTGGGCATCCTTCGGCTAACAGCCAGGCTGAACGCATGGTATGCTTTACCAAGTAGAAACTCCAACAATTTGTGCCAGGGGACATCACTGAGAAAGTTGAAAAACTACTCAGTATCCAGCACATCACTCCCAGCCCATCCACTAATCTAACTCCTGCTGAGCTTTTGATGGGCAGGAAACTAAGGTCCACTCTGGATCACCTCCATCCCACTTACGCACCCAACACTCCCTTAGATTCCACCAGGAAGACTCGTACATTCAATGTGGGTGATTCTGTTTATGCTAAAAACCTTATGGGTGAACCACTATGGATTCCTGCTGAGGTAACCCAGATCACAGGCCCCATGTTTTACAGGGTTCAAACTGAAAATGGTCTCTTGTGGAGTAGGCACATAGATCAGTTAAGGTCCAGACTGCCTCTGGAAGATTGCCCTTGCTACTCTCTGGATTCCATACCCACTCCTTTTTCTAGGGGGGAAGGGGGAGATATTGGAGGTAATCAGCAAGTAAGAACCAACCCCATGTGTAATGAGCTAACACGACAGGAACCATCCCAAAACCTGTCACAGTGCCAACAACCATTTTTACAAATGGAAGATTGCACATCACTACCAGACTTGGGTGCTGACCTTGGGTTGGAGTTGGACTGGGAGGAGAGACCAGGTTGTAGTAACCAAACAGGTTCTCCAAGCATGGAGATGTTGACAGATACATTTCCTTTATCACAATGTGAGACTCCTAAAAAACCTGAACCATGTAGGTCTCTATGTACACGCAAGAGCCCCACCTATTTAAAAGAATACATTAGATAGATGGGGTTTGAGTATGGACTAAACCTAGTGGGGAGGGGTGTTAGGTGGTTCCGCCTCAGGCGCCTGATGGACCCGGAAAGGTTCCAGGCAGAGCTGGGGTTTTTTCCTACATCCCTGGTCCACAGCTCTGCCAAGACCCTGATGGCCGCTTGGCAACAGGCGGCCGCGGGGGCTCTTGACAGAGTTGTCCCCATGCGTCCCCTTACCCATCGCAGATCCTGTGTGGCTCCCTGGTATACCGGGGAGCTCCGGGAGATGAAGCGACGGAGAAGGGGTCTAGAGAGCAGGTGGAGGTCGACCCACTCTGAATCTGACCGAGCCCAGTGGAGAGCCTATATCAGGACCTATCTGGTAGCTGTGAGAGTGGCGAGAAGGGTTTATTTCTCCGCTCTCATAGCATCCGCAGGAAACTGCCCAGCTGCCCTGTTTGGGGTTGCCCGCTCCCTCCTCCATCTGGGGGCTGTGGCGGATCCCCTGTGGGGTCGAGCTGAGGAATTTGGCCAGTTCCTACAGGATAAGGTCACTCGGATTCAGGGGGGGCTGAACTCCAATTTGCCGTGGTCTGATGCCGAGGATACAAGTGGTCTAGCTAATGTAATCTGGACTGAGTTTGATCCTGTTTCTGAGGATGAAGTGGACAGGATTATGCGACGACTGAGTTCCACCACATGTTTGTTGGACCCATGCCCTTCCTGGTTGGTCTATGCCTCCAGGGAGGTGACATGCGGCTGGCTCGGGCAGTGGTCACGCTTCTCTGGGGAGGGTACCTTTCCCGCTGCCTTGAAGGAGGCAGTGGTGAGGCCTCTCCTGAAGAAGCCTGCCCTGGACCCAGCCGAATTGAACAACTTTCGTCCGGTCTCCAGCCTTCGTTTTCTAGCGAAGGTTGTTGAGAGTGTGGTGGCTCAGCAATTTCCGCTTTTCCTGGATGAAACGGACTACCTGGATCCATACTAATCGGGCTTTCAACCCGGGTATAGCACGGAGACGGCATTGGTCGCACTGATGGATGATCTCCTGAGGGCTCGGGACAGGGGTTTTTCCTCTGTCCTGGTCCTGTTAGATCTCTCAGCGGCTTTCGATACCATCGACCATGGTATCTTATTGCGGCGGCTCGGGGGGTTGGGAGTGGAAGGCACTGTGTTGCAGTGGTTCGCCTCCTTCCTCTCGGGCGCGCAATCAGTGTTGGCAGGGGGGCAGAGGTCAACTCCAAGGGCTCTCACTTGTGGGGTCCCTCAGGGGTCTGTCCTCTCGCCCCTTCTGTTCAACATTTATATGAAACCGCTGGGTGAGATCATCCGCGGCTTTGGGGTGAAGTGTCATCAGTATGCTGATGATACACAGTTATACATCTCCACCCCAGGCCACATCAGTGATGCCCTCTCTGTGATGTCCCGTTGTTTGGATGCGGTACGGATCTGGATGGACAGTAACATGCTTCGGCTCAATCTGGCTAAGACAGAGTGGCTGTGCATACAGACATCCCAACCCAGTCAGGAGATTCCATCTTTGGTCATGGGGGAGAGGTGTTGCCCCCCCATGGATAGGGCACAGAACCTGAGGGTCCTCCTGGACTCACGGCTCAGGCTGGAGGAGCAGGTGGGAGTTGTGGCCAGGGGGGCCTTTGCCCAGATCCAGCTGGTTCACCAGTTACGCCCATATCTGGACCGAGATGCCCTGCACACGGTCACTCAGGCACTTGTCACCTCGCGGCTTGACTACTGCAACACTCTCTATCTAGGACTGCCCTTGCATACCATCCGGAGGATTCAGCTGGTGCAAAATGCTGCCGCGCGGGTTGTGATGGGAGCTTCCCGGTTCTCCCATGTTACGCCCCTCCTGCATGGTTTGCACTGGTTGCCGGTTGCCCTCCAAATGAGATTCAAAGTTTTGGTATTGACATTCAAAGTCCTACGAGACATGGGTCCGGGCTATCTATGGGAACATCTACTGCCGGCATCGACTACCAACCGCCCTGTACGAGCGCACAGGCAGGGATTCCTCAGCGTGCCATCTGCGACTCAATGTCACTTGGCGGTGACGCGGGGGAGGGCCTACTCTGTGGTGGCTCACGCCCTATGGAATCAGCTACCTCTGGGGCTCCGCCTGGCCCCCGACCTTCGCACCTTCCACCACGACCTGAAAACTTGGCTTTTTGAGCGGGCTGCTCTGTGCTGACTCCTCTTGGAGGGAGGTTGTTTTATAATTTGTTTTAGTAATTTGGCTTGTTGGGTTTAATTCTATTTTAGGTAATTATTTATTGTGTTGGTTTTAATTGTGAGCCGCCCCAAGTCCGTTCAGGAGAGGGGCGGCATACAAGTCAAATAAATAAATAAATGTATGCAGAGTTTGAATTGATTGGTTGTTCTTGTTAAGTGTTTGAAATCATTGGTTAAAAAGTTTGGGAAAACCCTGCACTCTGATTGGCTGTCAGCCGAGGCAGCCGGCTATATATAGCTGCCTTGCCTAAGCCAAATTGGGTCCGTTCTGAGCTGAAGTCACAATAAAACTTAAGAGCTGAAGCACTCCGTGTCTGCCTCTCTATGCAAACATAACAGTTTCTTTCACATGAGCCATTTTGTGGCTTCTGTTTCAAGCACGTTGCTTGCATTCTCTCCCTATCTTCTTAATTGTTTTTTGTGGATGAGTTAGCAGCATGGACTTGTTTTTTCATCCTCAAAATCAATGGAAAATATATTGAGTGCAAGTTAGCCAAGTTGAAGTCTCATCCACCTTAGAGCGAAATATAAGGCAAAACACAAGTTACAAATGATGCCACAGTCTTTTGACTTCTTTCTATACCTAGCTTCTTCTGAAGCTTACTCAGACATTCAGGTTGGCATCCTATTTATGTTAGTACAAAAGAAAGGTTTATATGCAGTAACCATGTGGAACTGAGCTGATTGTTCCAGACAACTGACTGGTTCAGTATGAGTGCTGCAGTAGGATTTTGAGGGCCCTTATGCTATTTAGTGACTTTTGCCACACATTTTCTTTTGTAGAAGATTTTTTTTTTAAAAAAAATCATTTCAGCAGGAGAGGAGACTTTGAAAATAAGATAAAAATAAACAAACTTCAGATTTCTTCCTGGCAGTTCATTATAACTGAATCTGAGGATCTCAGCACAAATGATTCTGGGCCCATTAAAAGGTTTTTGTAGGCTAACCTCAGCAAATTTGGTTCTTCCTTTCACCAGACTGCCTCTTCAAATATTTATCATCTAGGCCTGTTAAGGCTGGATTTCCTGGGTTTGCTAGAGCCTCACAAAGCAACGTGAGTCTAATTCAAAGAGGAAGAAACATTAAAAAAAACCATACATACAAAGGCTACACTTTTACAAGAACTTAACCAAACTAAACTTCTATGTTTTATAGTGAATATCTTGCTCTCTACCATTCTTAAATTTTATTTCCAAGGCTTGGTATCTCCTCAATCCATTACTTTATATCTGCTTCCAATATTCAGAACTCATATTCTATAAATATACATTGATTATTTGATGCAAAGACTTGAATAAGCAAAATTGAGAGGCTAGTTTTTTCTCCCCAGCACACATACCTTGTCAGTGTTCTGATACTTTCCCTGAGAATTTTAATTGCATGCTGTTTTACCTCTAATAATTAACAGCAATCAAGAGAGAGCTTGCACATTAGAGATTTGACTTGGCACCAGATCTTCATTTAATGCTTTAATTTCTTTACTTCTATAGTTTAATATGATGTTATATATAGATTTAACTTTTGTTTGGGAGCTGCCCAGAATTGATTAGAAGATGGGCAGCTGTATAAATGTTTTAAATAAATGTTTTAAATTAAAATTTAAAAAATATATCTATGTGTCACAAAGGTGCTTTTTCCAAAGGCAACTGGACTTTCTCTGTTTTTGCTTGAAGACACTGCCAAGTAATTGATTAACATTTCTGAATCTGAACCCAACTCACAGCAACTTGTTAGTTCTCAGTCACTATTGGACATATTATTTTGGCTTAGGGAAAAATGGCTCACACTGTTTTGTCCCAATTGCTAATATATTAATTTGATAGACCTATTCCTCTGGCTTGTCAGATTGAATGTATGCTGGGAAAATGAGAGAAAAGATTTGCATTCCATGTTATTGAATTACTGAATGTGAAGGTGATTCCAATAGCCACATACTTATCTTATCATCATATGTTGGCAGGTATCCACTCTGAATATAACCCTTATCCTAGTGCTTATCATTCTTGATTTCTAGTTTTAGATGGAGAGTAACACATATGGCAAAATAAAGACTAGAATATATTTAGCCCTTTGGAGATTCACTGAACATGCCTGAACTGTGGAACTCATTGGAATTAATGTATGGTGATTTATTCTAAACTTCAAAATATCTTGGTAAACACCCAGGAAGTACCAGTTTAGTTTTGTTAATTGCTTGTTCACTTTTAAATACTGGCAATAAGAAAGGTATTTTGGTCTCAGGAAGAAAAACAAGAGATTGAGGAAATTGTTTATAAATAACTTTGCATCTGACCTTTTTTTCTTATTGCCCATTCTTTTCAGTGACAGTAACAATGTGATGCCAAAAAAGATCTAGCTTGCAGCAAAAGACTATTGCTTTTACAGGAAGCAGATAAGTTGTTTTGTCTTACAGACCTGAAAATCTTCTCACATTTGAGCAGAGGCTAGATAAAACCTTCCTGAATCACTGGAAAGTTAACAAAATTGAGGCTTCCAAATTTTGGTAAGTCTGTGAACCAAAAATACAGGGTGGCTGTTTGTCTCTTTCTCAATCTCTTTCTCTTCTTTTAAACTATTGTCTATATTGTGCTCTAGTCACATCCAGCTATTCACTTACATTATTCCATTTCCCTGATGAATTAGACCTTTGCTATGGATGTGCAGTGCAGAGCAGAGATGTTTGAAATCATGTGGAAGCTTTTTTATGACAGCAAAAACATTACATACAAGGCCAGGCTCAATGAAAGGACTATGATAGACATTTATTAAGAACTTACAAAGGGTGGCAAAAAGCAACTCCTAGAACAGGGGAGAAACATAATTTGGAGGGCAAATTGCTTTTATCCTCAGGTTAACATGGTCAACTGAACACATTCTTCTGAACTAGAAGTAAGTAATTGTAGCTAAGTTTTCTCACCATATTAAATTAACACTAAGCAAAGACAATAGCTTGGTACCATTTGTGAATCTCAAATATCTGAAACAAAAAAGCAGTTTCTCAAGCTCCATAATGCACTCCATACTATATGTTCTCATTTATCTCACATGAATGACAGAAATTCCCTTGCTAAGGGAAGAACTAATCATACTTACTCATAGCTACTTATTATTACATAGCTATTTATTCCTTATGGGTATAAGTATTCCATAAGAACATGGGAAGGTACTAGAATTTTAAAACAAAATGCTAATTATGCTCCCATATACAATAATATTCTAAATGGACCTTTTCAAGACAAAAATAATAATTGATTGTCCTTTCTAGGTTTTGTTAAGTCATTGGTTATAGTTAATTCAATTTGGGGTATTGAATTTTTTTAAAAAAAACCCAACCCTCTAATATGTTGCATGAAATATGTGATGATATAGATTTACAGCATGCTGTAGATTTAGTGTAGGTATATATGCATATTTAAGACATGTTCCCACAAATGTTTGTAGTTATGCATACTTCACGGGGCCTGACTCCCAAAACCAGTAAAAGGATAAACATACTATTATCATTAATTGCATTTTATAAAGTCTAGTGGGAGGCCATATGAGATTTATTAGATTGCTGCCGATCCAGCTGACTCTCAAGGTCTCTAGGCTAATGAGTGAACTTGCAAGGCATCTGTCAATGACTCACTACATTAAAAGTGCATAGAAAAAATATACTCAGTTGATCAAACTATAAGATAAAAGTGCAAGCAATCTATGATCTACAGTACAATGGACACATAGCTAGAGTATTGTCTGGTTGCTTCCTTAAAAATCTGCCTCTTCCATGTAGCCCATAGCTTAATCTCCATTTTTCCCTGCCTGTACACACATAAAGGTAGTTGTCAACTTACAGCCATTCATTTAGTGACTGTTCAAAGCTACAATGGCACTGAAAAAAGTGACATGTCCATTTTTCATTCTTATGACCACTGCAGCATCCCCATGGTCACATGTTCAAAATGCAGATGTTAGCAACTGGCATGCATTTATGACAGCTTGTAGTGTCATGGGGTCATGTGATCATCTTTTGTGACCTTCTGAACAGCAAAGTCAGTGGGGAAGCTAGATTCCCTTAATATTACTAACTTAATAACAGCAGTGATTCCCTTAACGTCTTATTTATAAATACAAATTTTGGGCTCAATTGTGGTTGTAAATCAAGGACTACCTGTAGTTATTTTATTGTTTTATACCTATCCCTCTCTTGCCCTCCTTTTACAAGCATGTTAATCTGCTTTCTTTCTACTATACAGTGTCAAAAATATCTGTCATCTTGGGCAAGCAACTTTAGTACTCCATAAAATAGCACACAAAACTTACAAATATAAGCCTTACTTGAAAAAGCTTATATCCTGTGATGATACCTTTAACATCATCAAACAGCAATATCTACCTATCACAGGTCCTTGGGAAGGACTGAATAAGTGGACCAAAGAGGTCCTCTATGAGGGAGTTGAGTGGTTAAGAAGATTGACATATACATTTTTTAAAAATGGCAAATTTAGACAACACCTAACTGATTTTGTGACCAGCCACAACAATAAGTCACTTCTACTGCAAAGCCTTTTGGTTTTCTTTCTTATTAAGGTGAGATTTGAAATTACTATCTGGATGGATAGCTAGCTCTAGCAAAATGTTCAAAGAGAGGCCACCTTGTGGAATAAGCAGTGCAGATTATGATTCAACCTGGAACCCAAGACTTTACAAGCAGAACCTTGATGCATTGAGCAGTGAAGTCAAAAGTGCCCACCTGTGTAAATTTTAATTTACAGCCGATTTCAGTGGTGACTGGGAGAGGCAGATATGGCAGGAGCCGTGGGGTTAGCCATCATCGGGGAATGCGTGTTCGCCAACTGGTGGCTGTACCCCATTCCGACCCCTTGAGCTCTTCTCGGGGACCCACTGGCCAGGGAAGACCAGGCTCTGGGCTCAGGCTGTTGCTTTTAAATGCCAGGTCAGTGGTAAAGAGAGCTCCTCTAATCCAGGATTTAATCCTGGAGGAGAGGGCCAACCTGGCATGTATCACTGAGACCTGGTTGGGGCCAGAGGGGGGGTTCCCCTCATTGAGATGTGCCCCTCTGGGTTTCAAGTGGTGCACCAGCCACGGCCCCAGGGCAGGGGCGGTGGAGTGGCAGTAATTGCTCGTCGGGAATTATGTCCACGGGATGGTCCTGTTCTGGAGATAGATGGGTGTGAGTCCCTCCTTCTGAAGTTGGACCTAAGGGTTCAGGTGGGCCTGTTGCTAATGTACCTGCCTCCCAGCTGCATTGCAACGGCCCTGCCTGGGCTGCTCGAGGTAGTAGCCGGGTTGAGTTCCTCAGGCTGATGGTGCTTGGGGACTTCAATCTGCCATCCCTTGGCGAATCCTCGAGTGTGGCCCAGGAGTTCATGGTCTCCATGGCAACCATGGACCTGACCCAAGTAGTTCAGGGTCCGACTCATCAGGAGGGACACACGCTCGATCTGGCTTTTATCTCTGAACAATGGTGCCGGGATCTGAAAATGGGGGAAATAGTCATTCAGCCCTTGTCATGTTCCGATCATTCCCTTGTAAGATTGGACTTTCTGACAACCACTCCATGCTGCAGGGAGGCGGGACCGATTAGGTGGTTCTGCCCCAGGTGCCTAATGGACCCAGTTGGGTTTCAGAGGGAGCTTGGGGAGTTTCCAGCTTCCCGCGCACACAGCTCGACTGAGGCCCTGGTGGAAGCCTGGAATAGTGCAGCCACCGGGGCCATAGATCGGGTTGCACCTTTGCAGACTCTCTCCACTCGTGGACCTCGGTGACTTCCTTGGTTTACCAAGGAACTCTGGGGGATGAAACGGTGGAAGAGATGCCTAGAGTGCCGGTGGAAGAAAAGTCGGGCTGAATCTGATGGGACACTGTTAGGACGTCATATTGATGCCTATCTAGTGGCGATAAGAGTGGCACAATGATTATATTGGGCCAGTCTTATCGTGTCTGCAGACTGTCGCCCGGCCGCCCTGTTTAGGGTGACACGCTCTGTCTTAAGATCTGAGGAGGCGGGGGAACCCCTGCAGGGTAGGGCCGAGGAATTTCTTCAGTTTCTGGCAGATAAAGTCGCTCAGATCCGACCAGACTTGGACTCTGGCTGGGCAGAGTCCACTGAGATGGTAGGGGCAGGTCTTAGTCCGGTTATCTGGGATGAGTTTGTTCCTGTTGGCCCTGAGGATGTGGACAAGGCCCTGGGAGCAGTGAATGCCACCACCTGTTTACTGGACCAATGTCCCTCCTGGCTTGTTTCGGCAGGCCGGGAGACAACATGTGGCTGGCTCCAGGAGATTATAAACGCTTCTTTGGGTTAGGGGTCTGTTCCTCATGCTTGAAAGAGGCTGTGGTTAGGCACCTCCTCAAGAAGCCTTCCCTGGACTCGGCTGTGTTAAATAACTTTCATCCTGTCTCCAACCTTCCCTTTTTGGGGAAGGTTGTTGAGAAGGTGGTGGCGCTCCAGCTCCTTCGGGCCTTGAATGAAGTGGATTATCTGGATCCCTTGCAGTCTGGGTTCAGGCCCAGGTACAGCACTGAGACGGCTTTGATCACACTAGTGGATGATCTCTGGCGGGCCTGGGATGGGGGGTCTTCCTCCATTCTGGTGCTTCTTGACCTCTCAGTGGCTTTTGATACCATTGATCATGGTATCCTTCTGAGTCGGCTCAGGGGGTTGGGAGTGGGAGGCACTGTTTTACAGTGGTTCTCCTCCTACCTGTCTGACCGGACTCAGTCGGTGCTGGTGGGGGGGCAGAGAACAAGCCTTAGGGCCCTGCCATGTGGGGTTCCTCAGGGTTCCATCCTCTCCCCCTCCTGTTGAAACCGCTGCGTGAGATCATCTGTCGACACAGGGTCGGGTATCACCAGTATGCTGATGATACCCAGTTGTACATCTCTGTCCCCGGTCAATCTAGTGAGGCTGTGGAGGTGATGTCCTGGTGCCTGGAGGATGTGAGGATCTGGATGGGGACTAATCGGCTCAGGCTCAACCCTGACAAGACCGAGTGGCTATGGGTCTTTCCCCCTCGGGGTTCACTTGATTATCCAACTTTGGTACTGGGGGGAGAGAAATTGCTCCCCTCAGAACGAGTTCGCAACTTGGGAGTCCTTCTGGATCCACAGCTATAATTTGACCATCATGCAACCTACATGTTTCTGAGAAATGTAGTTGGAAACTGTGGCGACATGTTTGTGGTAACATGGAAACGGTGGTGAAACTGTGGTGACAACATCCCAAGTTTCCTTCCCAGGAGTGTCATTGGCCCCAGCATCCTGCAATTTAGTCCATTCGAGTTATCTTTCTTCAAAATCATTGCTGTATATTTTCCAATTAACCAAAATTGCCGTGCGAGTAATTATGGGTGCACCTAGGCGTGCCCATATAACATCTATCCTCCACGAGCTGCATTGGTTACCTAAGGTCTTCTGGGTGCAATTCAAGGTGCTAGTGACAACTTTTAAAGCCCTTCATGGCTTAGAGCGGGATACCTACAAGACCGCCTACTGCTACCTTATGCCTCCCAGCACCCGGTAAGATCTCACAGGGAGGGCTTGCTCCAGATACCATCGGCCAGGCAATGTCAGCTGGTGGGTCCACGGGCTAGGGCCTTCTCTGTAGTGGCACCGTCCCTTTGGAATATGCTCCCCACGGAGATTAGAACCATCCCAAATCTACTTGCCTTCCGCAAAGCCGTTAAGACCTGGCTTTGTCGGGGGGCATGGCATTGAGACCTTGTCCTTCCCCGTGTGCTTGGACTGATATGAATGAGTTTTTGTTTTTTACATTGTATAGAAATTGTTTTTATCTTTTTGTACGCCGCCTTGAGTTCCCCGTTGGGGGAAGTGAGGCGGGATATAAATTTAATAAATAAATAAATAAATAATAAATATTTCAATTTAAATTCAATATAGAGCTGGAAGGGACCCTAGAGATCTTCTAATCCAACCCCTGATCAAGCAGGAGTCCCTATACCATTTCAGACAGGTGGATGCCCATTCTTTTCTTAAAAACCTCCAGTGATGAAGCACCCACAACTTCTGAAGGCAAGTTGTTCCACTGGCTAATTGATCTCACTGTTAGGATTTTTCTCTTTAATTCCAGGTTGCTTCTGTCCTTGATTAGTTTCCATCTATTATTTCTTGTCCTGCCCCCTGGTTCTTTGGAAAATAAGCTGAGCCCTCCTTTTTGTGGCAGCCTCTCAAATACTGGAATATTTCTATCATCTCACTTTTACATTTAACATTTAAAAAGGGATCCAGCAAGATAAAGATTCCTAGAAATCCATCATAAAAAATTGGCCCATGAGCACATCAAGAAATCCGCTTGGATTTTTTTTAATGGATAGTAGGATTAGTACAAAACTCATCTACTGTGACAAAAGTTTTTTTTTCAATGCCCTCCTCTAAGACTCTTACTTCTGTTTTCTCTTCTGCCCTCTTCCTCCAACTATCACTCAGTATTTCCATGGCCACTGTGGATGCTTAGTCTCCTCATCCTTCTTTTGCAGTTATCTCTTCCCAACCCCCACCCCCCAATCTACTGTGATTCTGATATCTTGGGGTTCTTCTGAATCTACTGACTTAAGGTATACGGATAGAGCATCCTATATGGCCTAGGTTGGTACATTTTATGCCTGTACATTGGAAAAATTGGCAAAAGACAGCGTACCTCTGAACAGTAGTAAAGTAAGATGGAGATGCTGGATCTTCTTTCCATTATTTGATTATAACCCCCAATCCATCTTCTGGTGCTTTGATTGGCCTTGTGTACATTTCAGTGACTTGCATTTACTGCCTCATTCTCTTTTCTGGGAGAAAGGAATGTATTTCAACAGGGAGGCTCAATTCTTCAGTTGAGATAAAATACCTAAATGCCTGCTAATGGCCAGGGCTCTCCTTTTGCACATATACACTACATTGCTGTAGTATTCATGCCAAATGTTTTTTTCATTGTACACCCTGAGCCTGCCAACTTTATGTATACCATAAATTTCTGTAAACAGAACTACCAGTCTATAGTACTCCATAAAGTTATTTAAAAAAGCAAATATAGTTGTCTTGGCCATAAAAATCATTTTGGGGTGTACTTTTAGTAGACCATAGGAAAGGATACAAAACAGTGTGCATTGTTTTTTTAGTTTTATCAGCAGTCTTTGTTTGCCTAGGCCACCAGGTAATTTTTCTCCTGGAGAACAGTTATGGAAAAAACATGGCAAGATAACAAATAAAGTAGAAAAAAGATGGCAGATATTGAAATTTACTAGTGGGAAGACAAGAAAGAGCCCCTCTCATCACCACAAACACAGAAATATCTCCTTGTGCCCACTGACATCTCAGGCCTACTTGATTTTTAAAAATAATGTTTTAATGTCTCTCTCTCTATATATATATATAGATAGATAGATAGATAGATAGAGAGAGAGAGAGAGAGAGAGAGAGAGAGAGAGAGAGAGTTGGTATGCTGCAACTCAAAGAACAAACTAATAATGTCATATTTATTTGTTCCAATGTTGCTTCCAAAAGTCTTCCAAAAATAGTACAAAGCATCCCAGGTGTTTAGTTAACTTTTGATACTTTTTTGTGATTGGCCATGCTGATCATGACACCATTTTGTGAATGCATAAACCTTTCATGTACCCAACATATTCTTCCCAATTTCCAGGTGAAAATTTCTCCTTAGTTCTAGGTTCTTCTATCCTTTAGTTTCCATCCATTATTTCTTGTCCTGCCTTCAGGTGTTTTGGAGAATAGCTTAACTCCCTCTTCTTTGTGGCAAATCCTGAGATATTGGAACATTGCTGTCATGTCACCCCTAATCTTTTAAATCAAACTAGACATACCCAATTCCAGCAACAGTTCTTTATATGTTTTAGCCTTGAGTTCCCTAATAATCTTTGTTGCTCTTCTCTGCACTCTTTCTAGAGTCTCAACATCTTTTTATACTGTGGTGACCAAAACTAGGTGCAGTATTCCAAGTGTAGCCTTACCAAGGCATTATAACTGGTATTAACACTTCATGTGATCTTGATTCTATCCCTCTGTTTATGTAGCGTAGAACTGTGTTGGCTTTTTTGGCAGCTGCATACTGCTGACTCATATCTGAGTCATGCACTAGAACTCCAAGATCTCTTTCAGGAGGGAGGATCCATTCCTTTTTCTTATTTGTCACATGTGAAAAGGATATTTTAAAAAAGGCACATTCCCTGCAGATGCCCCAATCCTATGAATTGAAGCATGTGCAAGTTGGTAGACTTTTTTGGAGACATTTAAAGTTTCAAAAGAAGACTCAGTTGGGACTACAAGTATTTGTTATTATGCTTTTATCTCATGCACAGCCATTTTATTGCTCCCATTTTTTGATTGTGGCTTTTTGATTACATTTTACAACAAATCACTGAATGGTGGAGGAAACTCAAGTAACCTTCTATCTGGACATATTATTATCATTATCAACATTATCATTATTATTATTGTTGTTGTTGTTGCTGGTTTCATCAAAGAAACAAACCTAAGACAGGATTCAGGCCCATGTATGGGAACAAAATGTTGGAGACTGATTATATATAAGCAACACAGATAAAATGATGATCATGCCCTGAAAATCAAAATAGGAATTCATTTTTTCCTCTATGAAAGCACTTCAAATCACTCAACAGGTAATTTTCTTTTCCAAGTAGCCCCTGCAAAGTAAAGAATCTGGATCAGGATGCTGGAGAAAGCTTGAACCCGCAATCATAGATGGCTTTCTGCATTTTTAAAAATTTGATTTATTACCGGGGACATTAGGAGTAAGACTAGAGATATTTCTTTGTCTGTTCTGTTTTCCCTGGCCGGGTGACAGATATTCTTAGCTTTTTCCCAAAATACTTCCTATAGGTAGAAGAGAGTATTTCCTTTTTTTCCCTCTTTGTCTTCACCCCTCCCAACAACATAAGGACAGAAAACTCAAAGAGGCAAGCTTTCAATCAGAACAGATCATTTCCTTAATAAATTTTATCTGTTGTTTTGGATCTCAAACATTTCTTTGTACATATTTATTTATTGACAAGCCCTATTTTCAGAACAATGAAAAATGTAAAAAATAAAGCAAAATCTCCCAAAGCATACACCCCCAATAAAACAAAGGATTCTTAAGGAACCTAGTACTAAATACAGGTCCCAATGGATGATGTTCCAGCCATGGTTAGCTGAAACATTTGCCTACACACTTTGCTTATATTCCATTCCCCGGCTTAAATTTTTCTTCCCAACATTTATTGGGTATAGAAAGAATGAGAATTGTCCTGATGAAAACTTCCTTTCCACTTGAATAGTCACTCCAGCACTCCAGCTCTGCTTTCACCCTCTTCTTTTTGAAAAAGATAAATTAGAGAGTAACATATTAAAATAACACAACTTTCAAATAAAAGGATGAGTTCAATTCTGGTATCTTCAGGGGCAATTCTGCATTGCAGCTTAAACCTCTTCTTCCTCATGCTGCTCTCCAATATTAAATTAAGCCCATACCGAACATCCCAATCTCGATTGTGGTGGTTGGCAAAGGTTGGACTGGAGCTCAGTCTGGACCACAGCCACTGATTGGTATCCCCCCACTTCTTGCTCTTCCCAGCCACACAACGAAGGCAAGACTTGCTACCTTGCTTCTGTGTGGACTAATCTGCTGACCTCTTTCTTTTACAGATGATTCCCTTCTCACAAGTCACCATGACTTTCCTTTGCTTCCCTAGATGTTTGCATACATGGATGCCTTCACCTTTCTTCTCATATCATCTCTTTCGACCCTAACATGATTCCTTTGTATTTTCCTCTTAGTACCATCACATCTCTGATGATACAGGGATCAGTTTGCTGTTCTTTTAAGGGGTACCAAAAGTTGTACAAGAGACTCTCTAGCTAGAATTTACTGATAGAATTTTCTACTAGTTAAAAAAATGAAATGTGGATGGGTAGGGAGATGATGATGCAGTGGTGAATGAGGCTGGCATGACTGTCTGAATCCTGAAACTCCAATGCTGAGTGATTCTGGAGTTCTGGGGCTCTAGTCTTTCATTGTGAGGATGAAGATGTAGCATGGAAATGCAGGGTCCTTCTACTCACTTCCATGATAAATAGGTTAAGGATAGCAGGGTTTAGAAACAAGGTGTGGAAATGAATTGTAACAAGTCCCATCTTTTTAGCTTCTAAAATTGGGAAGTGCTTAGAAAGACTTTTGCATTGATTTCATGAGATGATTATATGAAAACAACCTTGGAAGTATTCCCCTGATTCAGCTCAGGAGAAGCTTTCCCCTGGATGGCTACTATCCTCTTCTTTTGCTGCAACAATGGTTCTGATTCATATAAGGAAGAGTCCTTTATGTGGCTCCAGGTATATTGCAGTAATTATAATGTGGCTGCCTTTGTTTCTATGAGATTATGAAATTACAATATGTGAATTCCATTACTGAGTGTTTTCTATTTCTCGTCAATGCAGTTTTTAACCTCTGGTATGATAAATCCACCTAGTGCTGTTTTTGGCCTTTGCAGCCATGAGTATGACATTGATATCTGTATTACCAATATTACAGCAATGCAAAAACAACACAGGAACTTGAATGAGAGCACTGCAAAAGAACAAGACACTTATTTTAAATTAGGCTTTTGTCTCAGATAAGATGAAAACTATCTGTTAAGCAAGTGTCCAAAAATCTCTATCTCACCAAAAGATGGCAGTACTGAGGTTCTAGAAGCTGTGATATAGTCTTTATCATCTCTCCTTTCACTTCAATTGTCTGGAAGTAGCTGTGAGCTTTGGAAAATAGGTTGACTGCTTTTTCTCTTTGACAGCCCTTCAAATATTGGAACTATCATGTGTTCCCTAGTCCTTCCCTTCACCACTATTAACTACATAGCACCACTAGCACCACTATTGACTACATAGTCTACTTTCTATTAATAATACCCTGCCCCTCAATTCTTATTCATTGAAATGAAATGTATGATACTTTTGACTTTGAAGATACATTAGTAATTATGCCAATCTCTCTGCCTACTGAGAAAATCATGTCCAAGTAAGAATGGTCCTCCTGATATGGAACACTTGCTTATGTAATATAGCTCATTATTAGGGGCACAGAACCATATGCACCCCAGTCTGTGGTTTAGAAGGCCTCCTTGATTGGATAAAATATGTTGTAATTTTTCTGCCAGACAGAAACCAGGCAGCTGAATTCTCCAAAACCTCCATCAGATATTTGCGGAATTTATCCTCAAGGGAGATAGATGAATTTGGAACTGCCTATATTACTGTCACTTTGCTGTGACAACTGTGTTTAAGCATGACCACAGAGGTGGTGTCTATGTTTGTTTCATCCCAGATGCCCTGAGGAAGGGTCTTTCAGTCTGAAGCAGTGAAAAGTATTGTAAGAAAGGAGGCTCACACCGATAATATGGTAAGAAAGGAAACCAAGGGATAGGCTGGCCTCCCTGCTCATAAGAAATTGGCACCCTGCCCATTACACAGAGAATGTGGGAAGAAGAAACAATTTTTTAATTGCCTATAAATAGGTTCCACATATGAAAGCATGTTACCATAATTTGGGGGTTCTTGTTTCAGCTTTTTTCCCTAATACTTTTTAAACTGAGCTCAAAAGAAAATTGTTCTTTTGATGGTTCTTTTCTAGGTTTGATGGTTGCTAGGGGTAGCTGACAGGCATGACTAACCACATTGCCAACACTGGTGCACAATGAAGTAAAGACATTAGAGAAAAGGGGAAGAAGGGAAGGGCCTATACTGAATTTGCATCCAAGCAGAATAGACTAATGCTTAAATTAATTTTACACTGAAAATAAGCAGATTGCTTACTTTCCAAGATTTATCCTCCTTTTTCCAATAAATCTTTCACCACTTCAGTGTCAGCCTTGATTTTCAGCCAGAGAAGAACTCTAAGGAATGTACTTAGCAATTCTGAAGATGATGCTGATGGAAAAATAAATAATTCTGTGGGGTTTTTTTTCTAGTTTACCTAACACATTTGCTTTATTCTGTGCCTCCAAAAAACTGGAAAAAAGTGGGCTGTAACAAAACAGCGTTATATTCAATCCAATAATCCCTTTTTTTTAGTTTAGCTGCTTTCAGAGTCTGGCTTTAGAGTGGTTTATGAAAATTATACAATTCTGAGTTAACTGTATGTGTACAGTTATGCCTGCTTTAAAAATAAATTGAAGGAATGGTTTGAATCTCCTGTAAACATGGCTCCAAAAAGTTGTATTCACCTGAATGCATTGATTCCTTAAAATCATAGGACTTTTTTCATACAGAAGCTTTAATATTTGGGATCTCTTAATGAATAGCAGATAAATGGGTAAGTTTTTGAGATATTTAGAACCCTTCACCTGAATTATCAACTGTGGCATACATGTAGCATTGGAACAGCTCTGATGATACATTCTATGAATGTAGAGAATTTTGGTGCCATAGAATCCCACCACTCACAGGGCAGATGTCAAGAGCAGCTGAACATCTGGATTGTAATCCTTCCCTCCTTTGAAAAGATCAGCATAACTCATTTTAATAGGGCACTCAAGGCAATAAAGGTTAACAGCACTGCCTCACCTCAGCTGTTATAAGGAGCCACTCATTTTTTTTTAAAAAAATCCCCTTCCATTATATTAACTGCTTAGAGATTTGGCTTTGGAACAGGAAGATAAAATCTTTTTCTTGTCTGTTCTATAAAGCAGAAATCAGAAGAGCTTTGATACAACTCAAGGGTTCTCACCCAGAATGTGACTCATTTAATTCATTGTCTGAGAAATGACAAGGGTTTATTATTTTGCTGCAGCCATTTTCTCCTGGGTGTTGAGGCTTCACAAATTGAAGAGAGGCATTGCGTTTATATAACTTTTTCCTCTTCCTTGACAGTCTACCCATTGTGCTTTCAATTCATAATACATTTCTTTTTTTCCTTCTTCTGCTTCATTTGCCATGTCCCTCTTTTTCTTAAAACAAAGCTCTTTTATCCAGAGGATCTATCCAGCCCCCATCACCATTTTTCCTACATGAAATATTCAGTAGAAATATTCAGAGAAACATAACTGATTGCTTAACATTTGAAGATTCAGGGCTGAGCACAGCAATCTAGACTGAACACCCATGGATTCAGAATCAGATGTTAACAGTAAAAGCCCTCTGCTTGGTTGGATATGTCACATTCTGTTCAAATTGTTGCACTAATTTGGTATGTTCTCATAAAAAAATGGAATTATTCCCTACAACATCTCTAGTCATGGTTTCTGCTAGAGACTAGTTCATTTCAGGAAGCTAACCTGGTACTTAAATCATTACAATAATCTGGAATATTTTTTTTAAATTCATATTTAGATCCCGCCCTTCTCCAGAGACTCAGGGTGGCTTACAATTTTTTTTGAAGCTCAACCCAATGCGCTCAGCAATAGCCTTCATTCCATTGTATATGCCTGCTTATTACTAGGGCTTCCCCCCCCAAGCGGCATTAATATATTTTGGATTGATGATTAATTATTTGGCTATTAAAATTATAACCCTATAAGCAACCTGATAACTTGTTTCAGAGTGGACAACAACGACGACAAAATTAGATACTGTATAGAATTTGGCCAGGAATATCAGAGCTAAGAACAGTCTTCATGATCCAAACAAGGAAGTGCAGCATTTGAGTGCTATGTTGGTGTCCCTAATTTTAATAGCCAAACAATTTATTAAACATCAATCCCAAACATTCCAGATTGTTATAATGATTTAAGTATCATCCTGAAAAGTATCTTCCAGTATATCTGCCTGAAAACTAATCACTAGCAGAAATCAGGACTAGGAATAGGGGGAAAAATAATTCCAGTTTTAAAAAATAAGAACATACCAAATTATAAGAACATACCATACAGTGAGGCATAGTGACGTACTGTATCTCCTTTAGGCAGTGCAGTGAATTTGGACCAAGCCCCTACCAAATCAATACTTTTCCAACTGGTTCTTCAGATCAGCCATGCAACTTTTAAAATCCATACCCCATCCTGCATCTGTTCATTGTATGTTTTAGCCTCCAGTCCCCTAATCATCCTGGTTGCTCTTCTCTGTACTTTTTCTAGAGTTTCAACATCTTTTTTATAATGTGGTGAGCAAAACTGGATGCAGTACTCTAGGTGTGGTCTTACTAAAGGTTTATAGAGTGGTATTAGTACTTCCCTTGATCTTGATTGTATCCCTCTGTTAATACAATTTAGGATTGCATTAACTTTTTTGGCTGCTGCTGCACACTGCTGGCTCATATTTAGCTGGTTGTCCACTAAGACTCCAAGATCCCTCTCACAGTTACTGCTATTGAGCCTGGTTTCACCCAGTCTATATGTGTACTTTTGGTTTTTCTTGCCTAAGTGGCGGGAGCTGCAGACATGAAGCTAATGGACTGGCCTGACTTAGAAAAACTGTTAAGAGCCCATTATGCGCCACAAGTATCATGCCTCATTAAGAGACACGAGTTTTACTATCGTGATCAAGGGGAAAGCAAAAACGTAAACGACTTTGTGGCAAGTTTAAGAGACATTGGGGGTGCATGCGAATTTAACAATTTAGAAGAGGCCATTGTTCTGGGCCTTAAAGACAAGGTGCTACAGAGCAAATTATTACTGAAACCTAAGATCACGCTGAAGGAAGCAATAGAAGAGGCCTCTTCAGCAGAAGCTACCAAGTCCTCAGCAGCAGCCATGAAGAAAATCAACAAGGCCACAAGCCATCCTGATGTGGAAAAGTCCACAACAACTCATTGTGAGCAAATAGATTCTGAGTCAGACTGTAGTGAGGTGGAGGAAGAAATTTACAGACTCAGAATGGAGCGGAAAAAGAAAGACCTGGGAAGAAAGAGGCAAGATTTCTAGTGCAGAGGTTGTGGGGAAAGCCACCCCCACACTAAATGCAAGCAAGGGCCTTGGTGGCTCAGGCTGTTAATTGCCTGCACTTAAGTTCCAGCTGCCTACAACTGCTGTAGGCTCGAATCCCACCAGGCTCAAGGTTGACTCAGCCTTCCATCCACTCGGGGTAGGTAAAGTGAGGACCCAAGATTGTTGGGGGCAATTAGCTGACCTTGTAAAAATGCCGCTTAGTAATAAGCAGGCATATACAATGGAATGAAGGCTATTGCTGAGCACACTGGGTTGTATCCCAAAAATTGTAAGCCGCCCTGAGTCTCCGGAGAAGGGCGGCATATAAGTGTAATTAAAAAAAAAAGTTTTTAGACACCATTTGCCTCCATTGTGATAAAAGAGAACACCTAGCAAGAGTCTGCAAATCATCCAGAACTCCACCCAACAGAAGAAAGTTTGCTACAAGCAAAGACAAAGAATTCAGGCCCAACAATCTCAGTGAGAAAATGGGGCACAGCACAGAAGCAAATGGGAAGAATGAAACTAATCAAACAGTAACTATTGGTCATTCATCACCTTTAAGAAGGAGAAAAGTGCATATCAAGGTACTTATTGAAGGAAGGCCTTGCCAAATGGAAGTGGACTCAGGCTCATACCTATGGTGTCATGGGACACTATTCACAGACTTCTTCCCAACATCCAGAAGAAGCACTTCAAGAAGCAAGCATTGACTCTTAAAGACTACCAAGGGAACAAGATTCCAGTAGTTGGAACAAGAGAATTCAACGTGAAATTCAAGGGCCACACCAAACGCCTACCACTGACCATCGTGGACAAGGACGCCCAAGTCTGCTGGGCCTTGATGGTTCAACCCGCTGGGCATCGAGGTGACTGGCATCAATCACGTGAGCAACACTGAGTGGGAAGAGTCCTTGAAGTCTGAGTTTCCAGACATCTTCAGCGACGGATTAGGCAAGTACTTGGGGACCCCATCACATTTAACCTAGATCCCAAGGTACAACCAATTCGTTTAAAACCCAGAAGGGTCCCATTTGCCTTAAAGGAAAAAATTGATGCACAATTAGATAAACTAATAGCCCAAGGGGTTTTAGAGCCCACTGATCACTCCAGGTGGGAGACACCCATAGTCACACCAGTCAAGGCTGATGGGTCTGTGAGAATCGGAGACTACAGGGGACATTGAACCATGTGCTACAACAGAACGCATATCCAGTTCCAGTAGTGCATCATTTATTACACTCTCTTGGAGGAGGCACAGTTTTTGCCAAGTTGGACCTGGCACAGGCATATCAACAATTAACAGTTGATGATGCCACTGCTGAAGCCCAAACCATTGTGACCCATAGAGGTGCCTTCAAATGCAAAAGATTGCAATTTGGAGTAAGCGTGGCAGCAGGCATCTTCCAAAGCCTTATGGAAAGAACGTTACAAGGGTTGCCAGGGGTGGTGCCCTATTTTGATGATGTTTTAATTTCTGCTGAAAATGACACTCAATTACATGAGAGACTCAGGGAAGTCATAACTAGATTCAAAAAAGCAGGGTTAAAAGTCAAAGAAGAAAAATGCACACTTAGAACAGATAAAGTGGAATTCTTGGGTTACATGAATGATAAACATGGCATCCACCCCACAGAGGCAAAAGTTCAGGCAATCAAAGAAGCCTCCAGGCCAAAATGCAAAACAGATTTGCAAGCATTCTTGGGACTCATTAACTTCTATCATATGTTTCTACCTCAGAAGGCAACCATTGCAGAACCCCTACATAGGTTGCTGGACAAAAATCTGCTTGGTCTGGGGAGGAAGGAACAAGCTGCATTTAACAATATCAAGAGACTAATCACGTCTGATGCTGTGCTGATACAGTTCTCTGAAAACTTTCCTGTTGTTCTGACTTGTGATGCATCCCCTTTTGGAGTGGGGGGGTTTTGAGCCACATGCTTCCCAGCGGGAGGGAAGCCCCTATTGCATTTTACTCTCACACCTTGACTAAAGCAGAGAGAAACTACAGCCAACTGGACAAGGAAGTTTGGCAATTGTAGCAGCTGTCAAGAAATTCCATGAGTATCTATATGGGAGAACATTTACTATTGTCACAGATCACAAACCTCTTTTAGGCATTGTGGCAGGGGACAAACCAACGCCCACGATCCTGTCACCAAGAATGCTGAGATGGACTGAATTTCTTGCTGCTTATTCATACAAACTGATCCACAGACCTGGTAAAGACATTGGGCATGCAGATGCTTTGAGTTGCTGCCCACTTCCTTCACACATTGAGGACCCTGTTCCTGAGACTCACACCTTTTTTCTAGAAACTGTTGCCAAGCTTCCAGTACATGCTGCTCAAATTGCCAGAGAGACTGCCAAAGACACTTTATTGGCTCCTGTTATAGGCTGGATCAAGAAAGGTTGGCCACTTCAAGATCTACCTCAACTTGCCCAATCTTTTAAATCCAGGCAAACTGAATTATCTGTATTAAGAGGATGTATTTTGTGGGGTAACAGGGTGGTTATTCCTGCAAAACTACAGAAAGAGGTTTTGGAAATGTTACATGAGGGTCATCTGGGAATTGTCAGAATGAAAGGATTGGCCAGGAGTTATGTATGGTGGCCAGGTATGGACAAAATGGTTGAAAAGCTGGGTTGCATCTTGTCCCAACTGTCAGGTAGTCAGGCCTGCCCCACCTCCTGCCCCCACACAGGAATGGGAATGTCCTAGGGGCCCATGGTCCAGGATTCACATTGATTTTGCTGGCCCTACCAGAGGGCACACTTTTATTATAGTTGATGCATATTCCAAATGGCTGGAGGTTATCCCTATGGCATCCACCACAACTGAAGCTGTCATCAAACAGCTTAAAAAGCTTTTTGTAACTCATGGGTTACCTGATGTCCTCATTTCTGACAATGGTCCTCAATTTACATCCAACCTTTTTGAATCATATCTAGCACAAAAGTGTATCAGACTTGCCCTGACAGCCCCTGGGCATCCTTCGGCTAACAGCCGGGCTGAACGTATGGTACGATTTACCAAGGAAAAACTTCAGCAATTGGGTCCAGGGGATATCACTGAGAGAGTTGAAAACTCTCAGTGTTCAGCATATCACTCCCAACCCCTCAACTAATTTAACCCCAGCTGAATTGTTGATGGGTAGGAAACTCAGGTCTCCCCTTGACCACCTTCATCCCACTTACGCACCCAACGCACCACTAGATTCCACTAGTAAAATTCGCACATTCACTGTGGGTGATTCTGTTTATGCTAAGAACCTCATGGGTGAACCATTATGGATTCCTGCTGAGATAACCCAAATCACAGGCCCCAGGTCTTACAGGGTACAAACAGAGGATGGTGTCCTCTGGAGCATTGATCAGTTAAGATCCAGATTGCCTCAGGAGCATCGCTTTTGCTGCTCTCTGGTTCCCATACCTACTGCCTCTTCTAGGGGAAGGGAGGATTATGAGAGTAATCAGCAAGTAAGAATCAACCCCATGTGTAACGAGCTAACACGACAGGAACCATCCCAAAACCTGTCACAATACCAACAACCATTTTCACAAATGGAAGATTGCACATCACTACCTGATTTAGGTGCTGACATTGGGTTGGAGATGGATTGGGAGGAGAGACCAGGTTATAGTAACCAAACAGGTTCTACCATTACTACAAGTCCAAGTAAGGAAATGTCAGCAGTCACATTTCCTCTCTCACAAGGTGAGAACCTTAAAACATCTGAACCACGTAGGTCTCAACGACACGTAAGAGCCCCACCTATTTAAAAGAATACATTAGATAGGTTGGGGTTTGAGTATGGACTGAACCTAGTGGGGAGGGGTGTTATGTATGTAGGTTTGAAGTCATTGGTTTAGTTTGAACTGTTCTTGTAAAATGTTGGAAATGATTGGTTTAAAAAGTGTGGGAAAACCCTGCATTCTGATTGGCTGGCAACTGCGGCTGCTGGCTATAAGTAGCAGCCGCAGCCCAGCCAAATTGGGTCCATTCTGAGCTGTAGTCACTAATAAACTAAGAGCTTGAAGCACTCCGCGTTTGTCTCTTCATGCAAACTTAACAGGATCCATCTGGATCTTGAGCCTATCCTCTTGGGTGTTAGCTATTCCTGCCAGCTTAGTATCATCCACAAATTTGGTAAGTTCCCCCTCTATTCCCTCATCTAAGTCGTTAATGAAGATATTGAAGAGTACTGGGCCTAAGATGGAACCTTGTGGCACTCCACTGTTTACTTCCCCCCATGTAGACTTAGACCCATTAAGGACTACTCGTTGAGTACAGTTTGCCAGCCAGTTGCAAGTCCATCTAGTGGTGGTGCTATCTATTCCACTTTTTTCTAGCTTACTAAGAAGTAGGTTGTGGTCTACATTGTCGAATGCCTTGCTGAAATCTAAATATATTATGTCCACAGTATTTTGCTGGTCTACTAATTTAGTCACTGTGTTGAAGAATGAAATAAGATTGGTTTGGCATGATCTGTTCTTAACAAACCCATGCTGACTGCTAGTTATTACTTTACTTGTTTCTAGATGTTGGCAAATCTGTTTTTTTATTATCTTTTCCAGTATCTTCCTGGGTTAGGCTGATTGGTCTACAGTTTCCTGGGTCTGTTTTTTTTTTCCTTTTTTGAAGATGGGAACCACATCAGGTCTTTTCCAGTCCTCTGGTAGTTCTCCGGTGCTCCAGGATTTTTGAAAGATATGGTGCAATTGTTCTGAGATGACCTCTGCCAGCTCCTTTAAAACTCTGGGATATAATCCATCTGGCCCCAGTGATTTGTTTTCATCAAGATCAAACAAGTGTTCTCTTACTATTTTTTTTGCTTATTTTAACTTTTATTTCTGGTTTGTCTTTTACAGTTATGTTTTTGGTGGGTTGAGCCATAGTTTCTTTTTGTGTGAAGACAGATGCAAAGAATGAGTTAAGCAGTTCTGCTTTCTCTTTGTTGCCTGTTACTTCCTTGCCATCTTCTCTCTTTAGTGGACCGACTGTTTCCTTGATTTTTTTCTTGTTATTTATATGTTGGAAGAAACTTTTTTTATTATCTTTGACTTTTGTTGCAAGTCTTTGTTCGTTCTGAGCCTTTCCTATCCTGACTTCGTCTTTGCAGATTCTGGCTATCTGCTGATATTCTGCCTTAGTTGTATGTCCTTCTTTCCATTTATTGTACTTGACCTTTTTTTCTTTCAATTTGCCAGAGAGAACTTTGTGCAGCCATGCTGGTTTCTTCTTGGATTTCTTGTTTTTCTTTCTCAGTGGTATTGTGCTGGTCTGGGCTTCTATGATCATACTTTTTAGAGTTTCTCAAGATTCTTGAGTTGTTTTCCCCTTTAGGATTTTCATCCATGGAATTCTTTCCCAAGTTCTCTCTGAGTCTCTTTTAAAATCCAAAATTCTGGTGTCATTATGTTCTCTTGCTTGTGTTTTTGTTATGTTGAATTCTAGTATGACATGGTCACTTTCACCCAAGGTTCCTGCAGCTTCAACTTCCTCTATCACTTCTTCTCTGAAGACCTATAAGTTGAATGCAATTGAGTGACCTGTTGACTGAGGATAAGTGGAACCTTCAGAAGGGCAGAGATATGTGAAAGAAATCCTGATATTCTCTTGTACCTTATACAGCTTACATACGGCAAATAGCAATTCTATATCCCAGTCTTGTAAAATACTGATTAGACTGGAGTATTTAAGACTGCATGTTGGGGTTGAGAAAGAACTCTGTAACTGAATATGGCTTTTTTATTAAGGAAAAAGATACCTAAGTGTATAGAAATCTGGATATAAAAGAGATTAAGTAATCTGTCTTCCTCCAGCTTTAATTCTGTATGTCCAGGGTTTTTCTTTCTTTACATAAAAGCAGTTTCATGTACAAAAAATTAAATTTAGTTTCTTTTTTGAAAAAATGTGTTACATTAGATACTTTTCATCTTTGGCTGATTCCAAATTCTATATATCTCCATTACTTCATAATTGGATCTTTTTTAAAAAAGAAAGAGTAGCTAACTTCCTGACATTATACCAATCTTAATTCCTGATAAATGCAGCTAGGAATATAAAAGAAATTTGCAAGAGATTTTCTGTAGAATGGTTTTGCAAAATCCACTAAATAATGATTCTATTACGTTATGAATAGAAACAGTTTATCTGTTAAAATACTTGAAATTTGTATGTGAAGGATACTTTTGAAAAAAAGAAAAAGAACATATCTGTATGAAGTTTACATTAGTATGTTTCATAGAACTGAGAAGTCTGTGTTTCCAAACAATCATATATTTGAGATAAGATGGAAAAAGATGTTACATAAATTTATATAAAATATTGTTTCAGAGAATCAATTGGGAAAGACAAGGAATCATGCTGTGGGCAAATCTTATTTGAAAGAAATGAATATAGGAAAATTGACATTGAAAGTGTCATATGTTTTGTGAGATGGGCAACTGTATAAATTTGAATAAATAAAACAAAGGAAGTACTAAGGAAAATGTAGGGTAACATCTTCTTGATAAGAAAAAAATATTTAGTAATCAAAATTATAGGCCACCACAATCAAAGTTGCACAACTTTGCAATTTGTGACTCTAGGCAGCTTACTATAATGAAGCAAGACCAACAGGGAAAAAAAACAATAGTAACAACATAGTGTGGGAAGCTCCCCCTCTTAGAAGAATGAAATATTTTGGGAAATATTAAAAAGGCAGAATATTATATTTCCATAAAGGAGAAATGGAGAAACATGCCAGAAAAGGGACTCAGTCTTTCTTAATAGCCTCCAGCAGGTATTTTGTGCCCCTTAAGAAAGATTGGGCCAGCCTATTCAGAAACAAAAGACCTTCACCTCCAGTGGTGGGATTAAAATTTTACATTCTCCTCCACCCAAATTCTAAGAACAGGACATGACTATTTAGGATTAACCCACTACCATTTAGCAGAAGGCACAGAGCTCATTACATTGCACAATTTCCTAAGGGCATCTCAGACCAGATGAGTATTCAGTAGGTTCTGACCAGTTCTGGAGAACCGGTGGCAGAAATTTTGACTAGTTCAGAGAACCAGCAAATAACACCTTGACTGGTCCCGCTCCCATCTATTTTTTGCCTCCTGAGTCTCATCTGATTGGCTGGGTCTTCTTTTGTTGCCCTGCATAGGAGAACAGAGCTGGAAAGAAGGTTAGTGGGGTGGGGGAGGGAATGGGATTTTACAGTATCCTTCCCCTGCCATGCCCACCAAGCCATGCCCACACAACCGGTAGTAAAAAAACATTGAATCTCATCACTGTTTCAGACATTGCACAACGCACACACCCCTACTGTCTTTCTCCCAGCTTGGAACTGAACAGATTCTTGGAACAGATTGATTTTTTTTCCTTCCAACAATAGTATAATTTATAAGAAGCCTGTGCTACGGAAACTAGAAAAAAAAACTTTCTGCAACAATACATAGATACTTAGGAATAGGACCACATCTTATCATCCCTTGGGCCAGTTGGAAACGGCAAGTTTTCAAGGCTTTATGAAAATACAGTAAGGTTGGGCTCTAGAGACTTTATGGAGATGGGGGGGAATGCTGGTCCTGCCAGCCACTTGGGGTAATCCAGACAGGAAAACAAAAGCATGAGTTTTTATTGTAAGATTACAGTAATTGAACCTTGCAAGTCTGAAAGCATTCCTCTCTTCCCTTGGCTTTATGTTTGAGACAACTAAGGAGGATCCCTTCTGAGATACTTTCTCCACCCCTATTCTTTCTGCAAGTTTATCTGGCCATTGTCCTGGCTGTGGCTATTCCTCCCAAGGTTATTCTCACAACTTATGAAATTCCAGAAAAAATGGCCTTTCCAGATAATAATGCTTTACTCAAGGAGCCAGAGGCACTTTTTAAACCAATCATTTCGAACACTTTACAAGAACAATTCAAACTAAACCAATGATTTCAAACCTGCATACATAACACCCCTCCCCACTAGGTTTAGTCCATACTCAAACCCCATCTATCTAATGTATTCTTTTAAATAGGTGGGGCTCTTACGTGTACATTGAGACCTACGTGGTTCAGATGTTTTAAGGTTCTCACCTTGTGAGGGAGGAAATGTGTCTGTTGACATTTCCTTACTTGGACTTCTAGTAATGGTAGAACCTGTTTGGTTACTACAACCTGGTCTCTCCTCCCAATCCATCTTCAACCCAATGTCAGCACCTAAGTCAGGTAGTGATGTGCAATCTTAAATTTGTAAAAATGGTTGTTGGCACTGTGACAGGTTTTGGGATGGTTCCTGTCGTGTTAGCTCGTTACACATGGGGTTGATTCTTGCTTGCTGATTATCCTCATAATCCTCCCCTTCCCCCCTAGAAGAGGCAGTAGGTATGGGAACCAGAGAGGAGCAATGGCGATGCTCCTGAGGTAGTCTGGATCTTAGCTGATCAATGTGCCTGCTCCAGAGGACACCATCCTCCGCTTGTACCCTGTAAGACCTGGGGCCTGTGATTTGGGTTATCTCAGCAGGAATCCATAATGGTTCACCCAGAAGATTTTTTGCATAAACAGAATCACCCACATTGAATGTGCTAATTTTGCTAGTGGAATCTAGTGGTGCGTTGCGTAAGTGGGATGAAGGCGGTCAAGGGGAGATCTGAGTTTCCTACCCATCAACAACTCGGCTGGGGTTAAATTAGTTGATGGGTTGGGAGTGATATGCTGGACACTGAGTAGTTTTTCAACTTTCTCAGTGATGTCCCCTGGACCCAATTACTGAAGTTTTTCATTGGTAAATCGTACCATGCGTTCAACCTGGCCATCAGCCGAAGGATGCCCAGGGGCTGTCAGGGTGTGTCTGATACCCTGGACCATGGGCCCCTAGGACATTCCCATTCCTGTGTGGGGGTGAGAGGTGGGGCAGGCCTGACTATCTGACAGTTGGGACAGGATGCAACCCAGTTTTCAACCATTTTGTCAATACCTGGCCACCATACATACATAACTCCTCCTCCACCATACATAACTCCTCCTGTTATGGCTAATCCCTTCATCCTTACAATACCAGGATGACCCTCGTGTAACATTTCTAAAACCTCTCTTTGCAGTTTTGCAGGAATAACCACCCTGTTACCCCACAAAATACATCCTCTTAATACAGATAATTCAGTTTGCCTGGATTTAAAAGGTTGGGCAAGTTGAGGTAGATCTTGAAGTGGCCAACCTTTTTTAATCCAGCCTATAACAGGATCCAATAAAGTGTCTTTGGCAGTCTCTCTGGCAATTTCAGCAGCATGTACTGGAAATTTGGCAACAGTTTCTAGAAAAAAGGTGTAAGTCTCAGGAGCAGGATCCTCAATGTGTGAAGGAAGTGGACAGCGACTCAAAGCATCTGCGTGCCCAATGACTTTTCCAGGCCTATGGATGAGTTTGTATGAGTAAGCAGCAAGAAATTCAGTCTATCTCAGCATTCTTGGTGACAGGATCGTGCGCGTTGGTTTGTCCCCTGCCACAATGCCTAAAAGAGGTTTGTGATCTGTGACAATAGTAAATGTTCTCCCATATAGATACTCATGGAATTTCTTGACAGCTGCTACAATTGCCAAACTTCCTTGTCCAGTTGGCTGTAGTTTCTCTCTGCTTTAGTCAAGGTGCGAGAGTAAAATGCAATAGGGGCTTCCCTTCTGCTGGGAAGCATGTGGCTCAACACCCCCCCACTCCAAAAGGGGATGCATCACAAGTCAGTACAACCGGCAAATTCTCAGAGAACTGTATTAGTACAGAATCAGACGTGATTTGTCTCTTAATATTGTTAAATGCAGCTTGTTCCTTCCTGCCCCAGACCCATGCAGATTTTTTGTCCAGTAATCTATGTAGAGGTTCTGCAATGGTTGCCTTCTGGGGTAGAAACATATGATAGAAGTTAATGAGTCCCAAGAATGCTTGCAAATCTGTTTTGCATTTTGCCCTGGGGGCTTCTTTGATTGCCTGAACTTTGGCTTCTGTGGGGTGGATTTATTTTTATTTTATTTATTTTAATTACATTTATATGCCACCCTTCTCCGAAGACTCAGGGCGGCTTACAATTTCTGGGATACAACCCAGTGTGCTCAGCAATAGCCTTCATTCCATTGTATATGCCTGCTTATTACTAAGCGGCATTTTTACAAAGTCAGCTAATTGCCCCCAACAATCTTGGGTCCTCAATTTACCTACCCCGAGAGGATGGAAGGCTGAGTCAACCTTGAGCCTGGTGGGATTCGAGCCTACAATAATTGTAGGCAGCTGGATCTTAAGAGCAGGCATTTAACAACCTGAGTTACCAAGGCTCTGGGTGGATGCCATGTTTATCAATCATGTAACCCAAGAATTGTACTTTGTCAGTTCTAAGTGTGCATTTCTCTCCTTTGACTTTTAATCCTGCTTTTTTGAATCTGGTTAGGACTTCTCTGAGTCTCTCATGTAACTGAGTGTCATTTGCAGCAGAGATTAAAACGTCATCAAAATAGGGCACCACCCCTGGCAACCCTTGCAGCATTCTTTCCATAAGGCTTTGAAAGATGCCTGGTGCTACGCTTACTCCAAATTGCAACCCCTTGCATTTGAAAGCACCTCTATGGGTTACAATGGTTTGGGCTTCTGCAGTGGCATCATCAACTGTTAACTGTTGATATGCCTGGGCCAGGTCCAATTTGGCGAAAACTGTGCCCCCGCCCAGAGAATGTAATAAATGATGCACTACTGGAACTGGATATGCGTTCTGTTGTAGCGCATGGTTCAATGTCCCCTTGTAGCCTCCGCAGATTCTCACAGACCCATCAGCCTTGACTGGTGTGACTATGGGTGTCTCCCACCTGGAGTGATCAGTGGGCTCTAAAACCCCTTGGGCTATTAGTTTATCTAATTGTGCATCAATTTTTTCCTTTAAGGCAAATGGAACCCTTCTTGGTTTTAAACGGATTGGTTGTACCTTGGGATCTAGGTTAAAGGTGATAGGGGTCCCCAAGTACTTGCCTAATCTGTCGCTGAAGACCTCTGGAAATTCAGACTTCAAGGCCTCTTCCCATTCAGTGTTGCTCACATGATTGATGCCAGTCACCTCGATGCCCAGCAGGTTGAACCATTCAAGT
Organism: Naja naja; assembly: GCA_009733165.1. Taxonomy (NCBI): domain Eukaryota; kingdom Metazoa; phylum Chordata; class Lepidosauria; order Squamata; family Elapidae; genus Naja; species Naja naja. The sequence continues at coordinate 63,314,020 of CM019148.1, forward strand.
CCCAGCAGACTTGGGCGATCCTTGTCTACGATGGTCAGGGGTCGATGCTTGGTGTGACCTTTGAACTTCACGTTAAATTCTCTTGTTCCAACTACTGGAATCTTGTTCCCTTGGTAGTCTTTAATGCTTGCTTCTTGAAGTGATTCTTTTGGATGTTTGGAAGTAGTCTGTGAATAGTGTCCCATGACACCATAGAAAGGTATGAGCCTGAGTCCACTTCCATTTGGCAAGGCCTTCCTTCAATAAGTACCTTGACATGCACTTTTCTCCTTCTTAAAGGTGATGAATGACCAATAGTTACTGTTTGATGAGTTTCATTCTTCCCATTTGCTTCTGTGCTGCGCCCCATTTTCTCACTGAAATTGTTAGGCTTGAATTCTTTGTCTTTGCTTGTAGCAAACTTTCTTCTGTTGGGTGGAGTTCTGGATGATTTGCAGACTCTTGCTAGCTGACCTCTTTTCTCACAACGTAGGCAGATGGTGTCTAAAAACTTGCATTCAGTGTGGGGATGCCCCCCCCCCACAGCCTCTGCAAAAAAATTCTTGCCTTTTTTTTCCAAGGTCTTTCCTTTTCTTCTCCATTCTGAGTCTGTAAATTCCTTCCTCCACCTCACTGCAATCCGACTCAGAATCTAGTTCCTCACAATGATTCGTAGTGGACTTTTCCGCCTCAGAATGGCTCGTGGCCCTGTTCATCTTCCTCATGGCTGCTGCTGAGGATTTGGTAGCTTCTGCTGAAGAGGCTTCTTCTATGGCTTCTTTCAGCGTGATCTTAGGTTTCATTAATAACTTGCTCTGTAACACCTTGTCTTTAAGGCCCAGGACAAAACGATCGCGCATGGCCTCTTCTAAACTGTTGAATTCGCATGCACCCCCAATGTCTCTTAAACTTGCCATGAAATCATTTATGCTTTCGTTTTCCCCCTGATCACGATGGTAAAACTCTTGTCTCTTAATGAGGCATGATACTTGTGGCGTAATGGGCTCTTAACAGCCTTTCCAGATCAGGCCAAGCCATTACCTTCACGTCTGCTGCTTCTGTGAGTGCCTTCGCCACCTTGAAAACTGCCGGACCGCAGTACGTAAGAAAGACCACCCTCTTCTGCTGCTCGGAAATGGCGGCCAGATCGCTTCCTTCCAGGAACATCTGAAAGCGATCTGCATACGACTCCCAGTCTTCTGCCATCGGATCGAATGGGGTGGGGGGGTGTTCAGTGCAGCCATCTCGCTCTTCTTCTGTTCCGCATTGCCTTCTCTTCAGGGGAATCCCACCTTCGTCGCCAGTGTTAAGTTTGCATAGAGAGGCAGACACGGAGTGCTTCAGCTCTTAAGTTTATTGTGACTTCAACTCAGAACGGACCCAACTCGCTTTGCTGCAGCTGCTACTTATAGCCGGCAGCCGCAGTTGACAGCCAATCAGAGAGCAGGGTTTTCCCGCACTTTTTAAACCAATCATTTCCAACACTTTACAAGAACAATTCAAACTAAACCAATGATTTCAAACCTGCATACATAACAATCACTTTAGGTCCTCTAAACGAATATAATTCCTTTTTGTAAGGACTGGTTAATCTTCTGGCATAAGAACTGCATTAAAAATTAGAATGCACTTTGCATTGGGATCTTCTTCAATATCCCTGATAATAACAATCAAAATCTTGCTATAGTCAAGTTAAAGCTTGCTGCTTATTTAAGGAAGGATGTTTCTTGCTATGTGTGTCTCTGCACATACACTTTTTCTGAGGCTTGATCAGATACCTGGCTCTTACTACCACATGTGGTGGACTTGCACCGATGCCAAAAGATACTGGACTAAAATCCACACATGGTTGGAAAAAATGACACAACAACATATAGACTTGAAACCCGAGATATTCCTATTGGGAATTGTACCAGAGACACTTAACAAAGAACTGAAATATTTGATTGTTAATGTACTGACAGCTGCTAGAATTGTATTTGCTAAAAATTGGAGAAATGATAAGATACCTACGCAGGAGGAAGTGATTAAGAAGATTTTGGACTGTGCCGAAATGAGTAGATTAACATTTGAAATTAGGGATCAAGAAGAAAAGCAGTTTTATAAGATATGGAATATGTTTTATCAATGGTTAGATAAAAAAGCTTGGTAATATATAGAATAATGGAGATAAATAGAATTGTTGAAAGGAAATATAATATAGAGATTATAACATGATAGAAAATTAATAATAATGATTATAGCTTTTTTTTCTGTAACAGAGAGTATGCATGATGAGGAGAGGGCACTGAGACTTGGGACCGACCAACACACTTGAAATTGAGATTGGTTTATGTATTGTATGTTTGTTTGTCTTGTTTGTTTTTTGGAAAACAATAAAACTTTTTATAAAAAAAAAGTTAGTAATTGTGATGACCATCTTAAATTCCCCTCCCCAGTCCCACTCCTGCATATATGCCTGTCTCCTGGTTGTTGCTCTGAAAATTAAGAATCAATCAGAGATACTCTTAATAAGGTGTTTCTTCAATATGTAGTTCTGTAGTTAATAAATGAGGCTATTACTTTACAGAGAAGCATCCTCTCTAATAATTTCCAAAGTAGCTGCTTACCTAATATATCTTTTTGTCAGGAAGTATTTCCTAGCTTTCTGACCTAAACGCTCTCTTCTCTTGTATTGTAAAATAGGTTTTATCCCTTATTCCTAATTAAACTTTTTTCTTTGCCTCCAAGAATATAATGAAAATGTAGGTATTTTAATTGACCCCATCATACCCTTTCAAGTTCATTGAGAAAGAAGAAAAGAAAGGAAAAAAAATATAGAACAGCTCATGTCAGCTCTTAGGAAAGTTTCATTCTGCTGCAATGGCCCATTTGCCTGTGATGTACAATTTAACCTCCTACCACATGCTGTGTATAGCCATTCTGAAGCTCAAACCTATCATCATGAGAGGGTTCAGCATTTGGAAAAAGCATTCTTCTGACACAACTAAAGTTTGTATCAGTAGTGAGAAGGGTTTTTGAATTATGCTTGCATACATATTCCTGTACATGGGGCCACCATAGGGTCTTTATTCGATCTGACCATCATTTGGGGTGTCTGTATGGACATCTCTACTTCAGTGGGAGTAGTAGATCCTTAAGCTTCAATACAGAATCAAACCATTGCCCTTTCTCTATAGTTTCAAACATTTCAGCTGTAGACAACAAACATCAGTTCAGCCTGTCTGCCACAGTACTCTTACACAGAATGATGGTTACAATACTCCATTTTTTTCTGATCCAGATGAGTTCAAAATAATTTGGTTGCAGATCTGGAAAGACAAACTGAAGCTTGCCAGTTCACATCAAATCAGTGCTGATTTGCACAAGGCTTAGACTTTACCCACAACCCTTAGAATTCAATTTCTTCTGTCAAATCCTCTTTGTCTTGGGCAATTGGCAACTGGTGACTTGCCATGCTGTGAAATCTCAGTGGTGTCCTTGTAAGTATTTTTGGGGTGAAATATTCTTCACAATAATAGTTAGCTAACTCTCTGCTTCATTTTATAAAGCAACTCTCTGTTTCTGATTTTCTCTCAGCTTGACTCTTTCATTGAAAGTTGAAGTTGATTTAGTTACTTTGACTAGCTTGAGGATGAAATTTCTTATGTGCTATATTGTGTAGCCATCACATTTCGCAGTGTTTTAAGGAGGTAATTTACTATTCTCTGTGAGTATGAACCATATGCTTGAATACTTCTGTGCTAAGGGAAGAGTTAATATTAATCATGCTACCTGCTCTATGTTGCAGGTTGAGGGTACAGATATCAATCTGCCAACTAATCTAAAATGTAAACAATAAACTCAGCATACTTAATAAAGATGCTGTACAATAACACTTCCAGGTAAAAGTAAAAGAAAAACACTTTCTAAAATAACAGCTGGATAGTTTCTATGTAGTAAGAATTAATGCCCAAATTATAAAAGGGATTAAGCTGATAAACATTCATGGGAAGACATTTTGCAGAATTCTGTTTGAAAGAATATAAAAGATATTTGGTTGATTATGTGCTATCAAATCATTTTCAACTCCTAGTGATGATATCATTAGATTTTTCTCCATGATGACTTTTTCTTTCTATCTACTGGTCTCCACTGTAACCAGGTCCATCTGTTGGATTCCCAGCCAATGCACAAAGGATAACAATGAGCAAAATGGTAGAGGAGTATGACTTTATGCTGGACAATGGGGCTTTGTAGATCATTCCAATGACATTATGTGGTATGCCATCAGAAGTGTATGCTACCAGAAGTGTCACCCATGATCATAAATAGTCAGATGAAATACAAAATCTTGGATAAAGAAATGGACAACCATGATCTGCCAAGAAAATCAAATGGGCATTCATAACCAGGACAATGTCAACATGATTGTGAAAATGATGCTCCAAGACCAAGTTTTCTGTGAACTATTGGGGAAAATCAGAGGAAAAAATACAAGTAGTGCTGTATTTATAATTTGGCTGCATTAAAACCAAACTGAATCCAGCTGCTGTTGTGATTAGAGACAAAAGGAAAGTTTGATTCTGTCAGATAGATAGATAGATAGATAGATAGATAGATAGATAGATGATAGATTGTCAGCAGGCAGGAAGATATAGACGAATGGAGATAGATGGATGGATGATAGATAGACAGATATGAATAAATGGACACAGATTCTGACCCAGACAAATGCATGCATACATGCATGTGCACATGCACATGCCCTCACATAACAGCATTGGAATGTCAGAATCATGAACCAAGACTATGTTAATGTTTGTTTGTTTGTTTATTTATTTATTTATTTATTTATTTATTTATTTATTTATTAGGCTTATATGCCGCCCTATCTCCTGAGGGATTCAGGGCGGCTTACAATTAAAACAGTCCCAATACAATTACATAAATGTTAAAGGACATTAAAAACCAAGGTCTCCTTTGTCAATTAGAATATTTTAAAAATATATTTAACACCCTCCCTCAGTCCCCATCAGTCCCCATCAGTCTGGGTAGGCTAGTTGGAATAGCCAAGTTTTTAGGTCATGGAGGAAGGAGAGGAGGTCAGGAGCCATCCGGAGCTCCAGGGGAAGTTGATTCCATAGGGTGGGTGCTCCCACTGAGAAGGCCCTACTCCTCGGGGTCGCCAGTCGACATTGTTGTGTCGATAGCACCTGGAGCAGGCCCTCTCGATGGGAGCGCACGGGACGTTGGGAAGCTGTTATCAGCAGCAGGGTCTCCCGCATGTATCCTGGTCCAATGCCATAAAGGGCTTTATAGATCAATGCCAGCACCTTGAATCTCACTCAGAGGGCAACCGGTAGCCAGTGCAGCTCACGCAGGAGGGGTGTAATATGGGAGTATCGGGAACCTCCCATTACAACCCTCCCTGCCGCATTCTGGACCAGCTGAAGCCTCTGAGTGGTCCTCAAGGGCAGCCCCATGTAAAGAGCATTTCAGTAGTCCAGACGGGAGATAACGAGTGCATGAGTGACTGTACGCAGGACATCTCGGTCCAGATAGGGACGTAACTGGCGCACCAGGCGAACCTGAGCGAATGCCCCCCTGGCCACAGCTCCCACCTGTTCCTCCAAACTGAGCCGTGTATCCAGGAGGACACCCAAGTTGCGCCCTATCTATAGGGGTAACACTCTCCCCCATAGCCAAAGATGGAATCTCCTGGACAATTCGAGATGCCGGTATGTACAGCCACTCAGTCTTAGCTGGGTTGAGCCGAAGCCTGTTCCTTCCCATCCAGACCCGTACCGCCTCCAGACATCGGGACATCACGTTGAGGGCATCACTGGGTTGGTTAGGGGTGGAGATAAAAAGCTGAGTATCATCAGCATACTGATGATACCTCACCCCAAAACCACAGATGATCTCACCCAGCGGCTTCATGTAGATGTTGAACAGGAGGGGCGAAAGAACCGACCCCTGAGGTACCACACATAGGAGGGGTCTCGGGGCTGATTTCTGCCCCCTGCCAATACTACTTGCATGCGACCCGAGAGGTAGGAGGAGAACCACTGTAAAACAGTGCCCCCCACTCCCAACCCCTCGAGGCGTCACAGTAAGATACCATGGTCGATGGTATCAAAAGCCGCTGAGAGATCTAACAGGACCAGGACAGAGGAGTAACCCTTGTCCTGTGCCCTCCAGAGATCATCCACCAGTGTGACCAATGCCATCTCTGTGCTGTATCCGGGCCTGAAGCCCAATTGATACGGGTCTAGATAGTCGGTTTCCTCCAGAAACATTGGGAGCTGCTGAGCCACCACACTCTCAACAACCTTCGCAATAAAGCGAAGGTTGGAGACCGGACAAAAGTTGTTCAAATTAGCTGGGTCCAGGGCAGGCCTCTTGAGGAGGGGCCTCACCACCACCTCTTTCAAGGTGGTGGGAAAGACACCCCCCCTCAAAGAGGCATTGATTACTGCCTGGAGCCAGCCTCGTGTGACCTCCCGGGTGGCATAGACCAACCAGGAGGGACACGGGTCCAATAAACACGTGGCAGCACTCAGCCTCCCCATGATCCTGTCCACCTCATTTGGAGTCACAGGATCAAACTCCTCCCAGATCGTATCTCTAAGACCACTCGTCGCACTCCCGCCGGACTCTGCCCAGTTGGAGTCCAAGCCTGTCCGGATCTGAGCGATCTTGTCTGTCAGATGTTGACTAAACTCCTCGGCATGTCCCTGCAGTGGGTCCTCCCCTCCCTCCAATTAAGGAGGGAGCGGGAGACCCTAAACAGGGTGGCCGGGCGATTATCTGCGGATGCAATGAGAGCGGAGAAATATGCACGTTTCACCGCTCTCATTGCAGCAAGGTAAGATCTAAAATAAGATCTTAGCTGCGCTCGGTCAGATTCGGACCTGCTGGATCTCCAACAGCTCTCTAGGCCTCTCTTCCGTTGCTTCATCTCCTGCAGCTCTGCTGAAAACCAGGGAGCTAATCGGGATCTGCAGTGGGTAAGAGGCCGCAAAGGGGCAACTCGGTCTAGCGCCCCGGTGGCAGCCATTTGCCAGGCGTCCACCAGGGCATCCATCGAGCTGTCGGCTAAGGAGGCCGGAATTGACCCAAGTGCCGTCTGGAACCCTTCTGGGTCCATTAGGTGCCTGGGGAGGAACCATCTCATTGGTCCCACCTCCCAGCAACGAGGGGTGACATATTGGAAGGCCAGTCAAAGGAGAGAATGATCCATCCATGGCAGGGGTTGTATAGTTGGAGATCCCCCCCAGATCATTTCCCCACTGTCTCGAGATGAAAACAAGGTCAAGCATGTGTCCCCCCTCATGAGTCAGCCCTTGTATTACCTGAGTCAGGTCCATGGTCGCCATGGAGACCATGAAGTCCTGCGCCATTTTCGATGCACCTCCCAGTGATGGCAGGTTAAAGTCCCCCAGTACAATAAGTCTGGGGAGCTCAACCGCCACCTCCAAGAGGACATCCAGCAGCGCAGGCAGGGCTGTTGTCACGTAGCTGGGAGATAGGTATGTAAGCAACAGACCCAACTGACCTTCAGGGCCCAATCTCAAGAGGAGAGATTCACAGCCACCTATCTGCAAGACAGTGGTCTCCCTCGGACATAAGGCCTCCCTGATTATAACCGCCACCCCCCCCGCCCCTACCCTGGACTCGAGGTTGATGTAGCACATGGAAACCTGGTGGACACATATCCACTAGAGGGATCCCACCTTCTGGGCCCAACCAGGTTTCCGTGATGCAGGCCAGGTCCGCATTTTCCTCCTCAATCAGATCCTGGATGAGGGGAGTTTTGTTGTCAGAACATAAATATCAATATTAAACTTTGATAGTTTTTTTAAATATGTACATTACACCAATAACTTGCAAGCCTTTGTTAATGCACAGTCATCTTTCTGACCATGCTATTATATGGAAGTGAGAGTTTGGGATATTAGGAGAAAAATAAAAATAAATAAAATGCAGTAAGAATATATTATTTCAGAAGTATGCATGATGAAGCAAAAGGAGAACAACAAGAGGATGAATGATAATCCAATCCTATGAATCAAAGATCAGCTAAGGTTAACTAGGTGTTGCATCTTGGTGAGGGATCTGTGTGCTCTTGAGTACTTTGTCTAATTGCCTATTTCCAGTTGGTCAAGTGGGAAAAAGTGGTGGTTATGCATAGATTAAAAATAAATACAGAGGGGGAAAAAAGAGAAATAGCCATGCATTAAGAACAGAAGAAGCAAGACATACAAGCTACAGGTAGTCCTCAATTTAGGACTGGGTTGCTTAGCAACCATTGAAATTTACAACAGACCCCACAAAAGCTACTTTTGACCTAGTTTTGAAGTTCCAACATCTGTCCCTTGTGGTCACATGACTGCATTTGGGGCATTCATCAATCAGCTAGCATTTACAGTCATTTGCAGCACCCCACAATCATGTGACCACAATTTATAATGTTATTTCTAAAAACTGGCATTTACTTCCAGTTTCCAAAAAAAAAAAACCTAAACCCACAGTTATTGATTATAGTGTTCCCTTAACAACCAGGGTGTTCATAAAAAAGGTCATAAAATTGGTTTTGGTCACATGATGGCCTGCTTTTTTAAAAAAAATTATTCATATTTATATGCCGCCCTTCTCTGGAGACTCAGGGTGGCTTACAATGTTTGGAGCACAACCCAATGCGCTCAGCAATAGCCTTCATTCCATTGTATATGCCTGCTTATTACTAAGCGGCATTTTTACAAAGTCAGCTTATTGCCCCCAACAATCTTGGGTCCTCAATTTACCTACCTCGAGAGGATGGAAGGCTGAGTCAACCTTGAGCCTGGTGGGATTCGAGCCTACAGTAATTGCAGGCAGCTGGAACTAAGTGCTAGGCGTTTAACAGCCTACACCACCAAGGCTCTTATGACTGTAATTGCAGGATTTAGGTCATAATCATTCATAAGCGAATGTTACTTTTGAGCAGATGCAAGAACACGTACAGCAGAGCAGCTCCATTGATATCAGTCGGGTTGGGCTTCCAAAGCAGGATCCTTCCTAAAGAGAGTAATTTACCCTTTCCCTAGAAATAGTACTATAATATTTCTTGCTGCTTTCCCAGACCTTTAGAAACAAAGGAAGCCCTTTAGTGTTTTTTTTCAGTTTAACTTAATTTCCATTGCCCCTTTTATGTGGCACATTCAGCTGCATAAACAGAAAGGAAGTCATAAGAAGCTCAAAAATTTACAGGGGCTGAAAAATGACTAACCTGCAAGCTGTTTCCTTGATGGCCGAGAGTAAGCCTTTAACAGATTGGTCTAATCCCCTCCTTCTTGATAAGTCTTGATAAGACCCATTAGTGGTCTACAATAACTAACCCAAATTAAGCTAAAAAAAGATAAAGACAAACAAAGCCAGCATTTAAAAAAAAAAGTGAGGTGAGAAATGGGAGAAATGGGGGAAAAGGGAGAAATGATTTCTTAGGGTTTAATCCTGCTAGTTTGGTGTAGCAGCTGAGCCATCTGGCCCGAAATTGGAAGACCATGAATTCTAGTCCCACCTTAAGCACAAAGGCCCAGGTGATCTTGGGCCAGTCACACTCTTGGCCCTGGTACGGAAGCAATGGCAAACCACCTTTGAAAAACTTTGCCAAAAAACAACCAGACTTGTCTCAGAAAATTGGGCATGATTAAATACAGGAAAACAAAACCTTTACTCTGTGATTAGATTGCAGAGGTGAGAAGCCTGGGGTGCTGCTACTAACCACAATTCCTTGTCATTAGCTATATTGGTTGCAATTTTTTAGAAATGTAGTTTCTGGAGGTTCTGTTCTTGTGTTACAGTGGGTAGCAAACCAGCAATGGGTATTATTAAAACTCCACCACGTACAAATGGCACCATTTAGCATGGCATATTTATTACTTATCTACAAGATCTATTTTTTATTTATTTATAGTCAATTGTATGCTCTCTCTAGATTCTAGGGTACTTACCATAACAAAAAGACAATAAAACATAACCCAGGTCAAAAATTAGAGCTAATTAAAACAAATATCCTCATCTTAATGCAATGTTCAAAGGGACTCTAAAGATTGTTTTTGTTTTTCAAAAGAGCATATTTAATATTCCAATAACAAATGAACAATCATCCTAAACTCATGGTAAATGTTGTGTTTGATTTTTTTTTATGACAACTCATTTTACGTATTACATCTATAATGTAATAGAAAGACTATTACAAACGCACATACTCAACTCATTCTTTCTCTCTTTCACATTCATAGACAAATCACACAAGAAAATAAACAGGCTTCTTCTGTTAAGAGTGTTATGTTTGCATGAAGAGACAGACACGGAGTGCTTCAAGCCCTTTAGTTTATTAGTGACTTCAGCTTAGAACGGACCTGACTGGCTTTGCTGCAGCTGCTACTTATAGCCGGCAGCCGCAGCTGACAGCCAATCAGAGTGCAGGGTTTTCCCGCACTTTTTAAACCAATCATTTCTAACATTTTACAAGAACAATTCAAACTAAATCAATTATTTCAAACCTGCATACATAACACCCCTCCCCATTAGGTTAAGTCCATACTCAAACCCCATCTATCTAATGTATTCTTTTAAATAGGTGGGGCTCTTACGGTAATTGAGACCTACGTGGTTCAGATGTTTTAAGGTTCTCACCTTGTGAGAGAGGAAATGTGTCTGTTGACATTTCCTTACTTGGACTTCTAGAAATGGTAGAACCTGTTTGGTTACTACAACCTGGTCTCTCCTCCCAATCCATCTCCAACCCAATGTCAGCACCTAAATCTGGTAATGGTGTGTAATCTTCCATTTTTACAATGGTTGTTGGCACTGTGACAGGTTTTGGGGTGATTTCTGTCGTGTTAGCTCATTACATGAGGTTGATTCTTACTTGCTGATTACTCTCATAATCCTCCCCTTCCCCCCTAGAAGAGGCAGTAGATATGGGGACCAGAGAGGAGCAATGGCGATGCTCCTGAGGTAGTCTGGATCTTAGCTGATCAATGTGCCTGCTCCAGAGGACACCGTCCTCCGTTTGTACCCTGTAAGACCTGGGGCCCGTGATTTGGGTTATCTCAGCAGGAATCCATAATGGTTCACCCATAAGGTTCTTAGCATAAACAGAATCACCCACAGTGAAAGTGCAAATTTTACTAGTGGAATCTAGTGGTGCATGGGGTGCATAAGTGGGATGAAGGCAGTCAAGGGGAGACCTGTGTTTCCTACCCATCAACAATTCAGCTCGGGTTAAGTTAGTTGAGGGGTTGGGAGTGATGTGCTGAACACTGAGAAGTTTTTCAACTCTCTCAGTGATGTCCCCTGGACCCAATTGCTGAAGTTTTTCCTTGGTAAATTGTACCATACGTTCAGCCCAGCCGTTAGCCGAAGGATGCCCAGGGGCTGTCAGGGCATGTCTGATACCCTGCTGTGCTAGATATGATTCAAAAAGGTTGGATGTAAATTGAGGACCATTGTCAGAAACAAGCACATCAGGTAACCCGTGAGTTACAAAGCTTTTTAAGCTGTTTGATGACAGCTTCAGTTGTGGTGGATGCCATAGGGATAATCTCTAGCCATTTGGAATATGCATCTACTATAATAAGAAAAGTGTGCCTCTGGTAGGGCCAGCAAAATCAATGTGAATCCTGGACCATGGGCCCCTAGGACATTCCCATTCCTGTGTGGGGGCGAGAGGTGGGCAGGCCTGACTACCTGACAGTTGGGACAAGATGCAACCCAGTTTTCAACCATTTTGTCCATACCTGGCCACCATACATAACTCCTGGCCAATCCCTTCATTCTGACACTTCCCGGATGACCCTCATGTAACATTTCCCAAGCCTCTTTCTGTAGTTTTGCAGGAATAACCACCCTGTTACCCCACAAAATACATCCTCTTAATACAGATAATTCAGTTTGTCTGGATTTAAAAGGTTGGGCAAGTTGAGGTAGATCTTGAAGTGGCCAACATTTTTTAATCCAGCCTATAACAGGAGCCAATAAAGTGTCTTTGGCAGTCTCTCTGGCAATTTGAGCAGCATGTACTGGAAGCTTGGCAACAGTTTCTAGAAAAAAGGTGTGAGTCTCAGGAACAGGGTCCTCAATGTGCGAAGGAAGTGGGCAGCGACTCAGAGTATCTGCATGCCCAATGTCTTTACCAGGTCTGTGGATCAGTTTGTATGAATAAGCAGCAAGAAATTCGGTCCATCTCAGCATTCTTGGTGACAGGATCGTGGGCATTGGTTTGTCCCCTGCCACAATGCCTAACAGAGGTTTGTGATCTGTGACAACAGTAAATGTTCTCCCATATACATACTCATGGAATTTCTTGACAGCTGCTACATTTGCCAAAGCTTCCTTGTCCAGTTGGCTGTAGTTTCTCTCTGCTTTAGTCAAGGTGCAAGAGTAAAATGCAATAGGAGCTTCCCTTCCGCTGGGAAGCATATGGCTCAACACCCCCCCCCCACTCCAAAGGGAGAAGCATCACAAGCCAGAACAACAGACAAGTTCTCAGAGAACTGTATCAGTACAGAATCAGACGTGATTTGTCTCTTTTTTTATATAAAAAAGTTTTTTTTATTTTTGATACAAACATACAAACAGGACATACAAAACATAAAAACCATCTTCCATATATACATACAGTGTGTCAGTTGGTTACAAATCCTTTGTGTCATCCTTTCATATTCATCACTCACAATTTATCAAAAAGAAAATTTCTCATATTATCAATAAAACATTATGTATTTATCAATTATTACTTGTGTACAATTAAACTATTTATTTCATCATATATAGATATATTTTTAATCTAAAATTTATGTTATACTTTCATCCAATGGTTATATATATCAACATTATATTTTATATCAGCCTATTATATTTCTATTACAAAATTATATAGTCTATTGCATTACCAAGTCTTTTTATCCAACCATTGATAAAACAAATCCCATATCTTGTAAAATTGTTTATCTTCTTGTTCTCTAATTTCAAATGTCAATTTACTCATTTCAGCACAGTCCATAATTTTCCTAATCACTTCCTCCTGCATAGGTATTTTATCATTCTTCCAATTTTTGGCAAATACAATTCTAGCTGCTGTTAAAACATTTACAATCAAATATTTCAACTCTTTATTGTAGATATCTGGTATAATTCCCAATAAAAATATTTCTGGTTTCAAGTCTATGTGTTGTTGTATCATTTTTTCCAACCATATGTGGATTTTAGTCCAATATCTTTTTGCATCGAACAAGTCCACCACATATGGTAATATGATCCAGGTATCTGATGACATTTCCAACATTTATCCGATTTATTCTTAAACATTCTTGCAATTCTCGTCGGGGTAAGTGCCACCTGTAAAACATCTTATACAAATTTTCTTTATAAGCAGTTGACATTGTCATTTTATAATTCTGGGACCATAATTTTTCCCATTTCTCTAGATCAATCCCATATCCAAAATTTTCCCCAAGCAATCATTGTTTCTTTAACTTGTTCCTCTTCCATTTTAATTTCTAAAAATATCCATAAAGTTTTTAATCACCTTTTCATCAGTACCCATCAATATTTTGTCTAGCCCAATCTGCTTGTTATAAATACCTTCTACTTTAATATCCTTATCAAATCTAGATTGTACTTGCAAATATGAAAACCAATTCATTTTTATACCTTGTTCTTCCAACGCTTGCATAGATTTAAGTTCACCCCTTTCATTCAATATCTCACCATATCTAACTGTTTGTTCCTTTTTATATATTACTGGATATGAAAAGGCTTCAATAGTAGATATCCATATTGGAATTTTCAAGTAATGTTGTTTTTAATCTTCTCCCAGTTTAAAAACAAAGCTTCTCGAATATAATGTCTTCTAAAATACCCTTGTGTTTTAGTTCCCTTATACCAAAGGAATGCATGCCACCCCAATAACAAGTCATGTCCTTCTAGAGTCAATAATCTAGTATTCCTTAGTGTTATCCAATCTTTTACCCACATCAAATTTGCCGCCTGATAGTATAGTTCCCAATTGGGCAAAGCAAACCCTCCTCTTAATCTTGCATCCTGCAATAACTTAAGTTTTATTCTTGCTTTTTGCCTTGCCATATATATTTCAACATCATTCGATTTAGGTCTTGAAAAACTCTTTCCCTAATCTGATTGGAATTGTCTGGAATAAGTATAGAATTCTAGGCAATACATTCATCTTGATTGTTGATATTCTCCCAATCAACGATAGTTGTAAGTTTTTCCATTTTTCCAAGTCTGTCGCTATCTGCTGTTTAAGTTTAATGTAATTATCCTCCTTCAGTGTACTACATCTTGCTGTAATATATATCCCTAGATACTTAACCTTACTTGTGACCTGTATTTCTAAAGCTTCTTCCAATTCTTTCTTCCGTCTCGCTAACATATTCTTTGTTAATATCTTTGTTTTGTCTTTATTAATTTTCAATCCTGCTACTTCTCCATACTCTTCTATTCTTTCAATTAGCTTAAGCTGATTCCAGTGGGTCCTCTAATATAAATACCAGGTCATCTGCAAAGGCTTGTAACTTATATTCTTCTCTTTTAATTTTCATTCCTTTTATTTGTTTATCTTCTCTAATACACCTGTTTAACACTTCTAAGGTTAACACAAACAGCAGGGGCGACAGTGGGCAGCCTTGTCTAGTCCCTTTTCTTATATTTATAGGCTCTGTCAATTCTCCATTTATCAAAACCCTTGCGGTTTGTTCAGAATATATAGTCTCAATAGCACATATAAAATTTTTGCCAAAGCCCATTTGTGTCAATTGTAGTAACATGAAGCGCCAACTCACGTTATCAAAGGCTTTTTGAGCATCCAGAAACATCAAGGCCATTTGCTTTTCAGGATGTGCCTCATAGTACTCAGAGTGTCCAGGATTATTCTCATATTATGTTTGATTTGTCTTTTTGGCAGAAACCCATTTTGGTCAACATGTATAAAGTTGTTTAAGTATCTTTTCAGTCTTTCTGCCAAAATTGAAGCAAAAATTTTATAGTCTGAATTTAATAGGAAATAGGCCTATAATTTTTAACTTGTTGTAAGTCTGTGTCTTCCTTCGGTATAAGTGTGATATAAGCTTCTGACCAAGTCTTTGGTATTCTCTTCTCTTGCATGACTTCATTCATAACTTCTAATAATTGGAGGTTTAACACCTCCTGAAAAGTCTTATAAAATTCCACTGGTAAACCATCCGGGCCTGGTGCTTTCCCTGTATTTTGTTTCTTTAAGGCTTCTGTTAACTCCATCATTGTTATATTCTCTTCTAACATTATTTCGATATCTTTAGGTATCTGTGGTAACTTTGCCTTTTGTATATATTGTTTAATTTTTCTTCTTGAATACTCTCTTGATAGTACAATTTTCCATAATAGTCTTGTATAATTCTTTTTTTCCTTCATTTCCGTAACAAGGATGTCCTTCTTCATCTATTAAATGGCTAATTTTCCTTGATTCTCTTTCCTTTCTTAATTTATAGGCTAACCATCTTCCTGGTTTGTTTGTCCTCAAAATAATTCTGTTTAGCATTTTTAATCTTTTGGGCTAGCTCTTCTTTTTCCATTAATTCCATTTTATGTTTGGTTATATCCATTTTGATTTTAACATCTTTTTTTTGTGGAAATTTCTGTAGTTCTTTTTCCAGTTTTATATTCTTCTTCTAATGTTTTAAAAGTCTTTTTTTGTTTGATATTTCTTTTCCTTGTATAATCAATTATCAAGCCTCTTGTATAGGCCTTCATCGTGTCCCAGAGATTCTGTAACGATGTATCCTCTTTCTTATTTTCTTTAAAAAGAATACCAGTTCTCTCTCCATTTTCTGTTTAAAATCTTCTTCCTTTAATATCTTATTGTTTAATGTCCATCTAGATCTCATCTTTTGTCCTTTCCAAATAATAATCATTGGATTATGATCGGCCCAAATACTTGCTTCTATTTCAATTTTTTGTATATTAAAAATAGATCAGCTGATGTCCATATCATATCTATTCTTGACCATGATTCATGCCTGTTTGAGTAAAATGTATATTGTTTATTTCCTATATTTCTCTCTCTCCATGCATCTTTTAAATTTATTTCTTCTATCATTTGAAAAAAGGGTTTTGGTAGTTTCTTTCTAGCTTTCTTTGTGGCTTTTTGTGATTTATAATCCAGCTGCTCATTAATTATTCCATTAAAATCTCCCATCATGCATAAATTAACGTAGTCCAGTTCAATTATTTTTTTATGGAGTTTATTATAAAATTCCTCTTGGTGGTCATTTGGAGCATATATTGCTATTAAAAGTATTTTAGTATTATTGTCCATTATTTCTACCATTAAGATTCTTCCATCATCATCTGTATAAATTAATTCAGCGAAATTGTTTCTTTAATATATAGAACCACGCCTCTTTTTTTACATTGTGCCAATGAAGTAAACAATTTTCCTAATTTTTTTGTTTCAGTACGTGTTCATGTTGTTTTTAATATGTACCTCTTGTAGGCAAATTATATCAAATTTTAATTTCTCCAATTTGTGAAATACTTTCCTTCTTTTAATGATTGAATTGAGTCCATTTATATTCATCGTAACCAGTTTTCTTTCCTCCATTTTAGATTTTGTAAGAGGGATTTATTGCTCTGGTGGATCTTATTTCTCTTCGTTCTCTGGGCCCCGCCTACTGCCTTCTTCTTTTCCTTTTCTTTTCAATTACTGCTATCAACTCCTTTTGAGGTTCAATCAGGGCTCTTCTTTTCTTGTATCTTCCTCCTTTCCTCTAATATATTCATAATAAAATGATTCCGCCTTTTCAACCGTGTCAATTCTATGTCTTTGTTCCCGCCATGTAAACAGAAGGCCTTCTGGTATCAGCCATCTATAATTTATTCCTTTTCTAAGCAGTTCTTTGGTTAGAAAGAGGTACTCTCTCCTCGTCTCCCTTACTCTTCTTGGTACCTGTTTCAGCACCACAATTTCTTTGTCTTTATACTTTAATGTCTTTTCTCTTGTCATTTGCAAAATTTGTGTTTTAATAATTTTCTTAGTAAATCTAATATGGACTTCTCTTGGTAGCTTATTCCTCATTGCATATCTTGTATGTACATGAAACACTTCATCCATTCCATCCATCATTTTCTCTTTCGTTATTTCTAGTGCTTCCGCCAATATTTCTATCATTTTTCCAACGAGGTTTTCACCCTTTTCTTCCTCCACATTTTGAAATCTCAAGTAAAATTCTGATCTATCCATCTCTCCTCTCAATGATTCAATCCTGTCTTTTCAACTTCACTCAATCTGATATTGATATTTCCAATTTCCTTATCTCTTTGTTCGTCCTGCTCTTCAATTTTCTTAATCTTTTCATCATATTTGGTCATCATCTCTTGGATATTTTCCACTTTCTCATCTGTCTTTCCAATTTTCTGTTGAATATTTTCAACTTTTTCATCCGTCTTATCTATTTTCTGCTGAATCTTCTCCACCTTTTGATTTGTCTGTTCAATTTTTTGGGAGATATTCTCATTACTCTTTTCAACATTTTCTACTTTTGTCTGTAGAATTTGAATTCCTTGCAAAATCTTCTGTAATGTATCCTCCTTCTCTTTTTCCTTTTCCTGTTGCAACATTGCCTGTATTGATCGCTGACCTCCAGATGGTGAAGAAGCAGGAGTTGTTGATTGAGAGCTTGGAGCTATTGCTTTTCTACTCATTTTATAGTTATTTCCTAGTAGGGCCCCAAAAAGCAGAGGGCCCTCAAAATAATAAAATAAGTAGACAAAAAAGGGGAAAAAAGTAAAAAATTAAAAATATTAAGGAATATAAAAAAATTAAAGAAACAAAAAAATTCTTCAGGTTCTTGTACACCTTAATCCAGTTGGTTCCACTTGTATACAAAAATAGAAAAAAAGTAAAGAAGAAAAGGAAGGTCTCAAAAAGCAACAACAGGTGGTTACCAGTTCAAAAAATAAAAAGGAAAAAAGGGGAAGAGACTTCAGGTATTTATATACCCTAATCAATGGCGAATCAACAAGATGAAAAAAAAAAAAAAAGAAAAGGGAGCAAATCATAGGCAGAGAAAAGGGAAAAAGAAAAATTCCTGGCTAAAAATTGAAAAAGGGATAATCAAACAATAAAAATTCAATCAATGGGGGGGTGGAAAAGATAGAGCAGCCACAAATCCAGCCAAAGAGAAAAAAGAAAACTACTGCCACCAGATGTCCAAGGCTTTTTAGAATATCAAGTCAAATTTCCAGTAGAATATATTTTCAAGGTCACTTTAGTCTTCTTTCTTTCAGTTCCAACTCTGGGTTCTGCTATCAATAGTTCACAGATGGGCACCTGTGTATACAATCCGTCGTGCTCACCCCACTATCTCTTTCAAGAAGGAACTCTATGTCCTTGAATGCAGCTCACATAGATAAACAAACGAAGAAGAAAGGAATACAGTATATCCAAGCCTCTAAATGGCAGTGCTTTCACTTTCACTCCTCCCCCTCAAGAGCAAGAAAAAAGGAAAAAAAAGAGAAAAGGCACATTGGTATTGCTCTCTTTTCTAAAAAGTTCTTAAAATCATAAACAGCATTTAATCCAAAAAATATTGGTGGAAAAAAAGGAAAAAGACCATCAGAACAAAAGATTATTTTACATAGAGGAAAAGCCAGTCCCTTTTAAAATCAAATAGTTCCAGAAGAGATAAAAAGGAAGAAAAAAGCCATCAATCTTAAGAAAAGCTTAATCGCCGCTTATAAACTGTTCTCTTTACTTTTTAAGTCCACTTTCCAGTTATTGGGGTGTTCTCTTCAGAAATAAGTAAATAAAAAAGAACCTCTCACCAAACCGACACACCTTCATCCGATCTTGCCTTTCTTTCGGAGCTGTCCCAGCTTCAGCAGCTTGATGGCTGCCTCTTTTCCGCCGGCAAAAAGAGCTTCTCCTGGATCAACCAGGGACTTTGCGATGTCCCTGGGATCGACAGGACGTGCTCTTTCCCTTCACCGTCTCTTCGGGACGGTTTAGGTCCAAATGGACCGTCCAGCTGAGAAGATATCTATGGCGATCCAGGAGCTTCCGATGCACGTAGTATCACTGGGACACAAGCCCCGCCCTCCTGTGATTTGTCTCTTGATATTGTTAAATGCAGCTTGTTCCTTCCTCCCCCAGACCCATGCAGATTTTTTGTCCACACCTATGTAGAGGTTCTGCAATGGTTGCCTTCTAGTAGAAACATATGATGAAGTTAATGAGTCCCAAGAATGCTCGCAAATCTGTTTTGCATTTTGGCCTGGGGGCTTCTTTGATTGCCTGAACTTTTGCCTCTGTGGGGTGGATCCATGTTATCAATCATGTACCAAGAATTCCACTTTATCTGTTCTAAGTGTGCATTTTTCTTCTTTGACTTTTAACCCCCTTCTTTTGAATCTAGTTAAGACTTCCCTGAGTCTCTCGGTAACTGAGTGCATTTTCAGCAAATTAAAACGTCATCAAAATAGGGCACCACCCTGGCACCCTTGTAACATTCTTTCCATAAGGCTTTGAAGATGCCTGGTGCCACGCTTACTCCAAAGTGCAATCTTTTGCATTTGAAGGCACCTCTATGGGTCACAATGGTTTGGGCTTCTGCAGTGGCATCATCAACTGTTAACTATTGATATGCCTGGCAGGTCCAATTTGGCAAAAACTGTGCCCTCCAAGAGAGTGTATAAATGATGCACTACTGGAACTGGATATGCTCTCTGTTGTAGCTCATGGTTCAATGCCCCTTGTAGTCTCCGCAGATTCTCACAGACCCATCAGCCTTGACTGGTGTGACTATGGTGTCTCCCACCTGGAGTGATCAGTGGGCTCTAAACCCCTTTGGGCTATTAGTTTATCTAATTGTGCATCATTTTTTTTCCTTTAAAGGCAATGGGACCTTCTGGGTTTTAAACGATTGGTGGCACCTGGGATCTAGATTGAAAGTGATAGGGGTCCCCAAGTACTTCCCATCCATCTTGCTGAAGACATCTGGAAACTCAGACTTCAAGGCCTCCTCCCATTCAGTGTTGCTCATTTATTGATGCCAGTCACCTCGATGCCCAGCGGGTTGAACCACTCAAGTCCCAGCAAACTTGGGCGATCCTTGTCCACGATGGTCAGGGGCAGGTGCTTGTGTGCCTTTAACTTCATGTTGAATTCTCTTGTTCCACTACTGGAATCTTGTTCCCTTGGTAGTCTTAAGAGTCATGCTTGCTTCTTGAAGTGCTTTTTCTGGATGTTGGGAAGTAGTCTGTGAATAGTGTCCCATGACACCATAGATAGGTATGAGCCTGAGTCCACTTCCATTTGGCAAGGCCTTCCTTCAATAAGTACCTTGACATGCACTTTTCTGTTTCTTAAAGGTGATGAATGACCAATAGTTACTGTTCAATGAGTTTCATTCTTCCCATTTGCTTCTGTGCTGCGCCCCGTTTTCTCACTGAAATTGTTAGGCTTGAATTCTTTGTCTTTGCTTGTAGCAAACTTTCTTCTGTTGGGTGGAGTTCTGGATGATTTGCAGACTCTTGCTAGGTGTCCTCTTTTATCACAACGGAGGCAAATGTGCTAAAAAACTTGCATTCAGTTGGGGTGGCTTCCCCCACAACCTCTGCAGTAAATCTTGCTCTTTCTTCCCAGGTCTTTTCTTTTTTCCACTCCATTCTGAGTCTGTAAATTCCTTCCTCACCTCACTACAGTCTGACTCAGAATCTAGTTCTCACAATGATTTGTGGTGGACTTTTCCCACATCAGGATGGCTCGTGGCTTGTTAATTTTCTTCATGGCTGCTGCTGAGGACTTGGTAGCTTCTGCTGAAGAGGCTTCTTCTATTGCTTCCTTTCAAAGTGATCTTAGGTTTTCAATTAATAACTTGCTCTGTAACACCTTGTCTTTAAGGGCCCAGAACAAATCGATCGTGCATGGCCTCTCAACTGTTTAATTTGCATGCACCCCAATGTCTCTTAAACTTGCCACGAAGTCTTTACGTTTTCGCTTTCCCCCTGATCACGACAGTAAAACTCTTGTCTCTAATGAGGCACGATACTTGGGGCGCGTAATTGGCTCTTAAAGCTTTTCTAATCAGGCCATCCATTACCTTCACGTCTGCAGCTCCCGCCAATGCCTTCACCATCTTGAAAACTCCAGACCGCAGTGCGTAAGAAAGACCCCCTCTTCTGCTTCTCGAAATGTCGGCAAGATCATTTCCCTCCAAATACATTTGGAAACGATCTGCATATGACTCCCAGTCTTCTGCCATTGATCGAACGGGCTGGGGGTGTTCAGCGCAGCCATCTCGCTCTCCTTCTGTTCCGCGTTGCCTTCTTCTTCAGGGGAATCCTATGCTCATCGCCAGTGTTATGTTTGCATGAAGAGACAGATGTGGAGTGCTTCAAGCCCTTTAATTTATTAGTGACTTCAGCTCAGAACGGACCTGACTGGCTTTGCTGCGGCTGCTACTTATAGCTGGCAGCCGCAGCTGACAGCCAATCAGAGTGCAGGGTTTTCCCGCACTTTTTAAACCAATCATTTCTAACATTTTACAAGAACAATTCAAACTAAACCAATGATTTCAAACCTGCATACATAACAAAGAGAGCTATAATTCTATGCACTTTTAGTCAGAACTTAGCTTAAGAGGAAACAGTAAAATCCACCTGGCTGAAACTGTTCTGAAATGAGAAACCATTTACCATAAAGTTGAGAAAGTTCTACTTTTTCTCCTTCCTGTTCTCAACCACCTCAAAAAGCTATTGATTTATTACTTTATTCCAGGAGACCTTGCATACTCAAACTGATAAATCATGGCTTCCAATTTTTAATAGGAAAACATCCCCTTCACAATTCATTTACTGCTCTAAATTATAATATTATTCTTATATTTCTGCTATTGTTACAAAGTACAGAATAGGACGCAAAGAGTTCCAGGAATTAATGATCCTAGTCACACTGTGAAATAGGCTAAGAAATAGTCTATAGCACTTTACTGCATGGCAGATATTGAGTTTGTCTCTGATCAGGATTTTAAATCTTTACTTCTGATATGAGGTAAGGCACCCAGGTGCTACAGTAGGGCTGGGGAGACTCAGGTTCTTTCCTTTCCCTTAGACATAGGAGCCAACTGGATGACTTTCGACCCGTCACTCTTTGCAGCCCTAATCAGGACCAGGCGTTGCGACAAACTGGATGAAAACAGAAACATCTTGTTGCCTCAGGCAGTGATCAGTGTTGCTGTCAGAACCAGGCGAGCATCATGCAGAACAAATAAACCCTGCAATAATCAGGACAATTGCCAATGTCATCAACAATTTCTGATATGAGCCCACAATTCAAACCACTTGTGATGACTCCTCTGGATTCTTCTGCAAATACTTCTTCAGATGTCAGCTTGGGGGAGGATGAACCAGTTCCTGGCACGTCAGGAGGGGAATTGGTTAATGGCCAATTGCTTTGGATTGACACCATGCCTTGATTTGGATCATGCCTTATGAACTCTGGACTTTTCTTGCCTAGTGAACCTTCTTGTATTGTGGCTTTAATTTTGCCTAGTGGGTTTATTTTGATTGGGAAACTTTCAAGTACCTTGTGGACTCAGTGGCCTTGCTCTGTGGACTAGCATTGGTCTGCTTGTGACTGGACTTAACTGGGACAGTTCTGGGTGAAGGCAATTGCTGAGGAATATTAATAAACCCATTAAACCACAGTTACGTGTGTGTGAATAAGTGAGACAGCATACCACTGCACCATATTAGATTCACTCACTGAGCAGTAACTCCAACTGAAATTCCTGTCAATGTACCAGTGGTATACAGGTAGTTCTTAACTTCCAAACATTTAAACTTTAAAGTTGCAACAACAGAGAAAAAAAAGATCTATGACGAGCCCTCCCATTTACAAATGTTGTAGCATCCCCATGGTCATATGGTTAAAATTCAGTCAGCATTTTAAGATCATGTGATTGTCATTTGAAACTTTCTCAGCTGGCTTTCAATAAGCAAAGTCTATGGGGGGGGAGATGGATTCACTTAATGACCATGTGATTCATTTAACAACCATGGCAAAAAAAGTAAAATTGGATGTGACTTCTCAAAATCACCTTGCTTAGCAACAAAAAATTGGATTCCAGTTATGGTCATAAGTCAAGGACTACCTATAAATGAAATCTATCACAGATTTCTTTTAAGTTTAAATTTGCCAGTCCACCAAAATGTGCTTTGCTACACAATGAGAAAAAAAGTTCCCATTAATGTTTGTCAAGCTAGGAAAGCTAATTAAATTTAGTGCACATCTGAAAAAGCTGTGCTAACAAAACAGTATATTGTATCTTAAAATATGCTGGGATTAATTGTTAAATAAATCATATATTGGTATAACTGCATACAAAACAGTGTTATTAGATTAGTCTGAATTATGCAGGAGAATAAGACTGATTTAATAGCAGCAAGGATTGCTAAAACATTCGCTAAGAAATTACATGGAACAGTAGAAAATGTATGTGCATGGAACCAAAGGCATGAGATTGAATTTATTTATTAATTAAATTTATTGGATGCCCATCTTACCAAAGGTAACTCTGGACAGCTTACAGTTACATCTAAGCTAAAACATAATAAGTTAAAAACAAACAAAACCAAAGAAACTTGAGGGGGGGGCAAGGCAGAATGTGAGAGAGGTGGGATCTATTATCAATCAATCAACCAACCATCTCTGTTGTGCTGTTCCTCCATTGGAAGGTGACATCTGGCAAAGCCACATCTGTAGGCCCTTAAAAAAAGATAGGAGGTTGGAATGAACCTCACATTGAGAGGGGCAAAATGTTCCAGAGGGCAGCAGCAGCAGCAGAGAAGGCCTTCCTCCTGGGCCCCACCAGCCGGAATAATCAGGCTGATGGGATCCATAGCATGCCTCCTCTGCCAGCACAAGGGGAATGGAACAATCCCAGTGAGGTGAGACAGTCCCTCAAGTAACCTGGACCTATGCCATGAAGGGCTTTTAAGGTGATCAACAACACCTTGAATTGCACCTGGATGCAGATTGGCAACTCGTGGAGCAGTGGTGTCACAGAGGCCATTCTTGGGGGCCCAAAACTACCCGCACTTCCACACTCCGCACCGGCTGTAGCTTCTAATGCTCCTCTAGAATAGGCCGATGTAGAGTGCATTATAATAGTTCAGTTCTGTGATGGACAATTGAGCACAGGGCATCTTGGTCCAGGAAATGCCACAACTGCCTCATAACATGAAGTGCAAAGGCTCTCCTAGATGCAACTGCAACTCTCCTAGCTCAACTTTAACAGGAGTCACAAGTCGAGGAGACCAGGTCTTCCTGGGGCAGTGCCACCACATCCAGAGTCAAAGATGACAAAGTCCTGGGTCACAAAGGTGCTTTTTCAAGAGGCAACTGGACTTTCTGGTCCCAGATCCCCATGTACCGAAAACCATGCAGTCCCTACCAGGGTATCTCCTGATCTCATCCCTTCAATAATAAATTTATTTATTTATATTTATAATTGGACTTGTATGCCGCCCCCTCTCCGAGTCCTCATAGAAAAATGAAAAAAAATGGGGATTTTCTTTTAAAACAAGAAGCCCTAAAGAAATAGAAATTTACAAGATAGATTTCCTCCTTGCAGCTTTGTTCAGCCATCTCCAAACTTCCATAAATATTCTATTCAGTAACAGGAACTTCAGTCAAACAATGAATGTGTCAGTGATTTTGACAGTTCTTTCCCTTTTCCTCCCAGGTGGGTTCTTTCTCTGTTCTTGCTGCCTTTATTTTGCTCTCCTTTCCTTGGGGAAACCAACTTCTCCACATTATGATCTGTGCACCTTTTGTTAAGACTTCAAGCAGGATTAAAAACATCCGGCAATAGACAAATACCTTGTTCTATCAACTAATGGAAACAAAATGTTTCTTCTTTCCCACTGATGTCAAGGATTTTATTTAGCTGAAGGTGCCCCTACCCACAACTTCCCTCAGCAACAATGCTGGAAGGCTCGGAGAGGCAGAACATTACTGACTGGAATTCAGTTTTTAAAATTTAATCCTAAGAAATGGTTGAATTTGGAATAATATTATATATATATAATATTATATATATTATATATTACAGTAAATTCTCCAGCTGGTTTGAGAATTCTGGGAGTTGAAGTCTACAAGTCTTAAAGTTGCCAAGTTTGGGGACTCCTGTACTATATTGTTAATGTGGGTTAAAATTATCAAAGTCAAAGCCTTAAAACAAATCTCCATTGCCTTTTAACTATAGCTTTATTTTGTGTCCCTTTCTTTCAACCTTCTGTCAAAAAGCAGCAGGAGGAAGAGATGTGATAGTTTGCCTACTCTTTAAAAACTAGAAATATGAAATTCATCCAAAACACACACCAACAGAGTACAATATAATGATCAGCAACAGATTTTTTTGGATTGCTGTACTTATTCATTATCAACAGTCAACACATCTATTCCTTCTGATTTTAGAGCATTAAATTATATAACTGTTTGAAAAGCTTAAATATTAAAATCTGAATGAATTTGCACAAATGTAATTGATCGGCAAGTTCATACTACCATATTCTGCAGACCTCACCTCTCATTCTTTTGATCTCGAGCAAATTAATTACTTGGGCACAAAAAGGATTGTCCATCCAGCTTAATCAGGAAAACTAGGGGTGCAAACCTAGAAATTCAGCAAGGAAAAATGTTATGCTTTATAGAGGACAATGAATTCTTTATTTGAAAGAACTCTCTAGGTGGAAGCTAGTACATATTTATAAAATATCAATAACTATAACAAGAGAATATAAAATAATCCTAAGATAATAATAACAACAGTAATGACAATAACAACAGTGATAAAGAAATTAACAATTTACTGTCACAAAAGTAAAGCCATCAAAATGGAGAAAAACAATACATTGGAAATACAGTAACAGTATTGTCAGGGAATAGGGTGTCTGAGCAATAACTATATCGTAAATATAAGAGAGTATGGATTTTTTGCATAAATGTTATTTTAATTTTATATTACCATCTTATCACTATCAAATGGTTGATAGAAGGTTGTGTACATTGGTAAAAAGGAAAGTTTCTGAAACATTCAGCAAAGCCTATTTTTCTTAACACCTCTATAAAGCATTGATTGACTGCTCCAGAATGTCCTCCCAGACTTTTCTCTTGGTACAAAATTTGTTTGTTTCATTGATTTTAATCTTCAAGAAAGAACTGAGCAATACACTACATCTGTAGTGCTCTTTCTTCAAATATCCCGCCCCCCTCAGGAGTAGGGGTAGCAATGTGATTTTTCCAGAGAAGCTTAAAGGTGTGTAAATTCAACATTACAAACAAATAGATAGCAGAAGTTTCAAAAGATAAACCTCAGGCAAAATTTAGAAGCCATCTCTTCATCTATCCTCTCATTGTCCTTCATCCCTCTCTCTGTCTTTCTCTGCTCCTCTCTCTGCAATCCTTTTTTTTCTTTTGTTCCTTCCCCTTCAGATTTCTCCTACCACCCCCCATAACCCTCTAATTTAATGAATTAATTTTTTTGCTTCTTTATGAATGTATAATCCCTGAAGCATTAGGATAGGTAATCTCCACACTTTTAGGGTCCTTACTTAGAAGAAGGCATTGTGGCAGCAAATAAACTTCATGTAAGCTTTCCCATAAATTTTAAGAGAAATTTTCAACAATCAGTCCCATCTTTGCAGCAAATCTGCAGGTAGAATAGATCCCACCTTTTTCACTAGGCCTTACCAGGGACCCTTTTTTTCTGAGCAATAAGCAGAAAATCGGGTCTATAAGAGAGTGCTTCTGGCTACTTTTCTGTAGAGGCAAATACTTTTTAAATGTGGCAGAACTCTATAGAAAGCCACTGAAGAGTGAAAGGGAGCAGTATGTGATGTCACCACTGGTTATCTACAATTCACCCCATGTTTCTATGCAACAGATGAACCAGATAGATCACCAGAAGCACCCATAACAGAAAACAGCACTTTCCCATTTATTCTGTTTTTTTCTAAGCCCATTCCCATGATACTTCTTTTTGTTCTTTGAACTTTGGCATCATGCAAAATAACCCCTTTAGTATTAATTATTTGATGAGGGGGATTTCCCCCCCTCAATGATAAAAAATAGAAACCTTCCATTTTATTGTCTAGGTACCTGAAATCTGTGTTGATCATATTGCCACCCAAGGGCAAATTAAAGGTCAAGAAACAGCATGTTGGAGGAAGTGGCATTAAATATAATTTTGGTTTAAAAGCTGTTTTGTTTTGTTTTGTAAATGGAAAAGATAAATAGCTCTGTTTTTTTTTGTCTCACTCACTTATGGGCCTCCCATTCGCTGATCATTTCCTTCCAAGTGCAAAAATGCTGAGGCAGGATAGAGAAACAAAAATTGACAGCTTCATTTGGCATTAAGATTAAGTGCACAGAAAATCATTTCATATATCACTGATCTTTCTCAAAAGGAAATAACTCCACCTCTATTTTGCATGATTGTTTATATTCATCAATCTTAATTTAAACATAAGACATTCTTCCTCAAGGGAATAAGAAAGGGAGGAAATATTGTTACTCTCAAGGGATTTGCCAACATTCTTGGAGATACTGTCCTCTTATTGATATGCAGCTTGTAAAGCAAGTAGATTTTACTTTATTCTGTTTTTGGCTTGGCTCGTGTCTCTCACTCCAAGAATCAGATTTTTTTCTAAGATGCCAGTTTTAAACATAGTTTCTGGGATGATTATATTTATGTTCAGGCATTCATCTGAATACATAGACCAGGGGTGTCAAACTTGATTTCATTGAGGGCCGTATCAGGGTTGTGTTTGACCTCTGGGGCTGGAATGGGCATGGCCAGGGTGGGCATGGTCAGCTCAATGTCACTTGTATCAGGGGTGCCTGTGGTGGCCCAAGCAGTCTGCCAGCGAAAACTGGCTCCTGAGCTCCATTTTCGGTTGCGACAGCCACCTGCAACCCTCTACCAGCAAAAACGGAGCTCTGTTTTCACTGGCAGAGGCACCGTGGGCCAGTTCCTCACTGTTTGCATGGTGGCCCTGCAGGTACCTTGAGTTTGAAACCCTTGACATAGACCATTCAAAGTAGGAAGATTTTCAGGATCTGCTTAAAAGCAAGTACATTTCTCAGTCCAATCTGGATTTCATTTGATTCAAAATCACACAGTGAGCTATACAGTATGTACAAGCTTGCCATGCTTTCTAATTAATGCTCAGTTGGATATTCATGTTACTGTAGGTTGGCGTCGACTTACAATAGTTCATTTAGTGACCATTCAAAGTTATAATGGCACTGGAAAAAGTGACTTATGACCATTTTCCCCACAATCATTGCAACATCTCCATGGTCACATGATCAAAATTCAGATGCTTGGCAACTGGCTCATATTTTTAATGGTTGCAGTTTCCTGGGGTCATCTGATCCCCTTTTGTAACCTTCTGACAAGCAAAGTCAATGAGGAAGCCAGGTCTGCCTAACAATCGTGTTACTAACTTAATAACTGCAGTGATTCACTTAATAACTGTGGCATGAGAAGTCATAAAATGGGGCAAAATCTACATAACAAAGATTTCACATAGCAACAGAAATGTTGAGCTCAATTGTGGCCGTAAGTCGAGAACTACCTGTATTTTAAGGGGTAAAGAAGGGGCAGTCATGTATTGCTGAATGCCAACTTAAAATAAAATCTTGCTATCTACCAGGCATTCATGATAAATAAAATTATAGATTACTCAATTCTGTAATAATAAAGGGCAGAGATACTTAAGAAACCCTGTGAAATAACGTTGCATTCATTTAGTCCAAGAATTCAATTATTCTTTTTAGTTTTATTGAATATTTAATTAACGTTTGTTAATAGAAACATTGCAGACATTATATTTCAAGACAATCATTCCAGAAATGTTACAAAAGGAAGATATTGTGTTACTAAAGAAAACCATTTTTATTGGACACATTTCCAGAAGAAAGATTGGAAATAATTTCATGTGCTATTTCTTTTGACATATGGTAATAGTAGATCTGCAAGGAAACCTCCTGTCAAGTACTAGAAATAAATAGCTGCATATTTATTTAATACCCACAAACACAAATCCTAACTGCATCTTAATTCTACATCAAGAAAAAGTATGGAGAAAAGGCAGAATGTATTATGCTGCTAGTTCTGCTCTCATAGTTTGTACGGGGTGGTTGAGAGTGGTTGATAGAGTAATATCAGATCCCACCTAACCACACACCCCTGCTTATCCTACTCCCTCTCCATCTTTTAGGTAGTGTGTTTTGTATTTCTAATTTCTGTAGTCATATAGTTTTATCTTTTTATATTGTAAGCCACCCAGAGTTACCCTGTGGTACAATGAGCAGCCAATACATTTGATCAATAAATATAGGTAGTCCTCAATTTAAAACAGTTCATTTAGTCACCATTCAATGTTACAGTGACACTGAAAAAAGTGACTTATGACTGTTTTTCACACTTACGAGAAGGACATACATTGAAATCTTATGGTAATAGCTATAGCTGACACTCTTGGAATAAAAGAGTGTGACCATGACTAAACCAACATTTCTGTTGTTAAGACAGACAGTGGTGAAGTGACTTTCGCCCTTCCCTTTTATGACCTGCATTGATTAAGTTAGTAACAAGGATTTTAATTGGATCTGGCTTCTCCGTTGACTTTGTTTGTCAGAAAGTCGCAAAAGGATATCATATGACCATGGGACCTTGCAATCGTCATAATTATGAGTTAGTTGCCAAGCATCTGAATGTTGATCATGTGACTATGGGAATGCTGCAGTGGTCGTAACTGTGAAAAATGATCATCAATCACATTTTTCAGTGCCATCATAACTTCAGTCAGTAAATGAACTGTTGTAAACTGAGGATAACCTGTACATTAGGTTACCTCTCACTTCTGGATAGCATCATTTTGGGGAAAAAAATCATTTGTTGTATTCTATGACTCTTCAGAAAGTTACTTTTGTTTTATGTTAACAAAATGGAGGGTGTTATGGTGACTCAGTGGTTAAGATGCTGAGCTTATTGGCTGGAAAGTTTGCAGCCTAGGTTCAAGGCCCAAGTTCCACATGACAGCATGAGCTTCTGTCCTCACCTCAGCTCCTGTCAACCTAGTAGTCTAAAGCAGGGGTCTCCAACCTTGGCAACTTTAAGACTTGTGGACTCCCAGAATTCCTCAGCCAGCAAAGTTGAGTAAAATCCACAAGGGCTCCTTTATCTTTTTTTTTACCTAACAAGATGGATGGATGGAAGGATGGATGGAAGGAAGGAAGGGTGCCAGTGGTAAAGGGTCTGCTTAAAAATAAAAATAAAATTGTTCATCAGGTTATCATAAAGTTGATGGTCAATATGTATTCTTCTACCTATATAACCTTTATGCAGCTATATAAAAAAGCAGTATCTGTTTTCCCTGTGATCATGTTAATTTCCAAATGTTTGTCATTTCACAAAGTATTCTGAAAATAAACTGATAGGTAGCCATTTCCAAAAGTCCAATTATGCCAAAAGTCCAATTATGCCATAATACTATTTGCCCCATTTCACTTTACTGAAACTTTGCTCTTGAGATGAAAGGAAAATAAATTCTTGCAAAATAAAAGCATGATTGGCTGATGATGATCTTAAGACAGAAATGTATGCAATCTAATTTTCATGATGTAGCTGACCAGACTCTAGCTTTATCTTTAGCGTATGGCTTTCAAGAGATGATCTTTGAAGCAATTCAACCTTGGGGGTGGGGAGGCTGCCTGTGCTAAGAATTGTCTCTGGCTGTCATGGCAATGGTACATGCTTTTTTGGTACACTAATTTTCTTTGTAGCCCAAATTTCCAATTTGACATCCAAGCAAAGAACCAGAGCTTCCTTTAAAAGTGTTTTTTTTAATGACAAGATACATATTATCAAAAGGAATGGGGAAAGGGATCAATGAATGTCCATTTTACGTCATTGTTAATTTTGTATATCTTTCAGTATGGATATCAGAATAGAAGTTTAGATTTTTTTTAAATGAAATATTTGAATGCCAACTGGGGAAAAAGACCCAACTATTTGGAATTAACCTCTGAATTGTTCTTATGTTTCAAAGGGAACTCTATCATGCTTTTTTAATGTACCATGTAAACAATAGATCTGAAACATGGATACGTTATCTGAAAGCATAGAAAGTAGAAAATGCAAGTGAAATCTTTAAAAAAATTTTTATCCTGGATCTTGAGAGTGAACTGACTCAATGTACGGAGATGGATTCCATCATGATTTAGATAAGAGTAGTGAATGATTAACACAGTGACCCATTAGTGAATCATTAACTTCTGTTCCTGTTAACAACAACAACAAAATAAAATACCACATATATTTGAAAAAGATGTGATAAAAAACAGGTAAAACAACAAAGGATATTTGAAAGACTGCCTCTACCTGTAATTACATCTAGCCAGCACCTCAGAGTGGGAAGGCTAAATATGTTGTGGGTTCCATGTATTCAGAAAGTACACCTGATGGGACCTAGAAGGAGGGCCTTCTCTGTAGTGGCTCCCTCCCTTTGGAACATCATTCCTCCAGAAAGAAGATTGGCTCCCTTCTTTCTCCTTTTTCAGTTGT
Source organism: Naja naja (assembly GCA_009733165.1). Lineage (NCBI taxonomy): Eukaryota > Metazoa > Chordata > Lepidosauria > Squamata > Elapidae > Naja > Naja naja. Next base: position 63,345,663 of record CM019148.1, read on the forward strand.
CTCAACAATAGAAACTTGTTATTATGTATGTATACACTTTACATATAGAGGTGTGTGGGCAGGTGTATTTTTCCTCTTCTATCTGCCAACACAAATAATTAAGATATTTTCATAGGCTTTAATTGCTTGAATCAACATATTATTTCGGAGCCAAGTTACAGTAATTGTAGATAGCAATCTATACATTAAAAGACTGTTGAGTGCAGTGTGTTTTACATCAAAAGCTTTTATTTCAAGAGTTTTTATTTATTCTATTTTTTTAAATAATTGCTTTATTAACTGAACATGCTACAGAACTTAAATCATACAAAAAACATGATCAGATGCCACAAACTGATACCAGACGTCTACATACTTAAAAGTGGAGCTAGATTTAAGGTTTTGTAACATTTCACACTGAGCATTTATTGCTTGGTAGATAATTTGCTACTAGTGGGAGGCGAACTTGTTATACAAGTGGGAGTGACATCTGCCTCTGAGTGCAACTTGTTTTCATCTTTGGGGGAGGAAGAAAAAGAAAATAGTATGCATATTAAAGAATTTATAGAAGACACTGATTAAGAAGGGTAGAAAAGTCATCTATATTCACCTTTATTCTTCCCTCCCCTGTTTAATTATAATTGGACCACTTCAAATAGGCTCTTGCTTCATGATGATGATGATAATGATGATGATATATGATTGTGATTCAGCATCTATAAGTATTTTTATCCATACACAATAAACTAAACCAATTGTAGATGTGCTTATATAGAGACAAGAGCAATAAGCCTGCTTCTTGTTATGTCTTTCCCTCCAGTGGCTAGAGAGGGACTACATCTTCCCAGCTCAAAACAATTGCTTTATCTAGACCAGTGGTTTGGAGAAAACTGATTCTTTATTTGTGACATTTACAGAGCTGACCTCCACTGTCTTGTTTTAAGGCAAAAACTGATGGCAGATAGTGCTAAACATCTTTCCCAAGATACAATAGGACTCCAAAAATCTCTTTGCTAATGCTAATTTTTTTAATATTGTAGAAGATTGTATTATAATCTCTTGTTTATAATCCAATCATAATTATTTGCCTCAAGAATGAATCTTCACGGCCTTGCATATTTAGAGCTTCCTCATCTTCTTATCAAAGGTTCTTCACAAACACTCAGACTCACCAGTCCTGGAAAAGTTCATGTCCATTCAGCCCTTCTGCTAAGGAAAAAGATTTTCTGGTATCCCACACAACTTAAAACTGGGCAGAATGGATGCTTTTATGTCTAAATGCTATAAAACATGAAAATATTGCTTTGGAGGGAAGGTCATTTCTTCACTCTTCATTACTGTGATCCCAACTCTGTCTATGGTGTAAAGATGAAAGTAGAGCTCTTTAGGACATCTTGCTATGCAAATAAACTCAACCTATTCCTTCCTGCATATAGTAAATACTATGGTGATTCTGTAATGGTGATAAGTTATTCAGGTATGGTGCTAAATCTCAAATCAATGTTGATTCAAATCAGATCTGAGATTGAAATCAGATCTGAGGGTTTATGATTTATGCATTGACTTATATATTGATCCAAAGTATTAGTTAGCTTGAGGTAGGTAATTTTGGCTGCAGCATCTATTTTTTAATAGAATGCTAATACACAAAATCCAATTCTAATAGGAGATTTGAAGATGGCATAAATGAACATGAACATGAAATTTGAGACTCAAAAGCAGAGGTATGTAATTCAAATCAATTTATGATCTGAGATTCAGTATGTCACATTTGTGACAATAAGGCTATTAGTTATGGGCTATAATAGTGCGGCATCACATGCCTGAAATTGTCTTCATTTTTTTAGAAGAGTAGGATTAAAATAGTTGCATACTCTAGAGCAAGGCTATCAAACTCCTGGCCCTCAGGCCGGTCGCACTCTGGCCATGCCAATGCCTGGTTTAGCAAAGGGGAAAAATGTCCATGCCACCGTGATGACATGAGTCTGACACCCCTGCTCTAGAGGATATTAAATCTTGCAAAGTTAAAATCAAAGATTTCACCATAACACTGTTATGAAATATTGTTCCCTGCTGTATTTTTAAAGCAGAGGTAGCAGGAATAAAAACATAACAACCTTGAAACTGGTCAGCAGACAAATTGTGCTGACCAATGCAGAAAGGAATGTGAATACTACAGAACAGAATATAGAATAACAGAGTTGAAAGGGACTTTGGAGGTCCTCTAGTAGTCCAATTTCCTGTTGGAGCAGGAGAATCTATATCATTTCAGACAAATGGCTATCCAGTCTCTTATTTAAAATGCCTCCAGTGATGGGGTACACACTGGACTTCTGAAGGCAAGCCATTCCAGAGTTTCATTCTTCTCACCATTATGAAACTTTTCCTCAGTTTTAAGTTGCTTGTCTCCTTGATTAGTTTCCATTCGTTGGTTTTGTCTTGCCTTCTGGTACTTTGGTACTGCTAAAAAAAAAAACACCTGTTAAAATTGTATAAACTTAGTATCCGAGCATTTACGCTTTTTATTAAGATTCTGAAACCCTGTCTTAAGGATTTTGTTGACCGTCTTACTTTCCATTTCTTACAGGTCTTCATAGATAGTTTACCCATGGAAATAAGATAAGGTGTACATTCCAAAGATAGCTTCTTCTTATATAGATAAATTTAGAAAGGCTAGAAGTCCTAGCAAGGGAAGAAGGAAGACCCTTACATGGAATGATGCTGTGATGGGATCCAGGTGATCCCAGCTATAGGAATGTATATAATATTTATTTATTAAATTTATATCCCACCTCATTTCCCCCAATGGGGAACTCGAGGTGGGGTACAAAAGGATAAAAACAATTTCTATACAATGTAAAAACAAAAACTCATTCATACCAATCCAAAACATACACGGGGGAAGAGCAAGGTCTCAATGCCATGCCCTCTGACAAAGCCAGGTCTTAACGGCTTTGTGGAAGGCAAGTAGATTTGGGATGGTTCTAATCTCCGCGGGGAGCATATTCCAAAGGGACGGCGCTGCTACAGAGAAGGCCCTAGCCAGTGGACCCGCCAGCTGACATTGCCTGGCCGACGGTATCTGGAGCAAGCCCTCCCTGTGAGATCTAACTGGGTGCTGGGAGGCATAAGGTCGCAGAAGGCGGTCTCGCAGGTATCCCACTCCTAAGCCATGAAGGGCTTTAAAAGTTGTCACTAGCACCTTGAATTGCACCCGGAAGACCACTGGTAACCAGTGTAGCTCGTGGAGGATAGATGTTATATGGGCACATCTAGGTGCACCCATGATCACTCACGTGGCCGCACTTTGCACCAGCTGAAGTCTCCGAGTGCTCTTCAAGGGCAGCTCCATGTAGAGCGCATTGCAGTAGTCCAATCGAGAGGTGATAAGGGCATGAGCAATCATGTGTAGAGCCCCCCGGTCCAGGAAGGGTCGCAACTGGCGTAACAGGTGAACCTGTGCAAAGGTCCCTCTGGTCACAGCCATAAGATGGTGGTCAAATTGTAGCTGTGGATCCAGAAGGACTCCCAAGTTGCAGATTTGTTTTGAGGGGAGCAATTTCTCTCCCCCCAGTACCAAAGTTGGATAATCAACTGAACCCCGAGGGGGCAAGACCCATAGCCACACGGTCTTGTCTGAGCCGATTAGTCCCCATCCAGATCCTCACATCCTCCAGGCACCGGGACATAACCTCAATGGCCTCACTTGATTGACCGGGGACAGAGATGTACAACTGGGTATCATCAGTGTACTGGTGATACCCGACCCCGTGTCAACAGATGATCTCACCCAGCAGTTTCATGTAGATATTAAAGAGGAGGGGGGAGAGGATGGAACCCTGAGGAACCCCGCATGGCAGGGCCCTAGGGCTCGATCTCTGCCCCCCCCCCACCAACACTGACTGAGTCTGGTCAGACAGGTAGGAGGAGAACCACTGTAAAACAGTGCCTCCCACTCCCAACCCCCTGAGCCGACTCAGAGGGATACCATGATCAATGGTAACGAAAGCTGCTGAGAGGTCAAGAAGCACCAGAATGGAGGAAGAATATGCTGAAAGGAAGGGGGGGCTTCTCTGGCTGTTACCCAACAGCTTGCTGATATTGCTGTTGGGTGAAGAATAAAGAACTTAATTTTATGCAACTGCCTGCTGTTCATTTGATCCCTACTCAGAAACAAACTTGTAAAGAATACAAATTCTAACATTGCAAACTTTCAAACTTCTGTTTTAAAACTAAACTTTTACTAAATGTAAACTCTTGACTTGGTGGAAATGTTAGCCACCCCCAGTAAGTAAGGTATGTGTGTATGTGTGTGTGTGTACACAATTTATGGGGTATATTATATATGGTATCTTCTTTATATGCAACAATATGATGTAATATATCATAATAGGAAATGCACCATTTCAGACCTGCTCTCACAATGCAAATATCTGAAATTTTCTTTCTCCCTCTCTTTCTAATCAAATCTGCTGAAAACAAATTTTAGTTGAAGAGGCAAAGGCAGAACCAGCATAGCTTGCTTTCTCCAAGCACTCTAATACTATAGGTAAAATTCACAGAGATGACAATTTTGACTTGGCTGCTTCTACCAATATCAGAGAATCCACAACACCGCTCAGCCTTCCTCTTTATCTTTGCAAATGTATGGAAAACAGTGCAATAATGTTTGACAGTCTATGAAGGTAGAAAGTCCCCTGAAGCTTTAGAATCTTTCTGAAGTGAAATTTGATTCAATTTGATGTCAGAAATGTATTCAAAATGGTAATTCAATTGAATCTCTTCTGAATCAAGTCATCCAATCAAACTTGCATGGCTTGCTTTTTTCATAGAAATCTACTTGCTGTAAAGTATTCAAGGAGACTTTTCCTCTCAGCTTTCCTTTCTATCTGACTTAACTCTTATAACTTCTTTTTCATCACACATCTGTGCTTGGTCATATTTTAAGTGGGAGTTTTCTTATAAATATTTTTAGATTATTGCGTCAACATTGACTAATTAATGGCAATTAAATATTCCGTTGTAATTTTTTTAGTTCTACAATTATATCCTGGTATAATAATCAATTTGAAGAGGCTTGTCTTCATCACTGACATGTCATAAAACAAATAAGTAATATCCTTTAATGTTATTTTAGCATCCAAAGTATGTTATGGCAAATTGTGTTAGCAGTGACCTGAAAAATATTTAATTCAGTCCCATTGTAGCCTTAGTCAAGCAATTGTATGGAGGATGTTTCTCCCCACACTTATTTCATGTATAAGAAAGGTCCATGTTCCAATCATGATATTCCCACATATCTACAGTTCAGAGGTGGTATTCAGCAGGTTCTGACCAGCTCTGGAGAACCGGTAGTGGAAATTTGAGTAGTTCGGAGAACCAGCAAATACCACCTCTGACTGGAGATTTTACAATATTCTTCCCCTGCCATGCCCACCAAGCCACACCCATAGAACCGGTAGTAAAAAAATTTGAATCCCACCACTGCTACAGTTACATATAAATAGCCACTTTGGATGTGGATTACCTATTTATTATCTATGCAATTGACTGTATGCTAGTGAACCTAAACTGCTTGTGTGCTTATGTATGGGTGGGGCTGGAGTGAAAGACAAAATATACAGTCTATATTTAAATAGATTATGGGCAGAATAATTTGAAGATGGCATTTCTTTTTGCCAATTTATAAATGAAGCCCACTCTCTGGATTTGGGCTCAAAAGCACATTTTCAGAATCCTACTTTGCAAGTTGGACTGGAATTTTTAAAAACCAGCATAAAAAATCCAGGAATAAAAAGAACTTCCTTCCTTCTCCTTCTCCTCCCTTCATCTTTCTTTGCAGTTCTAGCAATTTCTATGTGGAAAAATGAGATATACTCATTTAGTAAAGTCATTGTTCAATTGTTGCACCTTTTCTTCCTGCCTGCACAAAGGCTTGATGCACTCCCCTTTGGGTGAGAAAGTGACTCCCTTCTGTCCTCCTATTTCAGTTGTGGTTAAAAGGAGCATCAGGTTGTTCATTCTAAGTGTGAAATGACTACCTCTCACACAAATGGGCAGCTAATGTAGTTTGTTTAAGGCTGCAGTACTTTCAAAACACATTTTAAGGCAGCCCCTGGAAAGGAAAAAACTTGGATTTGTCAAAGGAGGAGGTAATTAAGACATCCATTATTACATCTCGATCCACTTTCTCTACAAAAATGCACCAGAAGAAGCTGATTAAGATATATCCAGTGTCATCTGCAGAGATAGCGGTAAGTGAAATTGCAGTAATGTATTTGCATCATTTGTGTTGTGGAACAATATGACACAAGTATGCTGTTTGTGTCACATCAATGTTACGACAATGTCACTGGAGCTTTTGCCAGCTATATCTAAATACCTCCTACAGGAATTATGTTAGCTCTTTCAAAGGGAATTTATAATACTTCCATAATAAGTTGTTCTCCAATCATGATGTCTACAGTAACCATTAATTTGTTTGTTACTTATTTCTCTTTCTGCGTTTAGGTAACATTTACTAACCATTAAAAAAAAAAGAGAGAAAAGAATACATCAGAAAAACTCTCAATACACTTTTCAAGCATTTCTTTTCTGAAAGTTTATGGAATAATATAGAGCCATGAGGTGGTCCATAAGTAATGGCCGTAAGTCTGAGATGATCTGGAACAGTGGTGTCAAACTGGCGGCCCGTGGGCTGGATGCATCATGCTCAGGCCACACCTATCCCAGCTCCGCAAAGTAAAAAAATGTGATAAGTCATGTGATGCCATGTGACATGATCAAGTTTGACACCTGTGATCTGGAAGAATATAACCAATGATACAGAATATTATTGAAAATTTCCTTCATGCAGAGGAAGAAGTAATCCGTCTCTCTATTCTCAGAAAAACTAAAATGATCCACCCATCTGAAAGACAATTATTTGCAGAAAAATAATATTTACCTTCTATTCAAGTATGGTTGCAATGCTGTTTGAAGCATTGTTTCAAATTGAGTCTTCAAAGTGATCTGTTCTGAAGCACTGCTTCAGTTTGAAAAAGCTCACTCTACTTTGATGATCTGATTGGAAACATCAAAGGAGATGCAATTAGTTTAATTGATCCGATGGGCAAAAGACTTTTTAAAATTCTTTTTGACTGATCCAACAATTAGCTCTGCCATTTCATTTTAAAGGAGTGCTATGACCAGATCTCCTCTAACTGAATTTCTTTTTCAATTTGCACAGTCTACCAATTAAAGTAATACCATCATCACCAGAAGGGCCTTCCAGTAACAAATCAGAACATTTTGTGATTGTTCCATGGTAGAATGTTTGGGCTAGCTGTATTAATCCTATTAAATATCCCTTGAATTCTAATCTTGCCCAGTGGGATGTTTCCCCCTCCCCAATACAAATCTTGATGTAATACATATAATGATATTGGATCCTATTCAGCCATGTAAAATGGTTTTGAATTAGTCCCAGTTTTTGAATTACTACATATAGCAGCAAAAACCCTGAAAAAAAGGTATTAATTTTTATGCTACTCCGAGACACCTTATAGGGGATATTGACAGCATAAAAATTTAATAAATAAATTAAGAAATAAAACAAAACAGTATCTGTTGGAGGTATCAAATTTGTATAAAATAGAATAGAATAGAATGGAATAGAATAGAATAGAATAGAACAGAACAGAACAGAACAGAACAGAACAGAACAGAACAGAACAGAATAGAATAGAATAGAATAGAATTCTTTATTGGCCAAGTGTGATTGGACACACAAGGAATTTGTCTTGGTGCAAATACTCTCAGTATACATAAGAAAAGATACATTCATCAAGAGTCAAGAATCATAAGATACATAACATTTTTTGGGGAAAAAAACTGTTCTTGTGTCTAGTTGTTCTGGTGTGCAGTGCTCTAAAGCGTTGTTTTGAGGGAAGGAGTTGAAACAGTTTATGTCTAGGATGTGAGGGATCTGTAAATATTTTCACAGCCCTCTTTTTGACTCATGCAGTATACAGGTCCTCGATTGAAGGCAGGTTGGTAGTAATTGTTTTTTCTGCAGTGCTAATTATCCTCTGAAGTCTGTGTCTGTCTTGTTGGGTTGCAGAACCAAACAGACAGTTATAGAGGTGCAGATGATAGACCCAATAATTCCTCTGTAGAACTGTATCAGCAGCTCCTTGGGCAGTTTGAGCTTTCTGAGTTGGCGCAAGAAAGAACATTGTTGCACTTTTTTGATGACGTTTTTGATGTTAGGTGTCCATTTTAGGTCATGTGATATAGTAGAACCTAGAAATTTGAAGGTCTCTACTGTTGGTATTGCGTTTTTTAGTATTGTAAGAGGTGGTAGTATGGGAGGGTTTCTTCTAAAGTCTACCACCATTTCTGCGGTTTTGAGTGTGTTCAGTTCCAGATTGTTCTGATTACACCATGAGGCAAGTTGTATAGCCTCCTGTCTGTATGCAGATTCGTCATTGTCTCGAATGAGACCAATCACTGTTGTGTCATCAGCAAACTTCAGTATTTTAACAGATGGATTGTTTGAGATGCAGTCATTGGTATATAGGGAGAAGAGAAGTGGAGAAAGCACACAGCCTTGTGGGGGCCCTGTGCTAATTGTACAGGTATCAGATGTGATTCTGCCTAGCTTCACCTGCTGCTTCCAGTCTGTTAGGAATCTTACAATCCACTTAGAAGTGTGTTCAGGTGCCACTAGTTGGTTTAATTTACTTAGAAGAATATCTGGACTGATGATATTGAATACTGAACTGAAGTCTACAATGAGGACCCTTGCGTAGGTATTTGGAGATTCAAGGTATTGTAGGATGTAATGCAGAGCCATATTAACAGCATCATCTGTCAGTGTATTTGCTTGGTATACAAACTGCATGGAATCTAACAGTGCATCCATTATGGTTTTCAGGTGGGATAGCACAAGCCTTTCAAAGATGTTCATAACTACAGATGTTAGAGCAACTGGTCTGTAGTCATTCAGTTCCTTGATGGAGGGCTTCTTTGGCACTGGGATGATAGTAGAGCATTTGAAGCAAGAAGGAACATAGCACATCTCTAGTGATCTATTGAAGATTTGGGTGAAGATGTGGGCCAATTGGTCAGCACAGACTTTTAAGCAAGAAGGAATTGGCCCTGGTGCTTTTCCTGGCTTTTGATTGTGTAATAGATCTTGCACTTCTTTTTCTGTGACCACCAAAGGTTGTGAACCCAATGGGTTGGGGCCAGTTGTAGGAGGCTTGGCTGTTGCTGGTGTGTTTGAGATGGGGTTTGTGGAGATAGGTGGCTGTAGTTTCCTTTCAAACCTGCAGTAAAACACATTCAGGTCATCTGCTAGTTGTTGATTTGCTTCTACTTAGGCAGGAGGTTTGCTGTAGCCAGTGATGTTTTTAAGAATTTTCCACATGTTTGCTGGTTCATTTGTTGAGAACTGATTCCTTAACTTTTTAGAGTAACCTCTTTTTGCTGCTCTGAACTCTCCTGTTAATATGTGAAAATATTAGTAAATATATACAAGGAGTATATATTAGGGAGTGATATATATACAGAAACATAGACATACACATACATGCACATAAAGCACACATATAAGGGTTAGGATTGTATAAACATATAATGAAATTTGGATATCAAGATGTGGTAGGCATAGCAGGTAGAAAAAAAAATATTACAATGTCTTTGTATACACATACATACACACAATTACCCAGAACATGCATTGCAGAAAATTGCATTTCATTTTCCAAATAGTATGGTATTTTTTAAAATATTCACTTAGAAACTGGGTGAAATGAATAAAATACAAATATGCATAGGTCTACAGATTTTTATTTAGCCCCACATATCTAATCCTACCATCCTCTTTTCTCTGCTCCAATTATACCTGACAGTATCCTTGTTGCTTGTTTCAATTTCTTGGAAGCAGGAATTCTATTAAAAACTAGACATTCTAAAATATAAAAACGTTTATTTTTCTTTGGAATCATGGCAACTGTATATAAAAACTTTCTTCACTAATTTGTAAACTATCGGCTTCACTGGTAAGAAATGGGATAGCTGCCCTTAATTAGCAAAATTAATGCTTAGGCTGAAATCTTATGTCATGTTAACTTTATGAAATTTTAAAAATAATCACAGGTCACTCAGCTTGACTGAGATTTTTAAATGGGTCAAACTTCTCCCTATCTAAACAGAAGCAGATCCATTAACTGCTTCAAATAATTGCTCTGTTCAGGCCACAAACACACCATGCGCCAAGCAATTTCCATAGAAATTACATAGAACATCACACAGTTGTGAAGAATACAAAGGGGAATTATTCTTGTATAATGCCTGATCTTCTACCAGCTCTCTTTCATCTTGCAGGATTTTAGTTAGGACTCGATATTATCAGGAAGTCCATAGAAAAGGTTAAAAAAAGTCAAGATGGTGCTGAAGGAAGCCCCACCCTTTTTTATGTGTTTTATGTGAGATTGCCATCTTGATTTTTTTCATACTCCTTCCCCAAATGCCACTCACTGCTATAGACACTGGTCTTCAAGAGATATTACGCCTATTGTCTTTGTTTCCAAATACAATGGACCCAATCAACTGATTTGCCAAGATAAATATCTTTTGATGTTGGCACTATATAATCATCAACCTCCTGGTCAAATGGGAAATAATATCATGGTAGTGACCAGGAAACTCTCACCTCCTGGTGCTTTTTATTGATAGTTCTCAACTTACAACTGTAAGAGAGGCTGCAATTATGGTCGTAAGTTATTGCAGTCATAAGTCAAGGCACTTTATGATGAAATCTGAAGTTATGACCATTGAAGTTTGTTAAAGCAAATGCAGCATCATTTAACAAAAGTGATGGTCATCTTTTTCCAGAGCTGCTCTAGGATTTCATGCTTGCTTGGAATCTAAAAAAAATATTCACCTTTAACTCTCCCTTTTATGTTTTGATACAGATTTGTTTTATTGCAAAGAATCTCTGGCAATACCTAGGCTGAAAACTAACCACCTCTAATGCCAGTACTGTTTGTATGGGACATATCCTGCTGTTGACTCAAGTAAACTTTGATTGTTTGATTGATCAGTTGATTAATTATATTTATAAATAAATGAGTGAATGAATGAAGAAAATATTTTCCTTCTATAAAGTATACAAGTGTAGGACAATAGCAAATAAATGAAATGGAATTTCCCTTTTCATTATGAGTTCCAGCTGTCACCATTTTTTGCAATACATGCAGAAAGTAGTATATAAAAAAATTATTTTTCAACTTTAGATCTATCTTTTTGTATCCCATATGATTGCTCTACCCCTCTTCAATCCATTTAAAAAGAAAAAAAGTATGCATTTCCAGCTTTGTAAGATTTTATTTTTGTAATATACAGCAGAAGGATTAATACAGTGTTGTTTTAGTTTTTAAATACTAAGAATTGGGATAAAGTTGATTTAAAGAAAGATGTGGAAATTAACTAAAAATATCCTGCTGACAATGAGTGCCTGTGTTTATAAATTGATGACAAGAAGGCTTTGAAGGCTAACCATTAGAAAGCACTGGTTGACTACTTTAAAAGAAATGTATGATCTGTAGACTCAAGATCTGTATGCTACTTAATCTCATACTGCAAACAAAAATGTTGAAGAGAATCAAGCTTATTTCAGTAAAATTGAAAAAGATATTATAGAGGATCCTAAAATTACAAGTTACAAGAAAGAGATATAAATATTGGACTTACAAATGCAGCCAGAGGATTATTTAAAAAACAACAGAGATAGACAAATAATAATGTGGATTTCTTATTTAACTTGAAATATGAGAGCTTTGCTGGAGTGGCTAGAATGACCCTGAAATTACAAATAATTTTATCAAATAATTGATAAAGAAGACAAGGACTTTGAGAGAATAGAGCAAGGGTGTCAAACTCGTGGCCCGTGGGCCAGATGGGTCAAGCACTGGCCACACCCACCTTCATTTTAGCAAAGGGGGAATAAGTTGCAATACATCATGTGATGACAATGTGACGATGTGAGTTTGACACCCCTGGTGTCAAAGTAGTACACATAGTAGTGCAATGGTTAGAATGCAGTATTGCAGTCTAACTCTGTCCACCACCAGAAGTCCGATCCTGACCGGCTCAAGACTGACTCTGCCTTCCATTCTTTTGAAGTCAGTAAAATGAGGACCGAGATCATTGGGAGAAATATGCTGACTCTGTAAACTGCTTAGAGAGGGTTGTAAAGCACTGTGAAGCCTAAGTGCTAGCATAAAGATAACATATGTTACAACCTGATGAATGAAATTTAAAGAATGGGGCTATCCAGTGGCTTCTACCCTTTGTGATTGTGGTGAAATGCAGACAATAACACATATGTATATCTGTCTTTTGTGTCCTGATCAGTGTATACTTGAGAACCTCATGGCAGCACAACAGAACACAATTAATGCTGCTGGTTTTTGTGCAAGACCTGTTTAACTTCTGCATATTTTAATCTTGTATTTTATATTTTAAATGTTATGTCATAAAATATGTCTTATTTTAATGCCTGACAAAAATAAGCAAATCTTGGTTTATAAAAATTAGGGTTTATTATAATAATGGATTGCTATCTCTGATGATGTTTACAGCTATTTTTATTGGGCAGTTCTTTTGCTCTGGAATTGTTCATTGGGTGAAATGGTTTGGTTTGAAATATGCATGCTGGTACTTTTGATATAACAAAGAGGGATTATCTCTGGTAATATTTAGTACTTTTAATTTTTTTCAGTGATGAATAGTTAATTTGGATTAGACTTTGTTTATTATTATGTGGCATTAGGGGATTAGGTTTTACATAGAAGTGGCAATATATATTTGGTTGTTTGATATTTTTGTTAACTTTTTATTGAACAGTTGCTAAGGCAAGTTGAGAATTTAGAGATGGGTTTATAGAAAATGGGGTGAGGTACAGAGTGAAGATAATTTGGTTGTGTTTTAAGAGACAGTGATAAGTTATTAATGTTGACTATACTTTCTGGGGACAAAGGGAAAGTTTCTTTTTATTATATTTTCTCTTTTCCCTTCTTTATTTTTGGGTGGTAGTGGTTCTCACTCCCTTAATATTTTTCTTTTCTCTTTAATGTATACTTTTGTAGTCAGTTTTTGACCTGTTTTTTCTGTTTAATATAATCCTTGATAAAAGTATTGGGGCGGGGAGAGAGAGAACATTTCAGGTCACTAACTAGAACTGATCCAACAGATACAGTCTGTCTGTTGTTGAATAATTCTTTCTATTAGAATATCTCTGCTGGGCTTCTTTTTTGAATATGTGTTTGAAGAAAAACAATTGTGATTTCCACATTCTGCCTTGCAAACTCTGTAGAAGTGCGGGGGAAAAGTGGAAAAAAACAAGCTAATGATTATGGTTTAAATTTAGAACATGTGCAGTTGACTTTGCTTCATTATCTGCTGTCAATAATAAATAAAATGTGCTCACCTCATATCAAGTAACAGGATTTAAGAGACAAGTATTAAAGCAAAGTCTTTTCAGAATCCTGGTGACAGAGGATGTATATATGTGATCTTATTCTACAGAAATTTCAGAACACTCAGGAACAGAAATGAATTAAGGGTCCTGGAGACCGATGGAAACACATCAGGCTTTTGTAAGAATAAAAAGAGGGTAAGGAAAGAAAGGACGTCTCAGACATGTGATACAGCCTCTAATGTAAATGATCTTCCCTTTTGCTTCCAGGTTCAATCTAATGAAATTCTGTTTGAATTTTAATTTTTTTAAAAATAGAAATTGGTTGTGTGTTTGTGCATATGTGTATGTCTGTGTGTACTCTCTCCCTCTTTGTCTATCTATCTGTCTGTCTGTCTGACTCTGTCTCTGTCTCTGTCTCTGTCTCTCTCTCTCTCTCACACACACACACACACACACATTGCAGGACACAAAACCAGCCAGACAGGGGAAGGATGCATTAAAACCACAATAAATTCTAACGGTCTTGCTTTTTTTTTTAAAGGAAGAATGCATTTTCAATGTAAAGCAGTGCAATTCTGAAGACAAGCAAAGGTTTTCAGCCAACCTCCATTTCAATGTTCTGCTAAAATAAAATAATATGAGTAAAATCATTTCACAATCTGCTTTATCCAGCTGACAAGGGCATTCTGATAAAATGAAACAGTTCATATTCAAGAAATCCCTTTGCTTGATAAGTTAGCACCTTTTCAAGAAGCCCAGCATAAGAGACAGAACTTTCAAAATGTGTGAGGAAATCTTTAACTATAAAGGAATACACACACACACACATACACATTCATACCCTTATATCAATTTATACTTACCATTTAAGCTACTCTTGTCCTATGCTCATGCTATCATGAGGCAACTAGGCAATGTGAAGAACATTTTTGTCTCAATTTCTTAGTGTCTTAGGCAATAGCAAAAGCTTAGACTTATATACCACTTCAGAGTGCTTTATAGCCCTCTCTAAGTGGTTTATAGAGTGAGTATATTGCCCCCAACAACCTGGGTCCTCATTTTATGCACCTCAGAAGTATGGAAGGCTGAGTCAACTTTAAGCCAGTGAGAATGGAATGGCTAGCAGTTGGCAGAATTAGCCTGCAATACTGCACTCTAACCATTGCGCCACCCCAGCTCTTAAGCCCATGTTACTTAGTTAGTGATTTAATAATATATCTATAATAAAGAAAAAGCCTATGGTTTTGAGCTTTTTGACACTAAATTGTTATTTTTAATGTAAATCTTCATCAGAAATTCTATTTTAATATTTATTTTCTCATAACTGATAGATGGCTGTCTAGCTGGCTGGATATATATATATAACAGCCATCTAGCCACCAATATATCCCCCTGGGTTTTTCCCCCCATCCTCACTTGTAATTATTTTTAAGGTTTTCAATTTAACTGGATGTTTTATTAGCCAAGAAGTTCTATATGGATATTCAATTAACATTGCCAGCATAATGTTTCCTTCTCTGAAAATTACTTGCAGGTTAAATATTCCTAGAAAATGGCTTCTCAAATTAGACAATCTGAACAAAACTTAATTAGAACCTGAAGCATCTGAGAGTAAAAAAAATGGAATGCATTTTTCAGGCTTTTGTGATATAAAGTGGTGTCTGAAAAGTTATCTAGACAAAAGAAAGCTTCCATTGAGAAAATGCCAATATCTTGAAATTAAATAAAAGAGCCTTGGTGGTTCAGGCTGTTAAATGCCTAGCACTTAGTTCCAGCTGCCTGCAATTAGTGCAGGCTCGAATCCCACCAGGCTCAAGGTTGACTCAGCCTCCCATCCTCTCAGGGTAGGTAAATTGAGGACCCAAGATTGTTGGGGGCAATAAGCTGACTTTGTAAAAAGCCACTTGGGGCGGGGCAAAAAGCCCTCATAATAAATGGAATGAAGGTATTGCTGAGCGCATTGGGTTGTGCTCCAAAAATTGTAAGCCACCCTGAGTCTCCGGAGAAGGGAGGCATATAAATATGAATTTTAAAAAAATTAATCAGCTCCAGCCTGTGATGAGAAGCAAAATTCTCATTTCCAGCAGTAGGGGCTCCCCAAAACTTGTACTAATATGCCTAGCCTGGTAGGATGTAAAGCTGAGGTGCAAAACAACATATGTATAAGCAGGAAGGCTTTTAGTCTTTCTAACTGCAGTTGTTTGTGTTGCTTATTTGCCTCTCTAAATAAATTCAACCCCAAAAACAGCTTTTCAGATGAACATTGCTTGGAACATGTGCAGAAAGGCAATGTTCATGTAAGACCACCATGTGTCATAAGTCTGAGTTGAGTGGCCCTATTGCTATCTGCTCTAGAATGAATTTAGAAACCATGTGGCTCAAGCCAATATAGATTGCTGCACATACACACACACCTTGCTGCACATACACACAAATAATCATGCATGTAAAAAACAAATACCTCCCTGAGAAGATCAGATGATCTCAATTCCATGTAATAAGCAGTATATTAGATGGCCTTTTAGAATTTTATCAGAGGATGGTTGCCATGGCAGCTAAAGGCAATTACCATGTTCAGAGAAGTTTATTATGGATCAGTAGATGAGATCAAGCAGAGCATAATTACCTGCATCCTGCCCTTTTCATCAGCAACTACAATAAACTGATGGAACTGTGGCCAAGGACACTTTTTTTGGAACTAGCAGACATATCCTAAATCCTTATATCTGTCTTCTGTAATTTTATGCCTGATGTTGATTTACTATATTTCCTTTTGGTATATACTCATCCTCATCAGTAGTGGGATTCAACCGGTGTTACTACTGGTTTGGTGACTACGTTTTGCATGCGCATGCATGCAGAATGTAGGTGTGCACACCAGACGCGCGCCAGACACATGCATGTAAAAAACCCTTTAGCTGTGCTGCCCGGACAGCTGATAAGCGCTAGGCATAGGTGCGCAGCATTTGGAAAGCCTCTTTTTTCCTGCTTTTTCAACCTCAGCTGTGCTGTGCAAAGCAGCTGAGGTTGAAAAAGCAGGAAATAAAGGACAGGTAAGAGCCCAGGCAGGCGGGTGGGCCAAACATCAGCAGACACAGAACTGGTTCGGGGTCTGCTGCTCTTCAGAGCTACTGGTTCTATAGTGCCAGGTAGAACCGGTAGCCTCCCACCCCTGATCTACATGCTCTTTCCCATGGCTCCAGAATATCTCAGAAATATGCCAAGAAAATTGCAGTAGCCAACAGTAAAAGTAGCTCTCTGTTTGCATGTGTGTGTCATGCTTGTATTATTGCATAACTCAAAATTGCACTATTAGGAATCTCTCTACTACTGTGATCTTTCAATCCAATGTCATTTATTTATTTATTTATTTATTTTATTTTATTTTATTTTATTTTATTTTATTTATTAATTTGACTTGTATGCCGCCCCCTCTCCAAAAAGGACTCGGGGCGGCTTACACCTAAAATCAAAGTTTTTAAAGTTTCCCTGGGTCCAGTTTGCATTACAATGAAATGTAGCAGCTTTGGAAATGCCATTCAGTAAAGAACTTGTCAGTAAAAAGAAGCAGGGATTTGTTTGTAATGTTATGGCTACCATCTAGATATTTTTTTTATCTCTCACCCAGCTCATGGATGCTCTTCCACTTGATAAAATTGTCATCTTGTTTTCTATTTGTTGGTGCTCATTCTTTTCATTCTTTTCTGTACCCAAATCTTAGTTTCTACCTTTGTTTACAGCATTTAATTATGGAAATTGTAAATGCTATCCTGGTTACTTTTTTTGACTCAAGTTGAGTGAAAATGTCATTCAGTTTGTCTATTAAAAGAATCTTTACCTTTTACCAGAATGCATTCAAGTTTTTTAAATACTAATTTTTATTAAACTTTATTTTAATTAAAAATTTAGATTTGCAACAATAAAAACCTAATGCAAACCAAAAAAGAATAAAAAGAAAAAATAAAAGATGCAGAAAAAAAAAGAAATATATTAAGAAATGACATTTTGGTCCATCACAACAGGTATAAACAATTTTAGTAACTTATTACCTTGTCTTAAAATATAACAAATGATCTCTTCTTTCCATATCCCATCTCTTATCTATACATAAATCTGATGAACTAATAACAATGTTATTAACAAACAAAACTGCAAATATGTCTCTTAACATAGTATGCATTAAAAAATTCACCCTCATCCTTATCAATTGATCCAAAGTCAATATCCCTGTTTCTATTCATTTTTTCCATATCATCATTTCTCCCCTCATCACCCTTTTTAAAGTTGGCTTACCCCATAAAGTAAAAAAAATCTTGCTGCTCAATGTGTTATGAATTTTGTTTCATTCCCTTTTTTATATAAAATTTACCAAATGGCACTTCTTATATATGTATAGAATCATAGTATTGAGTACAATCTTGGTGGTCATCTCACCCAACTTCTTGCTCAGTGCAGGATCTACAAGAAACTTTCAGCTTCTCCTGAAGATTATTAGTGAAGAAGAATTCCCCACCTTGTGTAGCAGCCTGTGCTGCTGGTTGACACTCAGTCACACCATTCTTCCTTTTTAACTGATTTGCTGTTTTAAAATATTTATTGAGCATACAAAAATAAATGAAGAAAATTAAATTTAAAAGCAAAACAGAAATATACCACATGTAGGTATAAACACACACTCACACACATACAAAAATTGCCCTAGATATATTCCAGACTAATTTAATAATTAATTTATGAGCATATCCATCATTTTATACAGTGATAGAATAGAAAAACTAGGAAATCATATAAATTAGTATATCTAGTCCAATTTGTAATTGTTCCCCAATACCAGGTGGTTAAAACTTGTTCAAAATAGACATACGAACCTTTCAGACTCTTCTATAGCTGATGTCATTTCATACATGTCATTTCAGCTCAGCTCTAGCTATCTTTTTAGAAATATACTATCAACTGGTTCTATGTCTGTTGTCCTCTAGTTAGTCTCAGAATGGTTGGTATTTAATTAAAATGTATTGCTTTCTTTTTTAATTAAGTACTATGCACCTCCCAAAGTCACTCTGTTGTCAGATGGTGGCTATACAAATATAACAAATGAATATGAAATCATTTCCATTCAGAAGAAAGTTACTGTAGAACATGACCACACATTGTGATTCATTTTCATCATATGTTTATATTACATGATTAGTTCCTCTCCTCTAAGTGAAAACTGCCTAATTCTTTGCAAAAAGATTTATAAATCTCCAAAATATCTGAAAGAATTTATGTTGAATAAGTTGTAACTTTAACTGTAGGGATGCAACATTGAATTACCAGAAATGTGTTTACTGAACATTCCAGTACTTTATCCTATGACTCTCAATATTTTTGAACATTTATCATATTCCAACAACCAGTCATAAATTGCTTTTATAGGATTTTTATGTTATAAAAATATGTTAAGTTCTCTGTTGCTAGATAGAGTGGGTTTTGAAGCAATTAGAACTACCAGCCATATGACCTCATTGATGATCCTCACTCTGTCAAGGACCTTGGAGTTCTCATATCAAATGACCTAAGCACCAGAGCTCACTGTAACAGCATTGCCACAAAAGCATTAAGAGTTGTAAATCTAATCTTACGAAGCTTCTCCTCTGGAAATATTGAATTGCTAACTAGAGCATACAAAACTTTTGCCAGACCAATACTCGAATACAGCTCATCAGTCTGGAATACGCACTGCATATCAGACATTAATACAATTGAGTGAGTCCAGAAGTATTTCACAAGAAGAGTACTACACTCCTCTGCTCGCAACAGAATACCCTATATCACCAGGCTTGAGATTTTGGGCTTGGACAACCTTGAACTATGCCACCTATGGTTAGACTTAAGCGTAGCACACAAAATTATGTGCTACAATGTCCTACCAGTCAATGACTACTTCAGCTTCAACCACTACAATACAAGAGCATACAACAGATACAAACTCAATGTAAACTGCTTCAAACTTGATTGACTTCAGCAACAGAGTGGTCAATGCCTGGAATGCACTACCTGACTCTGTTGTTACATCCTCTAGTCCCCACTCCTTTAACCTCAAACTAACCACTATTGACCTCCCCCCATTCCTAAGAGGTCTGTAAGGGGCGTGCATAAGTGCACCATCGTGCCTACTGTCCCTGTCCGATTGTCCCCATTTATTCGTACCTATGTCCTGTATTCTTACTCATGTTTATACTTATATCTATTATCTTGTAAGTGATTGACAAATCAAATAAATAAATAAATAAATAAAAATATCTAAACATCTAAATGTGCTTAAATTGATAATATTGCCACTCTGAACATTTTGGCAAGTAATAGTTATATGGCAGCTCCTCACATGAGAAGAAGATCTCCATCTGATCCTATTAACTAATGTAATTTTTTTGCCCAGGCTCTCCATTAATAGGATAATATTTGGATTGCTTCCTAGCACCAATTTAGCATGATCACAAGGATCACATTTGAATCGATATGCTGTTGCATGCTCCAGCTCCATAGGCAATAAAGTTGGAAGTGGAATTTCAGATTTCTAAGATAGTAGAGTCTAACATCTTCCAATTTATAAGATATGCTAAATATGCTGATTCCAAAAATGAAAACAAATCCTTAAGAGGTCATCTGAGAAAGAAGATATGCCTTACTGTACTATATTTAGAGATTTGGAAAGAAAAGGTATTGCTTATATCAACTGAAGCTTTTCTAAGTGAAAAATGAATGGGAGTATTTCTTTTTAAAAACATATTTATTTTTTTATCAATAAAAATAAAACACAAAACAGAAAAGTGAACAACTAATACTAACAACAAAAAGAAAAATATATTTTGAAAGAAAGAAAAGAAAATCAAGAAAGAAAGAAAGTAAAGAAAGGAAGAATCCCAAATAGATCCAACATTAAACATATAAATTCCACCTCTGCTGGATGCTGAAAAATAGATTTAAAAAAATAATATTTATTCTTTCCCTTACATAATGGCTCTACAAATAGTTATAAACTTTCCCATCTATTTTTAGCAAAAAACAAAAACAAAAAAACCCAGCTATATTAAATATACAAAGATATGGAAATTTTTCTGTCTAATAATCAAATCAACTGAACATCTAATCACAATAAATATGTAGAAGAAAAAAAACAGTCAACAGGTTAACCCAAACATTGCATTAACCTTCAAATCCCTCTGTTAACCATCTGTCATTATATTTAATATGTAGAAAATCCACAGCTTTCAGTCTCTTATAAAGTTGTGTAATCCACAAAAGGGGGGATTTCTTATTAAGTTCTACTACATTTCTGAAAATACTTTTTAGGCATATATAGATAAAGGAATGCTAAGAATGTTGTGCATGTGGATGGGTATGTGTCTGTCTGTCTGTCTGTCTGTCTGCCTGCCTGCCTGCCTGCCTGCCTGCCTGTCTCTCTTTCTGTGTGTGTGTGTGTGTGTGTAAGAGGCCCATGATGGTACATATCCTTTGTTGCCTATAAATACTCATCTAGAAATGTTGCCTGTTTCCACAGTGATATCATCATAGTGAAGGCAGCTTTGGGAATACATGCAAGTCAGCCAATGTTTGAACTTTAGACGCTTTTCCACTCTGAATCTTGCCACTTCACCAGAAGGAGTGTCGCTTTGGTCATACGCTCTGCCCCTTCTCATGTGAATATCATCATGAATGCAAAAAGCTGAACCTTGTACTGCTTTGTGCACTGCTTGTTTTGTTGGCCTCTCCTTCCTTCCCCTGCTTGGAGATGCCACTGCAGTGCACCGTTCTTTAAATATTTTCTCTAGTGAAGAAGAAAATCCCAGAAGATCTCATCAACTATCTAAGTTCAGAGGGCCCCCAATCCCAGTGCATGAATTCTGATTCACTTCTTTTGCTGTGAATAAGAGAAAAAAGGAAGGTGAGACAAATCTTTTTTTAAAAAAGCAGTGAAAGAATATAAAGGAGAATTAGAGATAAATAGGATCAAATGGTCTGCTCTCGAGCATGAAAGTGACATGTTTAGCCTCCATTTTCCAACCCATTTAGCAAAGCAGATGGTCAATGATTTTCTGTAGCCAGGTTCCAGTTAACTGTAAGCCTTTGACCTGAGAAAGCTCCTGGATTATCCACCCAGCTTTAATAGCCTGCTAGGCAGGATTTGTTACATGCTAATGCCAGGAGATAAAAGGTGCAATCTAAAAGGATATTTTCTTGCACATTCATTTCAGTGAGGCTTGTAACAAGAGATCTACCTGAGTATTCTGCTCTGAATTTATGCCTGGATCAGAGGCGTAATGTTATTTTCAATTGCTTTCCTATTAGAAGCTTTGATGTCTCTGTTTAAACTACCCAAGTTTGGAAACAAAAAAAAAAACCTGATGATAGGGGAATTTAGCAGAAAGAATGCATTACATACATTGTGAAAACATTTCTCTTCAGCTCCTAAAAAATGGAGTAATGGACATCTCAGTGTAGTGAATCTAAGATTAAGCAATCTCTCTAACCTCTTTATCATATAATATTCATGCTGGATTCACACATAGTGAGATTGCACCTATGCATAGATATCAAACTCTGCTACGTTTTCCCAGGTCACGTCATTACCTGAGAAAATAAAATCTTGTTTACTTATTCTAGCTAAAATCTTTGTTAAAAATGAAGGTCTCTGACTGAAGTTTAAGCCATAGAGGCTTCATGAACACCTCCATGTAGTTTCTTGGCAACATTATGAAAATGATTCGCAACCATCAATTATAACAATATAATATAAACTACATAATAATGACAACAATAACAACAACAACAACAATAATAATATAAATATAAATCGCTACAAAAAAGAGGGGTTCAACTTATTTTCCAAAGCACCAGATGGCAAGAAGCAATGGATGGAAAATAATCAAGGAGAGAAGCAACCTGGGATTAAGGAGAAACTTTCTAACAGTGAAGACATTTAACTAGTGGAACAGTTTGCCTTCAGAAGTTGTAGGTGCTTCATCACTGGAGGTTTTTAAGAAAAGACTGGACAGCCATTTGTCTGAATGGGTATAGGGTCTCCTGCTTGACCAGAAGATTGGAAGATCCAAGATCCTTTCCATCTCTTTTCTGATTGAAAACATCCATCAAATAGTAATGTTACAATTCTATGTTCAACTTGAACGTATTTAAACAATTTGTCAGTATATGATGTGAAAGCATTTTAGGTTCCCCCGCCAAAAAAAGTCTAACAGCTATTTTGGGATTTTCTGGTAGTCTGCAATCCAACCATTAACCTCTCCAATCTTGTCTTGGCTTTTGAGGTCATCCCAAGTTGGTTAGGTGCTATCACTAACTTGATCCACCTCTTTGTAAGGTGATAAATACCTGTGAGATTCTGTTTGAAAAAAGAAGACATTACAGCTATGAACATCTTTTAAAAGAGGTGGTTTGTCACAGGCATCTATCTCTGGTGTAGTTCTGTATGATGTCTGGATATGATATTTTTATTGGGGGCCCCTTGAGTTTCTCTTTTTCTCTCTCTTTCTTTAAACTGAAGTGCAAATTATATTATGCTGTTTATCTTTGCTATCGAGATGCACACATCCTTCAGCAAAGTCTCTGGGAGGAAAGCTAAACAATAGCCCACATTGCAAAAGGCTGAGTGCCAATTCTCTATTACATAAAGCAAGCACCATATTGATGGGGAAGGGTCACAAGACTCAAAACTACAGCATTGTGCCTTTCCTAAAACTTGTAAGGAAGACCTCCCTGCCCAATTTGCCACAACCAACCAACAATCCCAAAGTGTGAATAAGGGAGACAACTTCAGTGGGATGTTTTGATGGACTTGCAGAATCCACTGAAGGTGACACTTTGAATATTAGCACTATCCAAAGTATACAAAGGTAAAATGATAAAGTGATAATGAAGTGCTTTCTATACCATTTGTATCTGCATCTCTATCTACCTCTATTCACACACAGAGGCTGGTCAAAGACCATAATAAAGATATTTGATTTGATTTACACATCATCACATATAAAAACAATAATGAAAGCAAGCAGATGGATATTAAAAAAGAGACTGATTGACAGCCATAGAGCAGATTAAATACATATGACATGAACAATTAAGACTGTGCAAATCTTTCTTGAGCGGTTCTTCGCAATGAACAAAAACACATAGCACAAAATACCCTTTGAATCAATGAAATATATCTTTTTCCAGGCTTGTGCAACTACTTCATAAGCTGCTTCCAACTGATTGTACACATGTGTGCATGTTTAGCCGCTTTGTTGTGCAGTGACAAAAGCCCAGCTGGGAGCCTCTTTTTTTAAAAAAAATGCGTCACTATTTGATACACAAAGCATAACTATAGCAAGAATTAAATTTTCCTTCCTCTTCTACCATGTAACGTGGTACCTTTAATTTAAAAAAAAACCTGTGTAACCACATTAAGGATGTTAATATTGATCTTGAAAATGAGACTATAGTAATGTAAAGGCACATTCTTTTATTCAGGGCTTGCATTTCTGAAGTTTGGTGAAAGCTGCGAGGGTCTCCAATATCCAGCTATTCTTTTTTCAGATTAGTCAAGGTGTGGATTTCAAATGAATAAATACATACCCATGGCAATCTGGGGGAAAAAAACAGACTACAAGGATATCATCACACCCTTAACTTATTTACATGGAATTTAGAGGTATTAACATTCATTTTCAAGAAAACATACTTTAGAGGGCTTCTGTTCTAGCATCTGGAATGGCTTATGTTTCCTTACTATTTCATTGGCTTTAAAGGAACAATGGCCTTTTTTGAGAGGCATTAACTTTATTTGCAAAAGAAATGTGTTGGGCTTTGAAGAAGGAAAATATTTATGAAAACACTAAGAAAACAACAGCAAATAAGTCAATCTGCTATCTATAAAATGATGACAATCGGATTTCTTGACCTATTTATTTTACTGGGAACCGTTTTTTTCTAACTGAGTGTTTTTCTGACGTTATGGACTCATTGTCACCGATCATCAGATAGGCTGAAGGGTTGAAGGGAATTATACTTAGTATTAAAGTACACACACACACACACACACACACACACCCCTTGCTATTTCCTGCTAGGATAAGAAATGTTATATTATTCAGAGAACACAAAAGGAATAAAAGTTTGTAAACAAAATAAATTAAAGCTAAAAATGAAACAAAGATAAAACTAATTGACACCATCACCATTAAGTCTACCTCTCTATTATTATCCTTGCAAACCATTCTTGTTCCCATATATTGGAACATGATATACTGCCAATTTTTTATTTAAACTACAAACCTCATCAACACCCCAACCATTTCTTTCTCAGTCTTTCTTTCAATATACAATTGTATATGACCAGTCATTCATGTTTATGCAGATCCTCAATCATCCAGGTCATGATTGTCCCAAAGGTGCTTTTACATAGGAGACCAAACTCCTCAGGAATAGATTCAACAGTACATCGGCATTTAAAAGACAAAGACCACTCTTTTGAATATAGCAAAGTCTACATTTTGGCCATCTATGTTTAAACTGAACAGTCAATAGAGGGGGAAGGATACAACATCATCTATCTCCAGTCTGGAACCCAGTTCTTACAACAGTTCAAAGAAGGCTGCACACCCATTTGCACCATTCAGGTGATGCTGAGGACACAGATAAACCTCCAAGTGGCCTCAATGACTCTCTAAAAGAATGCAAATGACCCAGTTGTCTGGAAGGAATATAAATCCTTCCATTTCCCAAGCTTCTTGGATGAGAAGCAAAATGTCTTCAAAGAAAAACAAGAAAGTCCAGTTGCCTCTTGAAAAAGCACTTGTGGAATGACAAGTCACTTGTGACTGCTCAAAGTTATAACTTACCTGAAAAAAAAGGGAACTTATGACTTGGAAACTTACAATTTACAACCATAATATGTAGCCTCCATTTTGGTCATAACTTGAGGATCACATGTATGTTTGTATGTATGTATGTATGTATGTATGTACACACACACACAACTTCTGTGAGTTATCTGGGCATGGGGAAATGCATACATCACTAATGTCCTTATGTGACTTTCCTACTGTTATATGGGAGGTCAAAGGCATTGTCCTTTAGCTGAGATGCCTGCTCATTAAAATGAAAGTTGTAAATAAGATGCCTGTAGGAGGCTAGTAACAGATTGTAATTATGCTGCATAAAATAATCATGTAACAGAAGGAAATTAATTTCCCATTTCCCCTCCCATTAGAAGTCAATTCCAAATAATATTTATTTTTCTTAATGAAAATGGCACAAGACAGGTCAGAGTGTCAATAAGTCAAGTTTCCAGTTTTACTTATCCCTTTGCATTTTGTACTTTTTGCATTTGAAATCTTGAAGAGGCCTACATTATATATTTAAGGCAGATGAAAAATAATGTAAGTGCAGGTGTTTCTTTCTGCATCAGCTCCAGGCACTCAATTATTATCAAAAATGCAAAATAGGTATTTTTGTAAACAAATTTACCTAATGTACGTAATTTATGGGAAACTTCACCAAGTATCCAGCAAAGCAAGAAAGCTTGCTGGTCTATTTGCATATGCTATACAATATAAAAATGTACAGGGCTGATCCTATGCCTATCACAATCTGTTCTGCAGTCTCTGTTTAACAACTACTTTAATCACTTTGTGTTATGTATGTAGGTTTGAAGTCATTGGTTTAGTTTGAACTGTTCTTGTAAAATGTTGGAAATGATTGGTTTAAAAAGTGTGGGAAAACCCTGCACTCTGATTGGCTGGCAACTGCGGCTGCTGGCTATAAATAGCAGCTACAGCCCAGCCAAATTGGGTCCATTCTGAGCTGTAGTCACTAATAAACTAAGAGCTTGAAGCACTCCACGTCTGTCTCTTCATGCAAACATAACACTGGCGATGAAGGTGGGATTCCCCTGAAGAAGACAGCAATGCGGACCAGAAGGAGAGCAAGATGGCTGCACTGAACACGCCCCCAACCCCATTCGATCCGACAGCAGAAGACTGGGAGTCGTATGCAGATCGTTTTCAAATGTATCTGGAGGGAAACGATCTTGCCGACATTTCCAAGAAGCGGAAGAGGGCGGTCTTTCTCACTCGCGGTCCGGCAGTTTTCAAGATGGCGAAGGCATTGGTGGGAGCTGCAGACATGAAGGTAATGGACTGGCCTGATTTAGAAAAACTGTTAAGAGCCCATTACACAAGTATCATGCCTCATTAAGAGACATGAGTTTTACCGTCGGGATCAAGGGGAAAGCGTAACCGACTTTGTGGCAAGTTTAAGAGACATTGGGGTGCATGTGAATTTAACAATTTAGAAGAGGCCATGCGATTGATTTGTTCTGGGCCTTAAAGACAAGGTGCTACAGAGCAAGTTATTACTGAAACCTAAGATCACGCTGAAGGAAGCAATAGAAGAGGCCTCTTCAGCAGAAGCTACAAAGTCCTCAGCAGCAGCCATGAAGAAAAACAACAAGGCCACAAGCCATCCTGATGTGGAAAAGTCCACAACAACTCATTGTGAGCAAATAGATTTTGATTCAGACTGTAGTGAGGTGGAGGAAGGAATTTATAGACTCAGAATGGAGTGGAAAAAGAAAGACCTGGGAAGAAAGAGGCAAGATTTCTACTGCAGAAGTTGTGGGGGAAGCCACCCCCACACTGAATGCAAGTTTTTAGACAGCATTTGCCTCCATTGTGATAAAAGAGGACACCTAGCAAGAGTCTGCAAATCATCCAGAACTCCACCCAACAGAAGAAAGTTTGCTACAAGCAAAGACAAAGAATTCAGGCCCAACAATCTCAGTGAGAAAATGGGGCGCAGCACAGAAGCAAATGGGAAGAACGAAACTCATCAAACAGTAACTATTGTTCATTCATCACCTTTAAGAAGCAGAAAAGTGCATGTCAAGGTACTTATTGAAGGAAGGCCTTGCCAAATGGAAGTGGACTCAGGCTCATACCTATCTATGGTGTCATGGGACACTATTCACAGACTTCTTCCCAACATCTAGAAGAAGCACTTCAAGAAGCAAGCATTGACTCTTAAAGACTACCAAGGGAACAAGATTCCAGTAGTTGGAATAAGAGAATTCAATGTGAAATTCAAGGGCCACACCAAACGCCTACCACTGACCATCGTGGAAAAGGACCGCCCAAGTCTGCTGGGCCTTGAGTGGTTCAACCCGTTGGGCATCGAGGTGACTGGCATCAATCATGTGAGCAACACTGAGTGGGAAGAGGTCTTCAGAGACAGATTAGGCAAGTACTTGGGGACCCCCATCACATTTAACCTAGATCCCAAGGTACAACCAATCCGTTTAAAACCCAGAAGGGTCCCATTTGCCTTAAAGGAAAAAATTGATGCACAATTAGATAAACTAATAGCCCAAGGGGTTTTAGAGCCCACTGACCACTCCAGATGGGAGACACCCATAGTCACACCAGTCAAGGCTGATGGGTCTGTGAGAAATGAGACAAGGGGACATTGAACCATGCAACAGACGCATACCCAGTTCCAGTAGTGCATCATTTATTACACTCTCTTGGTGGGGCACAGTATTTGCCAAGTTGGACCTGGCATAGGCATATCAACAATTAACAGTTGATGATGCCACTGCTGAAGCCCAAACCATTGTGACCCATAGAGGTGCCTTCAAATGCAAAAGATTGAAATTTGGAGTAAGCGTGGCACCAGGCATCTTCCAAAGCCTTATGGAAAGAATGCTACAAGGGTTGCCAGGGGTGGTGCCCTATTTTGATGATGTTTTAATTTCTGCTGAAAATGACACTCAATTACACGAGAGGCTCAGGGAAGTCTTAACTAGATTCAAAAAAGCAGGCTTAAAAGTCAAAGAAGAAAAATGCACACTTAGAACAGATAAAGTGGAATTCTTGGGTTACATAATTGATAAACATGGCATCCACCCCACAGAAGCAAAGGTTCAGGCAATCAAAGAAGCCCCCAGGCCAAAATGCAAAACAGATTTGCAAGCATTCTTGGGACTCATTAACTTCTATCATATGTTTCTACCTCAGAAGGCAACCATTGCAGAACCCCTACATAGGTTGCTGGACAAAAATCTGCTTGGGTCTGGGGGAGGAAGGAACAAGCTGCATTTAACAATATCAAGAGACTAATCACATCTGATGCTGTGCTGATTCAGTTCTCTGAGAACTTTCCTGTTGTTCTGACTTCTGATGCCTCCCCTTTTGGAGTGGGGGGCGGTTTGAGCCACAGGCTTCCCAGTGGCAGGGAAGCTCCTATTGCATTTTACTCTCGCACCTTGACTAAAGCAGAGAGGAACTACAGCCAACTGGACAAGGAAGCCTTGGCGATTGTAGCAGCTGTCAAAAAATTCCATGAGTATTTATATGGGAGAACATTTACTGTTGTCACAGATCACAAACCTCTTTTAGGCATTGTGGCAGGGGACAAACCAATGCCCATGATCCTGTCACCAAGAATGCTGAGATGGACTGAATTTCTTGCTGCTTATTCATACAAACTGATCCACAGACCTGGTAAAGACATTGGGCATGCAGATGCTTTGAGTCGCTGCCCACTTCCTTCACACATTGAGGACCCTGTTCCTGAGACTCACACCTTTTTTTTTTTTTTTTTTGCCAAACTTCCAGTACATGCTGCTGAAATTGCCAGAGAGACTGCCAAAGACACTTTATTGGCTCCTATTATAGGCTGGATTAAGAAAGGTTGGCCACTTCAAGATCTACCTCAACTTGCCCAACCTTTTAAATCCAGGCAAACTGAATTATCTGTATTAAGAGGATGTATTTTGTGGGGTAACAGGGTGGTTATTCCTGCAAAACTACAAAAAGAGGTTTTGGAAATGTTACATGAGGGTCATCCAGGAATTGTCAGAATGAAGGGATTGGCCAGGAGTTATGTATGGTGGCCAGGTATTGACAAAATGGTTGAAAACTGGGTTGCATCCTGTTCCAACTGTCAGATAATCAGGCCTGCCCCACCTCTCGCCCCCACACAGGAATGGGAATGTCCTAGGGGCCCATGGTCCAGGATTCACATTGATTTTGCTGGCCCTACCAGAGGGCACACTTTTCTTATTATAGTAGATGCATATTCCAAATGGCTAGAGGTTATCCCTATGACATCCACCACAACTGAAGCTGTCTTCAAACAGCTTAAAAGCTTTTGTAACTCACGGGTTACCTGATGTGCTTGTTTCTGACAATGGCCCTCAATTTACATCCAACCTTTTTGAATCATATCTAGCACAACAGGGTATCAGACATGCCCTGACAGCCCCTGGGCATCCTTCGGCTAACGGCCGGGCTAAACATATGGTACGATTTACCAAGGAAAAACTTCAGCAATTGGGTCCAGGGGATATCACTGAGAGAGTTGAAAACTTCTCAGTGTTCAGCATATCACTTCCAACCCCTCAACTAATTTAACCCCAGCTGAATTGTTGATGGGTAGGAAACTCAGGTCTCCCCTTGACCGCCTCCATCCCACTTACACACCCAACGCACCACTAGATTCCACTAGTAAAATTTGCACTTTCACTGTGGGTGATTCTGTTTATGCTAAGAACTTCATGGGTGAACCATTATGGATTCCTGCTGAGATAACCCAAATCACAGGCCCCAGGTCTTACAGGGTACAAACGGAGGATGGTGTCCTCTGGAGCAGGCACATTGATCAGTTAAGATCCAGATTGCCTCAGGAGCATCGCTTTTGCTCCTCTCTGGTTCCCATACCTACTGCCTCTTCTAGGGGGGAAGGGGAGGATTATGAGAGTAATCAGCAAGTAAGAATCAACCCCATATGTAACGAGCTAACACGACAGGAATCATCCCAAAACCTGTCACAATACCAACAACCATTTTCACAAATGGAAGATTGCACATCCCTACCTGATTTAGGTGCTGACATTAGTTTGGAAATGGATTGGGAGGAGAGACCAGGTTGTAGTAACCAAACAGGTTCTACCATTACTACAAGTCCAAGTAAGGAAATGTCAGCAGACACATTTCTTCTCTCACAAGGTGAGAACCTTAAAACATCTGAACCACGTAGGTCTCAGCATTACGTAAGAGCCCCACCTATTTAAAAGAATACATTAGATAGGTTGGGGTTTGAGTATGGACTGAACCTAGTGGGGAGGGGTGTTATGTATGTAGGTTTGAAGTCATTGGTTTAGTTTGAACTGTTCTTGTAAAATGTTGGAAATGATTGGTTTAAAAAGTGCGGGAAAACCCTGCACTCTGATTGGCTGGCAACTGCGGCTGCTGGCTATAAGTAGCAGCTGCAGCCCAGCCAAATTGGGTCCGTTCTGAGCTGTAGTCACTAATAAACTAAGAGCTTGAAGCACTCCGTGTCTGTCTTTTCATGCAAACATAACACTTTGGATACACTAACCTTTTTTCTTTCCAAACCATGTAGATTTGCTGAGGTTTTTTTATAGCTAATTAGGTTTAGACATTGCTAAGACCTAGACATTCACTGACATTGCTCTAATATAGACTAGTTTTGTACACTGAGATCTATGCAGTAACTTCTATTGGGCTCTCTGTATTAATAGAACGCACTACACCAAACACAAATTCACAAAAATGTGATTTAGTGCCTTGTATTGCTGAAGTGTCTTGTAAAGTCTTATCTAGTTTCCAGGAGGAGGTCTCTGTGGGTTCCTTATTTCTGCCCAGAAGGATACAGCATTGCTACATATCAGCCTGAACTCTGGTCTATTTATACTAGGGTTTAAACTGGTTTCTAACCTCTTGATGGAAATAAACTCTGATTCCTTTGATCTTGGGAGGTCTTCTGCTGATTAGAGTGCAACAGGGTGAGAAAGGCTTTTACAGCTGTTTTCAAATGTCAGAAAAAAATAAATTAAGAATGTTAGCAGGATGACAAGAGGTAGCACTAAAGACTAAGACATAATCCCTGAGGTGGGGAATCATCTCCTCCAAGCCTGGAGAAAGAAAAAGCTTTGCAATTGTTTTGCCCTGTGGAACAGGGGACAAACCTTATTTGAACTGTAATGGAATATTCAGACAGAAAATCAGCAACCACCCTCTCTTTATGCTTTTTGAGGAAGGCATTATGTTTAGCAACTATAACAGGTAAATAGAACTAATTTTTCCATGCTGAAATTAATAGGCACCTCACAGATACATTATTTGCCAGGTGCACAATTATTTTGAAAATATGCTTGACTATTGCTATTTATTTCTCTGACCCCATGGAGTAAAATCCCACCAGGCTCAAGGTTGACTCAGCCTTCCATCCCTCGGGTAGGTAAATTGAGGACCCAAGATTGTTGGGGGCAACAAGCTGACTTTGTAAAAATGTCGCTTAGTAATAAGCAGGCATATACAATGGAATGAAGGCTATTGCTGAGCGCATTGGGTTGTGCTCCAAACATTGTAAGCCGCCCTGAGTCTCCGGAGAAGGGCGGCATATAAATATGAATAAAAAAATAAATAAAGAAATAAAACACCCTAAACAACAGAAAAACTGTGCAAAGTAGGGAGGGAGGCCAGTCTCCCTTCTTGGATTCAGTGTTATTTACCTTTTGAGTAAGATTTTTTTAGTACTTTTATTTCAGTTTCTGACTTGGAGGCTTTCTGTTCAGTTTTTAAAATGAAGCCATAACAACAAAGATAGGACACATAACAGAATAATATGACATCTAATAATGTCCCATTAATAATAGCAGATTACTTTTGTTAAAAATAACCTGAATAGTAATTCCAAGATCGCTTGTGGGAAAGGGAAGATTTTAAAACTGGTGTGTAAATATGTGCTTAACATCAGTATTTAGCGTGTAGTTGTAATATATGCCATTTTCATGCACTGACATGGACCTGAAGTCCTGCTATTTATTTTCATGATTATTTTAGTGCTTTGGAATTTATTTTGTAAATAAAGAAGGTGAAGAACCACAGGATCAAATGAAGCATCTAATCCTTCCTTTTCTTTATCATCCCACCATCCACTTCCTTTTTCTCTATTATCAGATACCACTGATGGCTGGCAGGCATCAAATTCATTGAGCTCAGAAGGTAAAGTTGAAGCAGATGCTCAGCCATGTCCTTCAGCACTGGGGTGAGTTCTAAACTAGCTAGCCAGCCAACCAACCAACCAACCAACCAATCAAGCAACCAACCAACCAACCAATCAACTTGCTTTTGTCTCTGTCTTATGTGCATGTTTGGTTCTGTGGCCTCTGCCTAGACTGCTCAAATGTCTGGTCAATCCAGACATTTTAGTTGGTCATCTTACTTCTGCTGGCTGGAAGACATTTCATCCCTTTTGGGAACTGTTCTTCTTTTGATTCCTGACGTCTGGGAGATACAATTTGGAAACTAGGGTTCATCTATCTTTTAAACCCTGAACAGTCACTAGATGGCAGCAAAGAAAAACAGAACCCTCTGATTCTTTATTGACACCTTCTAGATCAGTAGAATCTCTAATATTTGTTTCATGTTTCATCATTCCTATTAAATTCAAGTAAAGAAATTAATTTCAAGCAGAGAATATAGAAATTGTTTTATGAGAACTGGAATCTATTAACTTTTCAAATGCATGTTATAATCCAAATTGATCAACAATGAAGCCAACTTTCCATTGAAAAAACTCACAATAATTATGCAGAAAATTGTAATATTTTTCTTTGCTAACACTGAATAAATTAAAACTGTAAATTATTATTTTGAAGATGTGGATAATTTGTGTGCAACGTAGTGCTTTCTGGCTTGGGGGAAAAAAGGTCTAGCCTGCATCAGAAAATGAGTTAATACCTTTCTTGAGATTCACTTTGTGAAGTTCCCAAGATACACTTTGTCCAAGTAGAAGTTCCTTTTTTACCAAAGCCTCAAGCAATGGGATATCTCAGACTCTCTCACTGCCCACTGGATATCACAACAATTTGTAAACTTGTCTCTATGAATAATTCCCAACAGTTTGCTGCCATCAATCACAGCAAATGACAATTTCTCTGTTTTGGCTATCTAATAAATCTGCTACATGTTTTAATATGTCAGTTATACATGTCATGATATGAACCCTTCTGTCTGACTTGAATCTCTGGATCTAAAGACTTCTGAGTATAATCAATGTGAGATAGTGGATAAACACATGTCAGAGTAAACATATATTAAGGTTGGAAGTGTTAAGTACATGAGCTGAAAACAGAGAGGGCTGGTGGTGTGACCTTTTCTTTCAATGCCTCCTTTTTTCCAATCTTAAATTCAGCTCTTTTTAAATAAACTGCTGAGCGAAGGAAGGTTTCAAAGATCCATTTAAATATGATTACTATGAAATCCATCAATAATTCTCTAGAACTGGAGCTGCTTTTGAAAAAAAAATCTGGTGTGGGGATTTTTTTCTTCTCATCTGATGGATATTGATATTCAATAACTTTACATTAAAGTCAAATTATATTTTACATTTGGTATAAATAACCAACAGCTGATGAGATGCTTCATCTGACAGAGAATTTCCATTGTACTTATGACCTCTTTCCATAGGATCTGCTGTGTTTCTCTATACAAAACTAAAGTTTATTCCTGTTGCTATAGTTTAGTAATTATATAAATTGACTTGCTTGTGATGAATGGAGGCAGGTCAATACTTAAGCAAATTCAAATTCCAAAAGAGAATTTCCCTTCACTGTTTCCTTAAAAAAGAACTATATGGATAGACTCTAATAATGGATAGGGCTCTAATAATCTTCTATAATAGAAGATCTGGATCTTGCTATAGATTTCTGGATACTTTGGTGTAAAATTTGATGAAAATTTCTGGTTTTAATTTACAGTGGCAATAACATTTCTTCTGCACCAGCCCTAAATTTTGTGCACTAGTTATGCTTTCTGGTCTGTAATAACTCACTGAAGTTTGAAACTTAGTTGTGCAGATTACTTTGGGGAATGTATACTTCATGGATGTTATAAATATGCTCCCGAAGAAAAAGAGTTGAGGCTCTTTTCATCAAATCTAAATGTATTTCTAGCTGGGAACATCCCTTTTCCACCTGCCACCATTGAGACCTGCTCAGTTTTTGTTTTTAAAGAGGGGAACAGGAGAGAAACTGAAAGAAAGTATGCTGAAGGCAAGGACAGAGAAAGCAGGACGGAGGAAAAGAATAGGGAAGAAAGAAAAAAATTCAAATTTAAAATTTATGGATAGAAACAGTAAAGGTAAATGGACAGAGGAAGTAAGACAAGGAGTAGATATAAATAGGAAAAATTAGAAGGTCAGAAACAAGAACTGGGCCACTGAGAGATAGCTAGAATCTAAAAGCAGAAGATGGAAGAAGTGCACAGGAGCTTATACTATTTCCACAGTAATATAATTTATTTATTACACATTATTAATTTCCCAATTTTTACTTTCCTAGTTACATTTCTAATTTTCAACCAAACTCCGTTTCTAATTTAAGTAAACAATCAATCAAAATGGAAAGAAGCCATTTTAAAAGGATATCTTTGTGGATCTATCTCACAGCACTTTTACTGCTCCTTTATTCTGTTTTGTGCAGTTGCTATTCTTTTATGGCGGAAAAAAAGAGCTAAGACTTCTCTTGCTAAGTCTGCCAAAAGTAGTCTCAGTAGTTGGTCTTTAGGCTCCTAATTTTCTCACTTCTTGGAAAGATGCTAATTATAATGATGCCTAATTCCTCCTGGAAAGTCTATAAAGGGCGAGACATAAAGATTTTCTCTGTCATCTTAGAGGTGAGAATGAAGCAAGTTTCAACCCCCTCATGCGTCTGGCAGGGAATTAAGTACTGTGCGTCTATAAAATAAAAAGAAATGATTTTAAGGATGTTGAGAATTATTTGACCGAATGGTGGGTTACACCTTTTCAAAGAAATGTGAGGCATATTTCTATACCACTGTGAAGACTTAAAGAAAGGAACTGATTCAAAGGGGATCTGATCAGTTCCCTGCTTTGGATCAAATTCTCTGCAGTCATTAAAAGCATCGAAATGAAGCAGGTGGCTCTGAATGACTTTGGAGAGCTTTTAAGGTACTTCTCAGCTCTGCAGCATAGTTTCTAGCTTTGAAGAACCTTCAATGTTGCAGTTTTCTTAATTGCACAAAGAGCAAGTTCAAAGGTTCTGTGAAAGAGGGGCAAATGACATCACAATGCAAGTTCTCTCCCTTTTGTGCATGCTCATGATGTCACGAGAGGTGGAACTTGCATCACTTTGCTTTTATCATTTTAATGAAAGCTTCAGATCTTGCAGACACCTCTGAATGACTTATCTGGTACTGACATTAGTTTTATCTTCTTTGCAAATGCTGCCCATCAGAGAGTTTGCAGAAGGGGTCCTCTGCTGTTTGTGTTTATTTGCTAATTTTGTAGTAGTTTTGCTAGGAATGAGAATGAGATATTCTGCTGCTATTTAAAGCAACATTAATTTGCACTCTCTTCTGTGATCCTTTAGTTTTCCTAATTTAATATTCTTTTGTATAACCTGCTTATCTTTGTCTTGCTTATAGCATGGTCTCTTTATCAAGTCAGCTTATTGTTCTTCAGGCCTTTCAGTCCCTGTTTATGGTTCCTTTCACCCCCCTTTCATTTTCCCCCATCTTAAAAATAAATAAAGCTGATTGCTTTCCGTGAGTTATCTATCTCTATTTTACAATGCTTGTGTGACACTTCTTCATTTTTGAATGTTTCTGAGATAGTGTGCTTTTATATTAGATTGTGGTTTATAATTCCAAATATTTGTTTATATCCTAGTCTACTGTGTAGGTAACACTAAGAACACACATTTCTCAAATATTGGTTTTTCAAAAAAAGTTGCACAAGAAGTACATAACATGTTACCCCCAGAAGAAGCTAATCTTGACAATGAGCCTTACCAATAAGTTTTCCAGTTTAAGGGGGGTCAGCTAGTAAGTATTTTGATCTCTAATTTGATCTCTAATTTCATGCATTGTTTCAGCACAATGTTGCTATAAGGCTCTTTGCTGAAAAATGCAGGGGCTTCTTGTTACCTTTCCTTCATCCCTGCTCTCTCTGCTTTAAAAGGATATTCATAAAAATAATTATGGTAAAGCTATCTGATTAAAACATTGCAGAGTTAATGACCCATAAAGGGGTCTTGTTATTTTCTTCCCATTTTCAGGGGGAAAAGGCCATCTATATATATTTTTATCTTTCTCTGCTCTTTTATCAAATCATATCTGGAATTGGTTTGAATCAACTCTTTAAAGCTTTTGAATGTTGAAAGTTAAATTCAGATTGAATCTTGACACCTTTGACTTCTGATCCTGAATCTAAATCAAGCCTGAGCTGATTCACCTACATTTAATCAAAATACTTTTACTTTTAGAAGCAGATTGGCTTCATACGCACTCAGACTATTCTATGAACCCTTCTGAGAGTCCTACAGGGCAAGAACGGAAAGATTAAAAACAGAATTAGAGCAGTCAGAATTATTCATTGACTAGATAGGATAGGATACAACAATCTGATTTTAAAATAAGCATTTCCAAGAACAAAGGAGCTTCCTTTTCAAACCCACACATTTAAAAATCTGAATAGTTAATAATGGCTTTCATCCAATTAAAATACAAATGACACAGAGATAGACTGAGCTCAGTTGCCAAAGTTCAGTTCAGATCAAATTAATGGCATTAAAATATCTCCAAAGTGCCCAGGTTCTGGAATCAATCCAGGAAAAACAAATTTGAGAGTTCCATCATATTAATTTGGAGCAATTGCTTGAATGAGATTGTACGAAAAAATGAGCTGATAGTGGCAGCAGCAACTGGTACAGAAAGTCAAAATTGAACAAAGCCTACCTTGTAATCTGTTAAAGAATGAATGTACCAAGGGTTGGTCCACATCCTATGGGCCATCATTAAATCATGCTTCATATTAACTGAGTAATACACAGAGATCAGATTTTATATTTTTTGCTTCCTCAATCTGGAACAGAATTGTGGGAGCTATAATTCAGGGCAAAAAGCTAATCCACTATCAGATCTGCAGTGATCCATCTCTTATTGTTAGTCATGAAGAGTCCTAACCATCATGTAGATTCTTATGAGATGGATCCAGTCATGTCTGTAATTTATAGTGTTGATGATCAGGACTTCTCACAATTGATGTTGCAAATATATGCTGAACTTGTGAAAATGTTTCCTGCTAGGATACATGCTCTGATGCCTAGGGACTATTGGTCTGACTCTAGGATATTTCCTCCTTGTTCTTGCTACTTGACCATCTCTTCTCTTAAAGCATTAGAAGATACCCTTTTGATGGCTAAGCCCATGCTGAACTACTTTTGCACTACAGGGGTCAAATCCAGGGCTGGGATTCTACCAGTTCGCACCTAGTTGCTAGAACCGGTTGTTAACATTCTAAGCAGTTTGGAGAACTGGTTGTTAGAAGAAATTGCTAGCCTAATCCTGTAAGGAAGGCAGGAAGGAAACATTCTGGTGTTGCTTACAGAAACTGCCTCTCTGTTAACCTTTATTACATTCTTGGCAGGACTAGACTTCCTGTCTCAGGAACATCTCTGGAGTTTTTTTCCCGTCCTTTGCTGGCACTTTGCTTGTGTGGAGTGACTATTCAAAGTTACAATGGCACTGAAAAAAGTGTCTTATGACCATTTTTCACACTTACAACTGTTGCAGCATCCCCACAGTCATGAGAGGCCCGGCGAAGAGATGCATGCCTCGATGTGAGTGATATTGAGTTGGCCATGCCCAGCCAATAACATGACCACCAAGCCATGTCCACCCAGTCACATGACCACCAAGCCACACCCACCACCTAAGCCATGCCCACAGAACCAGTTGTTAAAAAGTTGAATCTCACCCCTGGTCAAATCCAATTCTTTTATTACTATCACAAATGACAAAGATCAGATAATAAAATGTAAAATGTAATTTACAAGACAAAACTAGAAATAATTGTGGGGGTGGGGAGTCAGCTGACATTATGCCTTCACTACTGGCTGGCAAATAGGTGGCTGCTCTCTTTGTTATATCTTGATTAGTGTCTAATAATAATAGTTAAATAGTTAAATTCATCTGTTTTGCCTGGAAATTGGTACTATGTGGGATTTACAGAGATATCTATAGGAATTGCAGTAAAAGAGGACATGCTTGGTTGTTTCTATTCCTCCAGAATTGTATGGACATAGTCTTTCATGTATAGGTGTTTTATTATACCTGCCAAACAGAAAGGCAGAAATATATTATGTGTAGTTCAAAATAATTATTTCCTTAGGCTAACATAATCAAATAATTTGAAGATTTACAGGTGTTCATGGTGATGAGCATTCTGTAGCACTATGTTAGGTAGTTAGTTTATTTGTAATTCTGCATTTTCCAGCCTTTGATATATACTCATTTTGACTTGATCATAGCCAGCAAAGATAAGCTATTTTTTAGATAGGTCAATATTGGCTAATTTATGTTCTACGGTCAAAGCCAATAGAAAAGCATAATCCTCTGTTAAAGTCAATGGTGCTAGGTCTATTGGAAAAAAACAGAAGTTTCAACCAATAATTCAAAACTGCCTTCCAAGCCCTATGTTCAGTTTTGATCTCCGCATTTCAGGGTTGATAGGGTTGCATTAGAAATCCTTTTTGGTGTAGCAGG
Organism: Naja naja; assembly: GCA_009733165.1. Lineage (NCBI taxonomy): Eukaryota > Metazoa > Chordata > Lepidosauria > Squamata > Elapidae > Naja > Naja naja. The sequence continues at coordinate 63,384,741 of CM019148.1, forward strand.
ATCTTAAAAATTCAGTTTGTATGACTCTGTGAGGTCCTTTTTAACAAATAGGTGTACCTGTGTTTTATATAATGTTCTGGGTGAAGGTTTGGCCTCAAAGAGTTTTAGGGCTTCAAGGACAAATTCTCTTTCTCTCACAGAAGAATCTCCTAAGGGGCAATGAGGCTCCAGCTGCTGTTTCATTTATATGTTCATGGTGGCTTTCCAGGTATGGAATATTTTCCCATTGTGTTTGAAGGAGTACATTTGTTCTATGTGGGTTCCACCTGGCATTCATGTATATGACTTTGCCTTATGGCACAAACCAGTATTTTGTACTTCTGAAGGTTAATGTTTAGTTTATGGACACAAAAGCATGTATAATAGCATTCAGCAATCTTGTGTCAAGAATCTGAGAATTAGAAATGACAGGAGAATCATCAGCATATAGAATTAGGGTAACATCAATAATTTTCAATATGCTGATGATACAACTCTCCTCTCAGAAACCAAAGAAGAACATCTGGAACATCTGATCAAGAAAATAAAAAAAGTTAGAGTTTTGGTCACTTCCTGAACATTAAAAAGACCAAGCTCATGACCACTGAAAGGAAGGGAAACATAAAAATAAAAATTGATAGTGAAGAGATAGAATGTGTGGAAAAAATTAAGTTTCCTAGGACCACAGATAGTTCAAAGCAGTGAATGCAGCACAGAAATAAAATGTTGGATTGCATTGGGTGACACAGCAATGACAAACATGAGCGGAATATGGAAAAGGAAGGACATCAGCTTGGCAACCAGATGTAGGTTAATTTGCTCTATTGGGTTCCTGTAGCTACTTATGTCTGTGAAAGTTGGACCTTAAAAAAGCAAGACAGGAAGAAAATCAACTTGTTTGAGCTGTGGTGCTAGAGAAGCCTCCTGTATGTTCCCTGAACAGCAAAGGTGACTAACAAGCAAGTACTGGAACACATAAAACTAGACACATCACTAGAAGGCAAAATCACAAAACTGTATGTCATGTAAGGAGTTCACTGGAGAAAACAATTGTGCTTGGAAGAGTTAGTGATAAAAGGAAACAAGGCCATCAAAATATCCATGGTGGCTGGATGCTATCGAAGCTGACAACAGCCAGAGTATTGAAAAACTCAATGAAATTCTGCAAGATTGGAAAATATGAGAGACCTGGCCCATAGAATCACCAAGAGTTGAACTTGAGTGAACAGATAACAGATATAATTATAATTATCATCATTATCATCATGGAGCATGGGCAACAAGGGGATCTAAGGTTCTCACTGTATTTTTGATATGAAAGTTTGATAGTATGGCTATTAAAATACATCCTTGTCTGACACTTTTTAAAGGGTGTATTGCACATTCCTTGTAAGCATCTCACATGAAGTGAGATTTTGGTATATAAGTTCTGAATTAGAAATAACAGTCATCTGTTGATGTTGATACTTCAAAGCTTTTCTTAACAGGGTTCTATATATGAAGCGCACACTCACATAATTGGTTGCTAAACCAGTTGCAGCCCACCACTGATTATGTCACAATGTTTTCTGATACCTTATAGCAGGGCTGTCAAACTCCCAGCCTGCGGGCCGGATGTGTCACATGCTGGCCATGCCCATACTGGTTTAGTGAAGGGGGAAAAAGCCACATGATGCCGCCGTGACACCGTGAGTTTGACACCCCTGCCTTATAGCATCATTGCCAGCATACTGAAGTACAATAGAAAAATGCAATTCTCTGAAAGTGGTCTGTAAATAGAAATGGAGCCAGTGGAACTCAGTGCCTCTCTTTCATGGAAGTAAATCAAATACAAAGATTCAGAGAATTGAAAGTGGCTGAGAACTCAAACAGGATTTACAGAGTCATTCTCTCTATTCTTTCCTTCTTAAGACTAAGGGTTGGCATCCTCTTTGAGTATCTGCAGCTGTACTGTCATTATGCTTTAAAGAACCTCAAATCAACTATGATTCAACAGTAGTTAATGAGATCATCTCGATCTGGCTGGATATCCTACATGTAATCCTTTCTTCTGTTCATTGCAACCTTTTGAAGTTTAGCCCCTGATATTCTACTCAACAGGTAGTAAACATTATGCTTCCATTACAAAAAACATTGTTTTCATCTTTGGTCCCAAGACATGTTTCAGTCCTTTTAAACTTTCCTTGACTAGTATGAAGAGGAGAAATAATGTAACACTAGTGGATTTTAAAATGATTCACCCACACGTCAGTCCCTCATTTTCACTATTTTGTAGATTTTTTTTTCATTTTTTTTAAAACAGAAGAACTAAAAAACCCTATTTTAGATTGTTTTCTTAATTTCTTTTCAGTGGGCTCTTGGTATTCAGCTTCCTTATTCTACAGTATTTCCCATCTCTTATGCTCTGCTTTTATTAGTTTGCATAGATAAAATCCCAATGATAACAGTTAATTTATAGTGTACACATAGGGAATTTTAACATGTTTGAAGCTTGCTTGTGCCATGGCAGTGAATGACATAATAGTGATGCACACTGCATTGCAGGTAAAAAAATACTGGAGAACAGGAAATATATGATTATTTGATTTTTCTGTTGACCTCCAATTTTTGGAATAAAATAAAATTGTACTTCAAGGCCTGATTTGTAAGAAAGTATTAAGCTGATTTCCTTCCCTTTCTTGTTTTACAACCTGCATTTATGGATATGTTTTATTATTCTATATATTTACTATCAAAACATAGACTGTTATGAAGGTAACATTCTTGAGAGGCACTCTGTACTTCAGCCCTCTCTTCTCCTCCCCTCCCTTTCTTTTCTTTAAAGAGGTTCTATTTTCTAACACTGAGAGTATCATTATCCATACAGATAGTCTACATTATTGTGTACAGATGTTAGGAATACTGGCAACCAAGAAGCAAAGAGATGCTGTGTTGATAGGAGAACAGAAAACACTCAAAGTGTTCCATATTGTACCAAAACATCTTGGCCATAGTGCTCACAAAGGAACTTGATAATAATATGATTGAATTACCTGTTTACATCTGCATACGTATCCCATATTTATGTAAAAATATGTTTTAGCATAGCAAAGTGAGGCACAACATTCTGCAGGTGCATATTTATAGTAGGGCCCGCAACAAATTTCCATCTGAAATCTAGCAAGAGCAATACCAATAGCATTTAGACTTATATACCACTACACAGTACTTTACAGTCCTCTCTAAGTGGTTTACAGAGTCAGCATATTGCCCCCCAAAATCTGGCTCCTCCTCTTACTGAACTCAGAAGGATGGAAGGCTGAGTCAATCTTGAGCTGGTTAGAATTGAACTGCCAAACTGCTGGCAACCAGCACTTAGCAGAAGTAGCTTGCTGTACTGCATTTTACCCACTGCGCCACCACGGCTCTTCTAGAAGTGATAAAAATGATTGCTCAGAATTAATATAGTTTCTATCAGGACTGCTAAGGCAGATAAACTTTGCAGATACCAAGATCATCTTATTTACAAGAGAAAGCCTATGATGCTTTTTATTTTTGATCTGAATAAGCATATTGATATGAAATGTGTTTCAGCAATTATGCAATAATGGTTGGATTCAATGAAACTATAGTACCCTGAAGCACAGATATGAGAAAATATTCATTCATTCATTCATTCATTCATTCATTCATTCATTCATTCATTCATTTGTTATTTTGTTACTTATAGGGCATGGGAGATCTCTCCAAGTCAACTAACTCTGATTGCTATACAACTTCCCAAAGACATACTTTGACTTAAAATTAACTGAAAAATCAAAACCATTATAAACAGGGGTGGGATTCAAATTTCTTAACAACCGGTTCTGTGTGTGTGGCCTATTTTGTGGGTGTGGCTTGGTGGTCATGTGACTGGCTGGACATGGCTTGTATGTAAATATTATATTTATTTATTTATTTATTTTATTGGACTTATATGCCGCCCCATCTCCAAAGACTCAGGGCAGCTTACAGATTAAAACATATAAATACAATAAATAATTAAAAAGAAATTAAATCACTAAAGCCCAATAATACCCAAATTAAAATTTAAAACTATCCCACACCCCCCGGCAAGGTGATCACAGCCCGACTTGGTCAAATAGCCAGGTCTTCAAATCGCGGCGGAAGGTGCGGAGGTCAGGGGCCAGGCGGAGGTCCAGAGGCAGATATATTATATATATCATACATATATTTGTGTAAATACTGATTTTTTTTATTAAAAAAGCGCAACTTTTACCCAAAATCAGGCAAAGCAGGCAGGCAGATTGAGTTGTTCACAGAATCACAGATTCATTCAGAGATCTTTCTTTCTGTCATCGGCTACCTGAGTCTGTCACATAAAATTTGCTTGCAAGCAAACTCATAAAATTTGCTAGCAAGCAAACTCACAAAATTAACTCACAACACACCATGTATGTAAATATTGAATTTTTTATTTAAAAAAGATCAATTTTTACCCAAAATCAGGCAAAGCAGGCAGGCAGATTGAGTTGCTCACAGAATCACAGATTTGTTCAGAGATCTATCTATCTGCAATCGGCTACCTGAGTCTGCACTGAAAATAGAAGCTTTGGTCCTAAGGAAGGTTAAGTTCTGCTTTTAGATTAGCTAGAAAGCAAGAAATGCAACAATTTCCTGCTTTCTAGATAATCTAAATCTCAGGCACAGCAGAACAGCTGATGGTCGGGGAAAAAAAAGAAAAATAATCAACTTAGCAGGCAAGTTTGATGGTGCGCATGCCAGGTAAGGAGTGAGTGGGCGGGGCAAGGCAGGGCCAGACAGTGGCATGATTTGCCAGTTCTCAGGCAGGTAGAATCCCACCCCCAGTGAGAGTGCATTTTGCATGTGTGTGTACCATTTCCAAAAAGACAATTTCCAAAAAACCTCAGCTGTGTCAGGGTGCACCGCGTTTGAAAATCCTCTTCTTTCCTCTTTTTTCAGCCTCAGCTATGCCACACAAAGGCTGAGGTTGAAAAAGCAGGGAATAAAGGACAGCTAAGAGCCTGGGCGGGTGGCTGGGCCAAACAGAGCGGCAGACACTGAATCGGTTCTGGGTGCTACAGGTTCTATAGAACTGGGCCGAACCAGTAGCATCCCACCCCTGATTATAAACCAATATATTTAAAAAATAATTAAAATAATTACATGTTGGAGAAATAGTCATAGCAGTCCTCTACCAGAGGCCTAATAAAATATCCAAGTCTTTACAAATTTCTGAAGAGTTGGAGGGAGAAGGCCATCTAAATATATTTCAGAGGAAGAGATCAGCAACAGAAAAGGCTTGCTTCCATTTCCCTTGGAGATGATAGATGGTATCATTGAGAGAAGGTCCCATGTGAGAGAAAGCCTTTTAAAGGTGATAGATGGTACCCTGAATTGTGTCCAAAGCCAACTGGCAACAAGTGTGGTTCTCAAAATAAAAATGTGAAGTGAGTATATTGTGTGCCCATAGTTATTTGAGCCATCACCTTCTAAGCCTTGAACAGTTTTCTGCCTGCTCTTTACTGCTTCACATGACATTTTAATTGATAATCTATTAAAATGTGGTTTGGATGGTATTACAGAAAATTATACCCACAACTGGTTGGTTAATTATATTTAAAGAGTGAGCATTAACAGCTTTACATCAACTTGGAGAGCAGTAACAAGTTCCTGAGGAATCAGTCTTGGAGTCAGCATTCTGCAACAATTTATTAAAGAACAAGGTAAAGGGGTTGATGGGTTGCTTACCCAATTTGCAGATGGCACTAAACTGGAAGGTCTGATCAACATCCCAGGTGACAAAATGAGACTGCAGTCTGATCTGGACAGTTTATTTATTTATTGGACTTGTATGCTGCCCCATCTCCAAAGACTCAGGGCGGCTCACAACTAAAACCAAACATCAACGATAAATAATTAAAAGAGAATTAAATAAACTCAAGCCCAATATTTATAACATTAAATTAAAATTAAATTTAAAAATCCCTCCCCCCCAGGAGGTTAGCACAGCCTGGCCTGTTCAAATAACTAGGTCTTCAAGTCGTGATGGAAGGTGCGAAGGTCAGGGGCCAGACGGAGCCCCAGGGGTAATTGGTTCCCCAGGGTGGGAACCGCCACAGAGTAGGCTTGGCCCCGGGGCACTGCCAGCCGACATTGACTTGCCGATGGGACCCCGAGAAGCCCCTGCCTGTGTGCTCGCACTGGGAGGTTGGCACTCGATATCGGCAGGAGATGCTCCTGTAGATATCCTGGACCCATGTCTTGTAGGACTTTGAATGTTAATACTAGAACCTTGAATCTCACCCAGAGTGCAACCGGCAACCAATGCAGGTCACACAGGAGGGGTGTAACATGGGAGAATCGGGAAACTCCCATCACCACCACGCATTCTGCACCAGCTGCAATCTCCGGATGGTATGCAAGGGCAGTCCTAGATAGAGAGCGTTGCAGTAGTCAAATCAGGAAGTAACAAGAGCATGAGTGACTGTACATAGGGCATCTTGGTCCAGAAACAGGTGCAGCTGGTGAACCAGCTGGACCTGAGCAAAGGCCCCCCTGGCCACGGCCCCCACCTGTTCCTCCAACCGGAGCCGCACATCCAGGAGGACCCCAGGTTCTGCACCCTATCCACAGGGGCAACACCTCTCCCCCATGGACAACGATGGACACTCCTGACTGGACCGAGATGCCAGTATGTACAGCCACTCAGTCTTGGCCGGGTTGAGTCAAAACATCCAGTTCTGTACCACATCCAGACAATGGGTCATCATGGAGAGGGCATCACTGACCTGGTTTGGGGTGGAGATGTATAACTGGGTATCGTCAGCATACTGGTGATACCTCACCCCAAAACCACAGATGATCTCACCCAGTGGTTTCATGTAGATATTAAACAAGAGGGGCGAGAAGACCAACCCCTGGGGGACCCCACAAGTGAGAGCCCTCGGGGCCAACCTCTGGCCCCCCGCCAACACCAATTGCGAATGCCCCGAGAGGTAGGAGGAGAACCACTGCAAAACAGTGCCCCCCACTCCCAACCCCCGAGGCGCCACAAAAGGATACCATGGTCGATGGTATAGAAAGCCGCTGAGAGATCTAATAGGACTAGGATGGAGGAAAAACCCCTGTCCTGAGCACTCCAGAGATCATCCATCAGTGCAACCAATGCCGTCTCCGTGCTGTACCCGGGCCGGAAACCCGATTGGTATGGATCCAGGTAGTCCGCTTCATCCAGGAAAAGTGGAAACTGCTGAGCCACCACACTCTCAACAACCTTCACCAAGAAACGAAGGTTGGAGACTGGATGAAAGTTGTCTAATATGGTCGGGTCCAGGGCAGGCTTCTTCAGGAGGGGAATGCACCGCCTCTTTCAAGGTGGAGGGAAAGACACCCTCCCTTAACGAAGTGTTGACCACTGCCCGGAGCCAACCGCAGGTGACCTCCCTGGAGGCATATACCAACCAGGAGGGGCATGGGTCCAACAAACATGTGGTGGAGCTCAGGCGCCACATAATCCTGTCCACTTCATCCTCGGAGACAGGATCGAACTCAACCCAGATCACATTGGCCAGACTACTTACACCCTGATCATCGGACCACTGCAAATTAGAGCTCAACCCACCCCGAATCCGAGCAATCTTATCCGACAGATATTGGCCAAATTCCTCAGCCCTACTGAGGAACAGAATTTATTTTATTTTATTTTTTATTAAACAAACTTAAATGGTCACCTATCTATCAGAGTAATTCTGGGCAGAAAACAGAAAAATACATAATCCAGATCAATTAAGCTACCAAGCTGAGGCCTCTCTTTACACATATATATGTGTAAATCTCATTACAAACATACCACCAACACAAAAGCAGACTTTCATTAACTTCAGGCTTTCCACAAGGGCAGATCATACAAGTCTCAGGGGCAGGCTGTTCCTTAAGTGTGACAAAAAAAAGATGTCCTTCAACAGAGATAAATGTAAGGTATTACATTTAAGGATAAAAATTCACAGCACACATATAGTATTGTGTTCTACAGAAGTTCTATTTGTTGGTCCGCATTTTGAGCAGGAGTTTTGTTTGTTCCGATTGGCTGAGCAGCCTGACAGTGAACTATAAAAGGGAGCTGTCAGACAGCATCAGCTGTTACCTGTCAGCTGGCCAATTTGGCAGCATATCAGCAGACTTGGGTAACCTGTTTCTTTGTTACAATAAACATTGTTTCATTCATCAATGCCTGCTCAGTTCATTCTTAGAAAGAATATAATATATAGGATGGGGGAATCTGTGGTTTGGCAACACTACACCAGAGAAGGACTTGGATATAAAACCTGGCATCAGACAGAAGTGAGTGATCAGGATGAGTGATCAGATGAGACAGTTGTTAGATGGGCTAATGAAGTTCTGGACTGCATTAGAAGAGGCATCATATCAAAGACAATAAGCCTATAAAAGGCATGTTTGAGCTAGTTCGGTGTGATTAAAGGGAGCAGGTTAAAAAACTAAAAGACCATGTATTTCTGCCTTAGGCACGAAGCAGTCAGGTGACTATGAGCCAGTTAGTCTCTCTCTCTCTCAGTCACAGGAAGAAGGAAATGGCAAACAACGTCTGAAAATGTTGCCTAAAAAATTAGGGGCTTATGCTGGAAGTGGTCCAAGACTGAAGGAAGTGACTAAACAGGATACGTTCATATTGGATTATTTCCCCCTTCTCTCAAAATAAATTTACAATTTAAATTTAAAATTTACAATGCCCTACCCGACTCTGTTGTTACAGCCTAACCCCTCACAGCTTTAACTGTCTACCGTGAACCTCATCCCATTCCAAAGAAGTCCTTAAGAGGGCATGCATAAGCGCACCAGCGTGCCTACCATCTCTGTCTTAGTATCCTTATTTATCTGTATTTAGTCCCTTTGTTCTTGTTTATGTTCATACTTACACCTGTTATCTTGTACATGTTTGACAAATAAATAAATAATACCAAGAGCCTTGGTGGTGCAGGCTGTTAAATGCCTAGCACTTAATTCCAGCTGCCTGCAATTACTGCAGGCTCGAATCCCACCAGGCTCAAGGTTGACTCAACCTTCCATCCTCTCGGGGTAGGTAAATTGAGGACTCAAGATTGTTGGGGGCAATAAGCTGACTTTGTAAAAATGCCACTTAGTAATAAGCAGGCATATACAATGGAATGAAGGCTATTGCTGAGCGCATTGGGTTGCGCTCCAAAAATTGTAAGCCGCCCTGAGTCTTCGGAGAAGGGCGGCATATAAATATGAATAAAAAATAATAAATAAATAAATAAATAAATAAATAAATTTCTTGAAAGAATTTGACAGTTCTTTCAAGAACTCAAAAATCATCAAAAATTTTCAGGTACTGCATGCAGTGTTAGGAATACCAATTTCTGTACCTCTGAAAGTAAAGCAATAAATGTAATGCACATTTAAAAATAAGAAGATGCATTGTTCTTGTTTTTTTTAAGTAATATTTATTCTGTAGGTAAAACCTGAAGCCATCTTTGGGCTTCTCTACAAAAAGAAAGATGGACTTTCTAGATGATGAGGATAATATGAAAAAGAGGAATGGGAGGATATTGAATGATCTCAGCAAAAGGATTTAATCAGAACACTGCTGTTCTCTTCTCTTGAACGTTCTTGTCATGTCTAACTTTTCCTGTGAGCCTGGGAATAGAAAGAATGGCAGCATTTATATGATTTAACCATGGTTAACTCAGTTAAAAGGGACATGGTGGCTCAGTGGCTAAGATGCTGAGTTTGTCGATCGGAAAGGTCAGCAGTTTGGTGGTTCAAATCCCTAGCACCACATAATGAAGTGAGCTCCCGTTACTTGTCCCAGCTTCTGCCAACCTAGCAGTTTGAAAGCATGTAAAAATGCAAGTAGAAAAATAGGGACCACTTTGGTGGGAAGGTAACAATGTTCCATGCACCTTCGGCGTTTAGTCATGCCGGCCATATGACCACGGAGACATCTTCCGTCAGCACTGGCTCTTCGGCTTTGTAACGGAGATGAGCACCGCCCCCTAGAGCCAAAAATGACTAGCATGTATATGCGAGGGGACCCTTTACCTTTACCTTAACTCAGTTAATAAAATGATCTGGATTTACTTGACATGTCTAAATTGTCTTGACTGGTTTGTGTTTCACAATGTTACATGAACACAGGTAATACAAATTATCAATAATGATCAATATTGTCCATTAAAAAATTAAAGTGCATTTTAGCTTATTTTGGGGAGAAATGGCATTGCCTTTAATAATAAGCCCATAGTAAAGAAGTTCATAGTTTCATCTATACCTTTTTTCAGTCTGTGGCCAACCATTTTCCTGATAAATTTCAACTTGGTATGTATAGTTAGTTACATGGAACACTGTTCAAGGACTTAGCACTCTGAAAATAATGCACAAGTAATATCTTGAATATGTAGAAATAATTCTACTTTTCAATATCAAGCATATCGGCATGGTAGAGCACTTAAGGTCTTAGACAAGAGCAAGGAAACCTCAAGGAGACCCAGGTTCTCTTCCACTTTCAGTTATGGAAATTCACTGGGTGAAATTGGGTCACTTGGTTTTTCTCAGTTTGTCTCACTTAGTGCAGAAAGCACAGGACAAAGTGCTAGGAAATTCAGGATATGCTAGGAAGCAAATAAGTAAGTAAAAGAATTTTAAAAAGAGAGTCCTCTATGGGAGAGATGGGGAGTTCCAAAATGTGATAATTAAATAAGTGAAATAAATAAGCAAGTCAAACTGTCTCCTGGCAGGACAGGAAGAAAAGAACAACAATGAGTGAGAAGTTCTAACTAGGCATCTTTTCTTTAGCTGGCTGATTGACTATTAGCAATCAACATCTGTTTAACTAAATCCATGTCCTAGGAAGGTGAGTTTCCATCTCATAGCAGTTCTTGTTCTGTTCTCTCTCTCTCCCCTCACCCCCCCCTGCCCTCGGCATGGTGAGAGCACTACTCCAATGTGGTTGATTACAATTTTTGCTGAGTTAATGTATTAATTCGATTTCAAGCCCAGTGTATCTCTCCGCAGCTCCCTCCCATGGATATTAACAGATTATAGATTGCTGTAATTATTTTTCCAGAAGAGCTGTGAGGTGAAACTTTCTTCCCTCAGTGAACAGTGGATGCCTGAGGAGACTACAGAAAATCTCTGCCAAGGAGGTGGTGAAATGGCCTGTTGAGCGAAGAAAGGAAGCAGAAAAATTGATGCAGCCATACCACATTCTGTAAATGCTTACAGGCTTAGACTTAACTGCATTTTTTTAAAAAAATTGTGCTGGCTTAGAGATAAGAATATTGCAAAAGCCAGAAAAGGTTATTCCTTTTAAGGGAGTGGATGCAACCATAAGATAGTAAGAAGGTGGAGAATTAATTTTTTCCTATGCAAGTCAAGTAACATAGGATTTGCATTGCTAACGTGATTTAGAAAGTTGATTTGATTTGATATATCAACAAATTCAAAAATCAGTTCAGTTTGATTTGGACATCAGAATTGTTGAATCAGATCAAGTGAATTTGACATTCTGAATTCAGAAAAAGCTTTTTCTCTGAAGGTGCACAAGCATCCAAATTGTCAAAATTAGTTTCAGTTCTATTTGATTATTTAAACTCTCCTTATTAAGGTAAGGAATCCACTGAAATATGGATATGCAGTCAAGTCATCTTCAAAATGCATTTTCAAAACAAGTATAGAAAATTGAATTCATGAACTAGAATTCATAATATGAAATTCTGCTTTTTTCCCCCAAAAGAGCTCATATATAGAAAAACAAAATATATTAGATGAAATCCTTTACTTGCAAAACATGCTGCAGTACATATGTGTTCTGACCCAAACCCTTGTCCAATAAAACAAACACGAACCAAAGGGAACAGAAACCTTTTAATGATTCTTACAAAACCCTGGTTAAAAGGCTGCTGCAAACTAATTAACTTTGATAAGCATGAGCCTTGCCAAACTGTGCGAGGCTGCCAAAAATAACAGATAAGGTTACCTAGAAATATTTTACAACACAAGGGTCTTCAAATACCAACTAAGATACTGCAATGTCCACGTGGCTCGAGTTTCAAAACGTCTTTGCTTTCTGCAAAGAACGTCCAATTCACAGCTGGCTTTTATCTTCTTGAAGGAGGGGCCATTACCTTGCAGCCTTACTCCCGAGTTGCCCATGCTGCTGCAGCTACTCTTTCCTGTGAGCAACCCTGCGTGCACATGCACTTGGCACAGGCTCCTCGGAACCTCCTCATTGCTGCTGCCAGTCCCCACAATCTCTGAAGACCGCAATCCACTCAGGGGTGGGATTCTACCAGTTCGCACCTATTCACTAGAACCGGTTGTTAACATTTTAAGCAGTTTGGAGAACCGGTTGTTAGAAGAAATTACTGGCCTAATCCTGTAAGGAAGGCAGGAAGGAAACATTCTGGTGTTGCTTACAGAAACTGCCTCTCTGATAACCCTTATTACATTCTTGGCAGGACTACACTTCCTGTCTCAGGAACGTCTCTGGAGTTTTTTTCCCCTCCTTTGCTGGTACTTTGCTTGTGTAGAGTGACCATTCAAAGTTACAATGGCATTGAAAAAAGTGTCTTATGACCATTTTCACACTTACGACTGTTGCAGCATCCCTACAGTCATGAGAGGCCAGGCGAGGAGATGCGTGCCTCGATGTGAGTGATATTGAGTTGGCCATGCCCAGCCAATAACATGACCACCAAGCCATGTCCACCCAGTCACATGACCACCAAGCCACACCCACCAACTAAGCCTTGCTCACAGAACTGGTTGTTAAAAAATTTTAATCCCATCCCTGAGTCCATTCCTTAATGGTCCTGGCCCCTCATCTGAGTCCTCGCTCTCCTCAACCGTCTGCACCTGCTGCCAGCTAACCACAACAATATCAGACTTACCTATGTAAACATATGCACAGGTTAGGTTATAGAATTACAGTATTTAATTGCTAGAACTGAGGCTTCTCCTCTGATTGTTAGGGTTAAAAGATATGGGATTATTAAGAGATTTTTAAATTTAGTGTCATATATGCTGTTGACATTTCCATTGATGTCATACACAATGACATAACATACATAACATACATATAACATATACATAACATTTTCATTGATGTCATATACAATGTAGCAAATATTTAAATGTTCATATGTTATAAATTGTCCAGAACTTTGGGGGATAAAATAAATATATAAATCAATAAAGCAGGTCTTACTCCTAGAAAATTGAACGTATAATTTTTGGTAATGGAAGTGAAAGCTCTAAGGAGAAATCATTTTATATAAGGAAATACTCAGGGGTGGGACTCAAAACTCCCAGCAACCAGGGTTGCTGTGTAGGCATGGCCATGGTGGGCATGGCCTACTGGAACTTCCTGTTTCTGGCTTCTGGTGGGCCTCCAGAGCTCGGGAGGGCCATGTTTTGCCCTCCCAAGGGTTCTGAGGCCTCCCCTGGGCCTCTGGGAGGGCAAAAACAGCCTTTCGGGCTCTGGAGGCCCTCCAGAAGCTGGAAGGCCCATTTCCCCCCACCCAGAGGTTCACTGCAGACCCTGCACTTGCCTGCATCAAAAATGGGCCATGTGGGAGGGGAGGGGCAGGGCCAGCTGGTCAGTTGAAATACCAGTTTAGTGAACCAGATGTAACTTTAACATCCGGTTCAGCCGAACTGGTCTGAATTCGTAGAATCCCTCCCCTGGAAATACTTTATATAATTTTTTTTGAATGTATAGGCATGCCTTTAAATCACTTGTGACTACTGGTAACTGCTTGGGCAAGTTCCAGTAGTTTTCTTGGCAACATTTTCAGAAGGGGTGTGCTATTGCCTTCTTCCTAGGGCTAAGACACAGTGACTGACCCAAATCACCCAATTTGCTTCTAGGACCAGTGGTGGAGCTGACATACGGTACATTAAAATAAACTGCCTTGATGCTTCAGTTAAAGCTGAATGGAGAACCCATTTTTTTATTTTATTTTATATGTAGGCCCTTTTTGTTTCTAAGATTAGAGTGGATTTATCTTCACAAAGCAAAATTGTGCCATTTCTCATAGCACTATCATCCTTCACTCTGTTTAATAGTTTTTGTTACTGTTCTGCATATATCTAACATAACAGCTTTTCAGATGTATGATTTATAAAAGAACATCCTTGAAGGCAGCTTAAAAAATAAATTGTAAAAGGAACTATAGTAAAATGATGATGAAATTGAATATAGCACATTTGAAATGAGATACTTTTCATCTTGAAAAAAGACATTAAGAAAAATCAGTTAACATATGATCTCTAGTGCAATCAGAAATAATATATACCTGGTTAGCTAGATTTGGAAGGAGTTTGCCTTAGGTTCTTGACTTTATATTAATGGATAAATGAAAATACTCTATTTTTTTTCTTTCCCTTTTTGCTAAGTTATACTTTTTTTATTCCAGAGTTGTATTTTATTTATAAGTGTCTGTGTTTTTTTTAAAAGCAAAGTGTAAACTACAAAGTAAAACATCTAACTAATCTTCTGTAATCACAATAAACCTACTTGATAACTGCCTAGCAGAAAAACCAAAAAGTCATTATGTGTGTGTGTATGTGTGTGCGTGCGCACATGAATGATGAGCAGACACCTAACAGGATAGGGAAAAGGTAGCAGAAGACAGTTCTATTCTTCCTCTCTGACATATTATAAAGTAAGGGGACACTGAACATTTTGCTCAGGAACCATTGGGTAAATTGCTTGCCTATTTTGCTGGAGTGTAGTCGAATGGGATGTGTTTGCTCCCTGTTTCACTTGATGAAAAAATGAATGAGAAGTAGACTTCTTTCTCATGAAAGAGTTTGAAGGTTATAATGCCATTGTTAAGATATGGAAGAATGCTGAGAAGCCCCTGATTCCTGAGCTAGATCTCAACTTTTTAAACCAACCCCCGCTTAAAGAATCATAATAATGGAATGACTAATAATTTTGCTGCTTTCAACATGATATCACAGACAAATGTAAATGCATTAAATGTGTCACTTGAAGAAACCATATGGCAACCTTCTTTGAAAAAAAACTTCAAATTTTATCTGATCATATAAGAGCAAAAGGTAGTATGTTTAATCTTATTAATTGGTATTTCACCAATTATGCTACTCTAGCATTGGCATTATTGTTTTCATATCAGGTAAGATTTTCATGTATTATTATATTATGACTTTCTTTCTTTGTGAATGTTTTCATCTTAATACTTTATTAATCAAGCATAGCAATTCTAAATGCAAATGCATACCCTCTCTGCTTCTAGGTATTCACAGATAATTGTAGATGCTGAACCTGTCTGCTACCGTTTAGCATTCTTGATTCCTCTGAATGAGCATCTCCCAGCATAATGCGGATCAAAACAGAAGCAAATAAATAATTGCAGGAAGGATTACCATTTGAAACCCTGTTTTCCACTAATATTATGCACTGTGGTTGTCTACACTTTGCCATGTGCTGAATGCATGTGTGATTGCCAGTTCAGCATTGCTTTTGGGCAAAGAATGGTTTTAGTAAAAGAGCCACTTTCTTTATGTATTTAAAATCGCAGGGCACTGATTAAAAACTTTAGGGTTTAATCTGATTGCATTTGGAGGTTATTTTTCTTGGGCACGTGTGCACCTGTTAATTAAAAAGCTTAATCCCCCAATCTTCCATCGATTGTGAATTAGGAGGAAGAGGTAAGGAAAAAGATGTGCTGGTCATGGTATATGAGTATCTGAATTCTATAATCGCAGAGAAGATAGCTGTGATAGTAGTTTAATGAAGCTAAGTGAATTAAAAGAAAAATAATGAAGATAATGAATGTTTCTAAAATAAGTACTGCAAATGGAGTTACTGGGCTCAGGAAATAGAAAAATTAAGAGTGATATCTTGGATAAGGGAGCCTAAGGGAGCTCTATATTTGCAGTGGTGCAGTGGCCTAGAGATGAAGATGTTCGCCTCCCACTCAAAAGGTTGAGACTTCAATCCTAAGCAGCTACAGATGTTGCTCTTTCAGGGTGCAAAGAGAAAATATCAGCTGTGAACTCCACATAGGTGTCAGGAAGGTCATCCTACCTGTAAACACTCAGCTCCAATCAATCGCCATGATCCCACCCCAAAGCAAAAGATTACAGGGGCATAAAAAAGGAGGGAGTATGTTTGCAATTTATTGGTTAAACCCACTCCTAATATAATGTTGCCTATGGCAAGAAGAACTGGGTATTACATCCATAAAAATTATGTGTGAGGTTTCCTTTCCTAAAAGTATTATGCTAATTGATTTTCAAGTTAGAACACATTGCATAAAGGGTTTCCTGAGACTTTATCACTTTATCACTTGGGAATGAAGGACCATGTAGATTTATTAATTATCAACTACATATCAATGGCAAGATCGCACTAATATTGTTCCCCCACTAAGATGCTAGGTTTCTATAAACAACATCTGTGTTCATTGTAAAGAGAGAGAAATCATATTGTTTGCGGAAAAGTGGAGTGGTGTCAATGAGGTTCAAAAGTTGCAAATTTCATAAGATTCATTACTGAATTTCAGATGTATATTTGGTTAATCAACCTTTTCTTAATACAAACTCCATGAGCAAATTGCAAATTGCAAGAAGAGCAATGAAGGTTTGGCCTAAGTCTTCTTCCAGAAAGAACCAAAGGAAGATCTCTTCAGCGACAGTATTATTATAATCTATGTATAGGACTGAAATCTGTAGACAACTGTGGCAGATGTTGCTTATGAAAAGTTATAACAGCTATGCAATTTATGCCCTGGCAATTAGGCAGAAATGTAGCATTTCACAAAACCTGCCTGAAAAAAAAACAGTCTCTCTGGAAGAAAACAATTCACCCATTAAAACATTTCCTGAATGTACAGAAATCCTGTAATTCAATTGTAACTGGTAATACAGGTAGTTGTGGAAAGCTCACCTCCTAGAGATAGAAGAGAACATTGTCTTCAGTTTCTGACTAAGGACATGAGTTCAATATGGTTCTCTTTCATCAACTGTACAAAATGATCAATTGTTCAGGCAGCAGACATTCCTGTAATGTCACAGTGTAGCTCCCCCTGCACTTCCAACAAATACATTCAGTGACAATGCCCCATTCTCTGACTGCCACTTTTGAAATGTGAAGATAACAAAATTGATCAATGTTTAGGTTGTTGTAGTTATTTCAAATGACTGCAATAGCAAAGAGAAAAGCTGGGAAATACACTATTGATGCTAACTATAAAGGTTGCTGTTGTTTTCATCTTAGCTTATAGAGACATTTACCAAACAACACCCTAAATAGGACCCTCTTATATTTTCCTGAAAATAGCACTTGCATGATTTCATGCTGAAATTGTTCACAACGTTCCTTGCCTTGAAGGAGATAAACATTTAGTTTTGCAGCAAAGTCTGAAGCCAAAAAATACAGTGAAAAATAAATATGTTAAAATAAATTTAAATTGAGTTCAAAGAAGGAGATTACAGGCTGCTATCTGACTTTTATAAGAGAAAATCCAATCAGTTCATTCCTAATTTCAATAACAGTGTATGATGATATGCTGAAAATTACTTCTTTTCATCATGGTACGATTCTGAAATTGAGGTATATTTCATGGATTTGATGCTTTATGCTTATAATAACATCAGATCTCATTATAGGTAGAAGCAAAATTTCTTATTCTGTCAGTGAATATTATTGAGATTGTTAAGTTTGCATAGAGAGGCAGACACGGAGTGCTTCAGCTCTTAAGTTTATTGTGACTTCAACTCAGAATGGACCCAGCTGGCTTTGCTGCGGCTGCTACTTATAGCCAGCAGCCGCAGCTGACAGCCAATCAGAGCACAGGGTTTTCCCGCACTTTTTAGAACAATCATTTCCAACACTTTACAAGAACAATTCAAACTAAACCAATGATTTCAAACTTGCATACATAATGTTATGTTTGCATGAAGAGTCAGACGCGAAGAGCTTCAGTGAAGAGTTTATTAAGTGACTACAGCTCGAACGGACCCAACTTGGCTGGGCTACAGCTGCTTCTTATAGCCAGCAGCCGTAGTTGCCAGCCAATCAGAGTGCAGGGTTTTTCCCGCACTATTTAAACCAATCCCATTTGACATTTTACAAGAACAATTCAAAATAAACCAATAACATTCAAACCTACCTACATGTTTTTATTTTTATTTTTTATTTTTATTCATATTTATAACCCGCCCTTATCCGGAGACTCAGGGCGGCTTACAGTTTTGGGATACAACCAATGCTCAGCAACAGCCTTCATTCCATTGTATATGCCTGCTTATTACTAAGCGGCATTTTTTACAAAGTCAGCTTATTGCCCCCAACAATCTTGGGTCCTCACTTTACCTACCCCGAGAGGATGGAAGGCTGAGTCAACCTGGTGACCAGGGATTCAGCCTGCAGTATTGCAGGCAGCTGCAACTTAAGTGCTAGGCATTAACAGCCTGCACCACCTGCACCACCAAGGCCCTACATAACACCCCTCCCCACTAGGTTCAGTCCATACCAAACCCCAACCTATCTAATGTATTCTTTTTAAATAGGTGGGGCTTTATGGTACTGGAGACCTTCTTCGTGGTTCAGAAATTTTAACATTCTCACCCAGTGAGAGAGGAAATGTGTCTGCTGACATTTCCCCACTGGGACTTCCTGTGAAAGAAGACCCTGTTTGACTGTTAGAATCTGGTCTCTCCTCCCAACCCATCTCCAGCCCAATGTCAGCACCCAAGTCAGGTAGTGATGTGCAATCTTCCACTTCTAAGGATGGATTTTGGCAGACAGGTTTTGGGATGGTTCCTGTCGAATGGTTGGTTACACAGTTGATTCTGCTAATTTCTCCTTCCTCTCCCTTCCCCCAGAATTGACATCAGGTGAGGGAATGAGAGAGGGACAAGGCATGTTCCTGAGAGAACCTGGATCTAAGTTGATCAATGCCTGCTCCAGAGGAGTCCATCCTCTGTTTGCACCCTGTAAGAACGAGGGCCTGTGATCTGAGTTATCTCAGCAGGAATCCACAAAGGTTCACCTATGAGGTTCTTAGCATAAACAGAATCACCCACACTGAATGTGCTAACTTTGGAAGTGGAATCTAGGAAAGTTGGGTGCGTAAGGGATGAAGGCGGTCAAGGGAAGACCTAAGTTTCCTACCCATCAACAACTCGGCTTAAGGTTAGTTGAGAGGTGATATGCTGGACACTGAGTAGTTTTTCAACTTTCTCAGTGATGTCTCTGGACCCAATTGCTGAAGTTTTTCCTTGGTAAATCGCACTCATGTGTTCAGCCCGGCCGTTAGCTGAAGGATGCCCAGGGGCTGTCAGGGCGGTCTGATACCCCTGTGCTAAATATGATTCAAAAGGTTGGATGTAAATTGAGGACCATTGTCAGAAACAAAACATCAGGTAACCCATGAGTTACAAAAGCTTTTAAGTTGTTTGATGACAGCTTCAGCTGTGGTGGATGCCATAGGGATAACCTCTAGCCATGTGGAATATGCATCTACTATAATAAGAAAGGTGTGCCCTCTGGTAGGGCTAAAATCAATGTGAATCCTGGACCATGGGCCCCTAGGACATTCCCATTCCTGTTTGGGGGCAAGAGGTGGGGCAGGCCTGAGTATCTGACAGTTGGAACAGGATGCAACCCAGTTTTCAACCATTTTGTCAATACCTGGCCACCATAACTCCTGGCCAATCCCTTCATTCTGACAATTCCTGGATGACCCTCATGTAACATTTCCAAAACCTCTTTCTGTAGTTTTGCAAGAATAACCACCCTGTTACCCCACAAAATACATCCTCTTAATACAGATAATTCAGTTTGCCTGGATTTAAAAGGTTGGGCAAGTTGAGGTAGATCTTGAAGTGGCCAAACTTTCTTAATCCAGCCAATAACAGGAGCCAATAAAGTGTCTTTGGCAGTCTCTCTGACAATTTCAGCAGCATGTACTGGTAGTTTGGCAACAATTTCTAGAAAAAAGGTGTAAGTCTCTGGAGCAGGGTCCTCAGTGTGTGAAGGAAGTGGGCAGCACTCAAAGCATCTGCGCCCAATGTCTTTCCAGGCCTGTGGATGAGCTTGTATGAATAAGCAGCAAGAAATTCAGTCCATCTCAGCATTTTGGTGACAGGATCGGCTGGTTTGTCCCCTGCCACAATGCCAAAAGAGGTTTGTGATCTGTGACAATAGTAAATTCTCCCCATAGATACATGGAATTTCTTAACAGCTGCTACAATTGCCAAAGCTTCCTTGTCCAGTTGGCTGTAGTTTCTCTCTGCTTTAGTCAAAGTGCTAGAGCAAAATGCAATAGGGGCTTCCCTTCCACTGGGAAGCATGTGGCTCAACACCCCCCAACACTCCAAAGGGATGCATCACAAGTCAGTACAACAAATTCTCAGAGAACTGTATTTGAACAGAATCAGACGTGATTTGTCTCTTAATATTGTTAAATGCAGCTTGTTCGTTTCTGCCCCAGACCCATGCAGATTTTTTGTCCAGTAATCTATGTAGGGGTTCTGCAATGGTTGCCTTCTGAGGTAGAAACATATGATAGAAGTTAATGAGTCCCAAGAATGCTTGCAAATTTGTTTTGCATTTTGGCCTGGGGGCTTCTTTGATTGCCTGAACCTTGGCTTCTGTGGGGTGGATGCCATGTTTGTCAATCATGTAACCCAAGAATTCTACTTTGTCAGTTCTAAGTGTGCATTTCTCTTCTTTGACTTTTAATCCCACTTTTTTGAATCTGGTTAGGACTTCTCTGAGTTTATCGTGTAACTGAGTGTCATTTTCAGCAGAGATTAAAACGTCATCAAAATAGGGCACCACCCCTGGCAACCCTTGAAGCATCCTTTCCATAAGGCTTTGGAAGATGCCTGGTGCCACGCTTACTCCAAATTGCAACCTTTTGCATTTGAAAGCACCTCTCTGGGTTACAATGGTTTGAGCTTCTGCAGTGGCATCATCAACTGTTAACTGTTGATATGCCTGGGCCAGGTCCAATTTGGCGAAAACTGTGCCCCCGCCCAGAGAATGTAATAAATGATGCACTACTGGAACTGGATATGCACTCTGTTGTAGCGCATGGTTCAATGTCCCCTTGTAGTCTCTGCAGATTCTCACAGACCCATCAGCCTTGACTGGTGTGACTATGGGTGTCTCCCACCTGGAGTGATCAGTGGGCTCTAAAACTCTTTGAGCTATTAGTTTATCTAATTGTGCATCAATTTTTTCCTTTAAAGCAAATGGAACCCTTCTGGGTTTTAAACGGATTGGTTGTACCTTGGGATCTAGGTTAAAAGTGATAGGGGTCCCCAAGTACTTGCCTAATCCATCGCTGAAGACCTCTGGAAACTCAGACTTCAAGGCCTCTTCCCACTCAGTGTTGCTCATGTGATTGATGCCAGTCACCTCAATGCCCAGCAGGTTGAACCATTCAAGTCCCAGCAGACTTGGGCGATCCTTGTCTATGATGGTCAGGGGTAGACGCTTGGTGTGGCCTTTGAACTTCACGTTGAATTCTCTTGTTCCAACAACTGGAATCTTGTTCCCTTGGTAGTCTTTAAGAGCCAATGCTTGCTTCTTGAAGTGATTCTTTTGGATGTTTGGAAGTAGTCTGTGAATAGTGTCCCATGACACCATAGAAAGGTATGAGCCTGAGTCCACTTCCATTTGGCAAGGCCTTCCTTCAATAAGTACCTTGACATGCACTTTTCTGTTTTTAAAGGGAAGAATGACCAATAGTTACTGTTTGATGAGTTTCATTCTTCCCATTTGCTTCTGTGCTGCGCCCCATCTTCTCACTGAGGTTGTTTGGCTTGAATTCTTTGTCTTTGGTTGCAGCAAACTTCCTTCTGCTTGGTGGAGTTCTGGATGATTTGCAGACTCTTGCTAGGTGTCCTCTTTTTTCACAACAGAGGCAAATGGTGTCTAGAAACTTGCATTCAGTGCGGGGGTGGCTTCCCGCACAACCTCTGCAGTAGAAATCTTGCCTCCTTCTTCCCAGGTCTTTCTTTTTCCTCTCCATTCTGAGTCTGTAAATTCCTTCCTCCACCTCACTGCAATCTGACTCAGAATCCAGTTCCTCACAATGATTCGTAGTGGACTTTTCCTCATCAGGATGGCTTGTGGCCCTGTTCATCTTCCTCATGGCTGCTGCTGAGGACTTGGTAACTTCTGCTGAAGAGGCTTCTTCTATGGCTTCTTTTAGCATGATCTTAGGTTTCATTAATAACTTGCTCTGTAACACCTTGTCTTTCAGGCCCAGGACAAATCGATCGTGCATGGCCTCTTCTAAGTTGGTAAACTCACAAGCACCCCCAATGTCCCTTAAACTTGCCACAAGTCGTTAACATTTTCGCTTTCCCCTTGATCCCGATGGTAAAACTTGTGTCTCTTAATGAGGCACGATACTTGTGGGGCGTAATGGGCTCTTAAAAGCTTTTCTAAATCAGGCCATTCCATTACCTTCAAGTCTGCAGCTCCCGCCAGTGCCTTCGCCATCTTGAAAACTGCCGGACCACAGTACATAAGAAAGACCGCCCTCTTCCACTTCTCGGAAATGTCGGCTATATCGTTTCCTTCCAGATACATTTGGAAACGATCTGCATACGACTCCCAGTCTTCTGCCATTGGATTGAACGGGGCTGGGAGAGGGTGTTCAGCGCAGCCATCTCACTCTTCTTCTGTTCTGCATTGCCTTCTCTTCAGGGAATATCCCACCTTCGTCGCCAGTGTTAAGTTTGCATAGAGAGGCAGACACGGAGTGCTTCAGCTCTTAAGTTTATTGTGACTTCAACTCAGAATGGACCCAGCTGGCTTTGCTGCGGCTGCTACTTATAGCCAGCAGCCGCAGCTGACAGCCAATCAGAGCACAGGGTTTTCCCGCACTTTTTAGAACAATCATTTCCAACACTTTACAAGAACAATTCAAACTAAACCAATGATTTCAAACCTGCATACATAACAGAGATCATTTTAGGAATTTTATGAATAGTTACCAAAGTCCCAAATTCTGAAATAATGTTTGTTTAGGCACAATGAGATTTTCTTCCCTGCCTTTTTTTTTGGTGTGTGTGTGTGTGTTTTTTATGTCTAAGTTAGTATAGTTTCACATGCTTATCATACTAACACAGGATTGTGAAACTTGATTTCATTGAGGGTCGCATTTGACCTCTGGGGGTGTGTGGCCAGGGTGGGTGGCTGGGGCCAGCTCGACATCACTCATGTCAGTGGCACCTGTGGTGACCTGAATGCTCTGCCAGTGAAAACGGGCTCCTGACCTCCAGTTCCAGCTATGACGGCCTCCTGCAAACCTCTGCAAACCTCTGAAAATGGAGCTTGGGAGGGCTGCATGTGACCCTCATGAGCTCTGTTTTCGCTGGCAGAGGCACCATGGATTGTTCCTTTGCTGTTTCCAGGGCAGCCCTATGGGCCAGAGCTAAGCACCCCATGGGACGGATCCGGCCCATAGGCCCTGAGTTTGGCATCCCTAGTAGATAAGATGTTAAGAATATGATCCTGATGTTTTAAAAAAAAGGTTACAATCTTTCTGATCATTAACTACATTTGGAATTCTGAGAGCATGTAAATAATATTCTCACCCAATGTCATCTGATCTATCATACTTTTTTTTTCTTTGTTGAATTTGCCAATAGGAAGTCCAGTGTGACTTTTTTTTTTAGAAATAAAGATCATAAAACATAATGGCTGTCTTCGGAAATCATGAAGCCCACATGTCTTAAAGTTGCCAAAGTTGAGAAACGCTGATCTAAATACTTAAATTTGGAAAGTGAGAGGAAAATGATGGTAATGAACAACTTATGAGTCATCCAGTTTAGGATGATACTGAATGCAAATGGATTCAGGGATCCAAAAAAAAAAAAACCCCAGCAAATCAATGTATTTTGAAAAAACCTGTCTGAAATTAGGCTGAGAGTGCACATCACTAGTTGTAGTTGTTGTTTAAATTAAACCATAGGATCAGACAAAATCATTGTTTGGGAAGATAAGAAGAAATTAGTCCTTAAAAGACTGAATTGTTAGAGAAGCTAGTTGTAGGATTAATGGGGTTGCAGAACCAGAAAACTGCTTACAAAACACACAGTAGATATTCAGTTTCATGAAGTGTGCTACCAAGGAGAGATTTAAATAAAACAGATACTAAGAAATGATAGCACAAAATAATGATTTGTTCAGATGGGAAGCTATAGAAATTGAATGAATGAATGAATGAATGAATGAATGCCCCAGAAAGTCAGAGTTATTTCCAGATGATTTCAGTGGTTGGTAAAGAATAGCTCCTGCCAAGTTTCCAAAAATCTGTTCTTAGAATTTTGTCAATGGTTAATTTCTATGTGTTCTCAATATGGAGTGAGCTATGCAGAGAAACTTCTATTCATGGTGAAAAGTCAAAGGCGATGTCATTCTTGAACAGATAAATATGTTAAGTAGACACAATAGAGGTATCCATTAAAAAAAGAGCAATGATGTGCATCAATCATGGAAGTGCATCTGCATACATTTCTGAGAATGGGAGAAGCTACAATTCTCTGTTGACACTTGTTCTGTGCTGGTAGTTTCTTTTGCATTTTAAATGGAATTATCAAATTCTTCTTCTTCTTCTTCTTCTTCTTCTTCTTCTTCTTCTTCTTCTTCTTCTTCTTCTTCTTCTCCTCCTCCTCCTCCTCCTCCTCTTCCTCCTCCTCCTCTTCCTCCTCCTCCTCCCCTCCCCCTCCCCTTCTCCATTTGTTTTTTATTTATTTATTTATTTTATTTTGTCAAGCAATTATAAGATAACAGGTATAAGTATAAACATAGTTATGAATATATGAAATGGATACATGTAAGAAAAATTAAAAGAAACAATAGGACAGGGATGGTAGGCATGTTGGTGCACTTATGCACACCCCCTACAGACCTCTTAGGAAAGTGGTGAGGTCAATAGTAGACAGTCTAAGGTTAAAGTTTTTGGGGTTTAGGGAAGAAACCAGTTTCTTCCTCACATCATCTCATATCATTCCTCACATCATCTCATATAATTCCTCACATCATCTCATAGCAACAACAATGAACCAGACTTTCTCATTTTCAATAACTGTTATATGGGGCAAATTATGAACAAGATCCCTGTCTGTTTGGATCTGAAAGTCCCATAAGACAGCATTCCCCAACTTCTCTGGGTTGGCAGCCTGATGTGGTGGAGGGGGAGGGGAGGAGAGGAGATGGTTTTGTATGAGGGCTAGGCATACATACACACAGAGCTTCATTTGTGTGAGCAGTGGGTGCACATGCCTCCCCCTTGAACGAGTGGGGCTGCGAGTGCTGGTGCAATCTGCTCACACAAATGGGGCTGTTGGTGCCAGTGTCCATCCACTTGTATGAGTTGGACTGTGCACACACATGTGCATGCTGGCCCACAACTCATGTGGCCTGATTGTGAATAGGCCATGGCCTGCTAGTGGGCTAAAGCCTGCAGGTTGGGGACCTCTGTCATAAGATGTTTTCCAAAACCTTCACAACTTGATAGTCCCAATAGGTTTTAATACAGTTGAGCCCAAATCTCAATGTTTCCAGTGAATAATTTTTCCAACTCAATCATGATACTGGTTGTAGTCAGTTTGTGAAATTTTGCTACAACCACAGATCAAATTGTCAATTGTTTCATCCTTTTCACTACAAAAGTGGTATTTGCTGTTGTTGGTTGCATGTTGAATCTTCATCTTCATGCAATGAGTTGGCAAAGCTTAATTTTGAGCTGCTAAAATAAGCCCTTCAGTTTCTTTCTTTGAAACTTTGATCTTACCTAACTTCATGTGGGTTTTTAAATCAACTTTATTATTATTTTGTAAGGGATATAAATATAGTATGCATTATAAACTTACCTAAGACCCAAGGTGGCTAAGTGTAATCGGTGTCCTTTAGGTCACCATGCAATCATTTTTCAAATTCCAAACAAATTTTGCGTATCAGCCAAAATCCAGGAGGAAATATGACAGGATTTCTCTCATGTGATTGTTTCTGGTTAGGGAGTATGGGAGTTTGGACAGCTAGAAAAACTGACTGATGGAAAAATGTGTCACAGAAAAAGAAAATGCACATATCAAATTTTCAATTCCCTCAGAAGAAAGAAGTTTTTAAAAAACCATGTTCAAAAGAGTTTGTAAAGCAACTGAGGATCAGGCAGAAATCAAGAAGTCTTGGGGTGGGGGGAGAAAGCTTTCATAAAATTGGAATTCAGATTTTGGCACAATACTAGCCGATATCACAGATGGATCCAAACATGGTAAAAATTGTTGGATATACATAAGGCAAACTTCACCAACTGGAGTCCCTTCCATACGTAGAATTTCCAGTAAAATTATTGCTGAGAATTAGGGAGGGGAAATTCACACATCTGAGTGATGCCACCATTTCAGAAAGCTAGTCAAATGACTGTAAAAACAATCGCCTTTGAGAATTTTAGAAAATACAAATCCATTATGGCAAGATCAATACATAATGGGAAATATACTTTGGCAACAGAAACATAGAAGTCAGACCTTGGACTTATTTGCTTCAGAGTTGTGTTATTTCAATTCTCCTAGGCATTGGACTAGAAGACTTTCTGTGTGCAAAATATGTCTTTTACCACGAAAAAAAGATTCTTGACTTTCAGAAATAAATACTGATAAGCTGTTTGTTAGGTTGAAGACCAATCTTCTTGGCCTTGAAAAGACAGGCAAGGGAATAGGACTGCCAAAAAGAAAAGTAAACAGCATCATCATATACTTCATGCATCAAGGCAGTTTGACAAACCACATAGTCAAGGCTCTGAACCACATTTGCTTTCATCAGATTTTGCCTGAAATTGTGTAACTCCCTGTGGTTTTGGTATATTTTGAGATGTTTCCTAATTTGTCTGCAGAAAGTGAACTCTTGTCATCTCCATCTGTAGCTGGCTTGTCACAGCTTTTACACTTGGTGGTGGAGTCTCATTTTCCTTCCTAGCTTTGTGTCTTGAAAGTACCTTTCCTTATTGAAAGAAGAGCTCTGTAATGGATTTCAGTAAGGCAGAACAGGAGTCCCCTAAGACATTTCAAAGCTTCTGTCTTTCTAACAGCTGCATATTTGGGGATTTGGTAAGCATATGAAAGAATGTTTGATGGTGATACACTATACAAAGGCAATTATTACTTTTGTTTGGTAAAAATCAGGAAAAATTTAAGCTGTATTAAAAAAAACCCCAATATCCGGGCCATTTCTGAATTTATGTTATCTATGATATTAAGAGATAAAGAAAGGAGGAATTATTTTTCTTTACAAGGAAGTTGTGCTTTTCTTTTTTCTTGAACACTTTGATCTGGGGATTCCAATTGAGGTTCTATGAGGTTCTAAAAGTCCATGAAAGAGAAAAGACAGCCTTGACACAGAGATCAGTCATCAAATAGTAATTTCTGGCCAGTGCAGTCTCTTTGGATATGATATGAGATCCCTTACCTGTACTCCAGACAGTTGCTCCTTATGAAGAGAGAGCTGGAACTGAAGTTTTTGCAGTGGGCCTGTGAGTCAAATGGCTGGGAAATCAAATAATTTCATTCAGGTTCTTAGCTGTATTGTAACCTATACAGGTAGACCTTGACTTAAATAATTTCATTCAAGCTCTTAGCTGTATT
Organism: Naja naja; assembly: GCA_009733165.1. NCBI lineage: Eukaryota > Metazoa > Chordata > Lepidosauria > Squamata > Elapidae > Naja > Naja naja. Next base: position 63,412,404 of record CM019148.1, read on the forward strand.
GTAACCTATACAGGTAGACCTTGACTTACAATCACAAGTGGGATTGAAATAACTGTTGTAAGTCAGTGTGGTCATAAAGTGAGTCATCACATGGCCAGACCCAACTTTATGACCACTTTTACTGTGTTGATTAGGTCAAACCCATTGTTGTTGGGATTTGTAAGTGAATCTGGATTTCCCAATTGTCTTTGATGTTTGGAAGCCAGCTGGGAAGATTGTAAATCACGATCATGTGACTGCAAGACACTTCAACTGTCATAAATGCAAGCCAGTTTCCAAGTATCCAAATTGTGATCATGTGACCACGGAGGTGGTACAATGATTGTAACTTCAAGAATGGGTTGTAAGTTCCTTTTTCCAAGGCTGTTGTAACTATGAACTGTTATGAATGAAATGAATGATCTTTCTTGTTTTCATTTTTCATTTTAGCTTTCTCTATTATTTCTTCCTTTTTATTTTTTCCTTCTTACTTTATCTTAATTTGTATTAACTTTTTATACTTATTTTAAAAACTTTCAATAAAATTATATTTAAAAATAATTTTAAAAGTTTGATTTTGAGGAGATCATTTATCTGGTTAATTGATTTATAATAAAACCTGTTTTGCAAATAAACCTGCTGTGCAATTATACCTGCTATGCAAACCTATGCAGATTAGCAAATTAAATATAACATATGTATTCTTGCAAAATTATCAGATAGTGCTTTGAAAAATTGATGTGTATCACTCATTTACAATTTCACATTTCATTTGATACACAGGGCACCCCTATGCTAATCTGGGATGGGGGAGGCAAATAAACAATATGAATTCTCAGCTATATTGCTTTTTCTACTAAACCAAACCAAACTAAATTAGTCCAAATTGGATGGAAACATTGCTTGCAAGGTCTGCATGTTCAAGAATGATGCTGACCTGCATAGAGCAATTAATCCAAGAAATGAAATTACACAGATGCTAACATTATACATCTCTTTGACAAAAAAAGAGGAAAGTTGTAGCCCTTTATCCAACACTATTGGTTTCATTGCTTTATTTTTTCAGTAGTATTATTTATTACATTGATATGTTACTGAAGAGATATAAAACTTTCATGGGTTGATTACAGCTAGAGTTCGGGGGTTAAACAGGACCAACAGAAAGTGACTAGCCTAAAGTCACCCAAGAGATCCATGGTCAAGTGATGGGTGAGTCTGGATCTCTCTTGGCCCAGTTAAAGATTGAACCATTAAATCACCTGGCCCTGAAAGGCCTTATTTGTTCAGGACATAATGTGTGAATGGTTTATTTTACCACTTTTTAGTTCCCTCTTCAGGTTCTTGATGCCTTTCATAGGCATATTCCTATGGTTGAGTATTGAGGTGACAAGGTATTTCATCAGAATGTGTGGGGGGAATGTTCCCCAACTGACAGCAGCACCTGATATAATATACCTTAGTCTGATAGGGAGCAGCCTTTTGACAGCCTCCCAAATGTTACAACTTTCTGCCACTATTTTTTAATTTTGTTTTGGAAGAATTAGGGAGGGAATCAAAGATGGCATAGAGGAAGATTCATCAATTGTTTCCTTCCCATGTTTCATTCTTTATGAGTCCGCGGGCAATGGCTGGAAGCTTTAATCTTTATTTGGGCAGCAAGAAGCAACCATCTTCTAACTCTCTCATTACTGTGTGCATGAAATGGATGACCAGAAAAGGCTAGTTCAGCTTCAAAAATCCTCAGAGCTCTCTGAGGATAAAAATTCCTCTTCCCTCTATCTCTTGTTGACCAAATTAATTGTGTTGTGGGAGCAGTTCTTGGGTCCTGTTCTGAAATAAGCGGTGTTGTTTAATCCTGTGATATTCTGAATAGCTCACACAGAATCACAAAAGTAATATTTATGTTTCGGTTTTTAATTCAAAGCAACAGTGATCGGTCTATAAATAAGTGATGAATTACTTTCTGATATTGTTGTTCCCTGTCTTGGAATTATTATGTCAGTTCTTCTGCACTATAAGACCATTCTGCATGTGAATAACAATGATTTCACATACAGCATGATATATAAGCCCTTTCAGCAGCACAGTCTCTCATCCATATGTTTTTCACTATCGTGGATTTTCCCCTCTGTCCTGTAACCAACTGGTTGTCACATTTTTTTGGTTCCTTCTAGCTGTGCACAGAAAACATGGCGTTCACAAGATAGCATGATAAAAGCAGGACCAAATTTCTTTATCCTAGAAAAACGGAGCTTGACTTTTTCCTTTTCTCTCTTTGTCATCATACGAGGATAGACAAATGTGTTAGCATTGTTAGGGTTTAATTGAAGCCAAGAATCCAGAAGGTATGTCAGACCTTGAATTTTGGATATGTGGCAGCAATCATTTTTTTCTTCTTCCTGTTGAAAGAAACATATTCCGTATAGTCTGTTTCAGATATTTAGTATGTCTGAGACTAGTAATTTCAGGTGCAATGCAATAAATAAGGAGCCTCCTTTATTGCTCCAAATTTGGATTAAATAAACAATCAAGGTTCTGATGCCATTTTGGTGGCATTGCTGTCATGGCATTCCTTTCATCAGTTTCAACTAATTTACCAACTATAAGCTTACTTGGACAGAAAGAGCTAATTTTCTGGTCCGTTTGTTATAATGTCCTGTATTTGGAGCTGCCTTTGAAAATGGCCTGGAAACTTCAGTTAGTTTAGTAGTGCTCGTTGGGACTGCTAATATGCCAATATCATCTACACTGGTTGCTGGTTTGCTTCTTGATCAAATTCAAGAGCTTTTTTTTTAATTACTATTTTAAGCCTAAACAACTCGGGACCACTTTACCTAAAGTAGTGCCTTCTCCCATTTGTACCTATTTGGACTTCAAGCTCCAGGTATGTACAAAAGAGGTCAAGTGAATAAGGGGTAGAACTTTAACTATGGTGGAATTACATTTAAGGAATTTGTCACCATTATCACCACCACATGTAAAATGTACATCAGAAAAGTGAGTTTGGGGATTATCATGTTCTTTGAATCTGGGGTACACAGGATAATGGTTTTAAATTGCAAAAAAAAAACAAGTTCCAATTGATTATAAGAAATAACTTACTAACAGCCAAAGCAGTTCCACCATAAAACCAATTACCAAGAGAGATGGTAGTCTTGGAGATGTTCAAGCAAAAGCTTGACAGCCATTTGATGCAAATGCTTTAAATTGTACTCCTGAGCAGAGTGGGGATTGGACAAAATTGCATAAATGGTTCCTTTTGATTATGTGATTAATTTATACTGACTGAACATCCCAGACAGAGTTAATCCCCGTAGAAAAATGGCTTTTTGTCACTTTTTAGCAAATTTCAACATAGTTGGGTAACAGATTACATTCAGCATAGAATCTCTCTCCACCTCCTGATTTCCCTGGTTTGAAAATCAAGGTGCACATACTGAATTCCTTGCATTTCCTATAGCCAAAAACACTGAATTAATTTCTGAGCTGTAGGCAACTCAACAGTCTTAGTTTAAAACAATCCATAGTACTTTTCCATTTTGCATGTTTTGATTACTGTTGGTTTTCTACAGGTGAAAGACAGTGGAAGGAAAGGCTTACTAACATGTTTATTCCATTGCAAAATCCTCCCCCCTCATTTTCACTGCTGAAAACAGCAACAGTAGCAACAACAAAAAGAACAGAAAAGGATTATAAACACAATTGTTTTTGACAATTTATGGAAGCTGAAAGATAAATGTTGAGTTTTATTTCAGGCAGGTGCTCTCTCTAGTTTGCTAAGGTTTGGAGTCCCTAACCAAATCTTTCTTGATTGCCAATTTTAATCATCCTTCTTTCATACAAGGTCAATGTGCTGGGCTACAAAGTATCAACCTTGTCCTCTTGTTGTCCAGCCACCATTAACTGTAATTAGAAACAGGAGGAACTGTCATAATTGTGATAGAGACAGATGAAGCTATACAATATTATAAACAGTAGTCTGTCTTAATCACAGAGGACAAAGTCACTGCTAACTTTAAGGTCCCAGTATAGTATCTACAGCATACTCTCATATTTTCTTTCAGGCTCAATGCATTCTTTAGAATTCTGTTATCCTTTCTCAGAATTCAAATCTGGGTAGATAACTACTCTTCATTTCAACCAGGACTTGGTTGTTTTCAATGATATGAACAATGATCCCAACAGATTCCATCTGCACTACAAATGCAAAATAGTATTAACCCAAAGTGATACAACTCATCAAATGAAAGGAGAAAGAGAAAGTCTGCTTCACATGAACAGAAGGATGCAAAGAACACTGTAAATTACGCTGTTTTTAATACAATGTGATATATAAATGTTTCCATTAAAATTAAAGTGATCATGGCTTACAGAAAACCTCCAAAGTTGGATTGACTCTCATATTTAGTAATGTATTTATATGGATTCTAGTTCTAATAGTATATACAAATCAAATTAATTTTGTCTTATTTGTGGTATAAAAATTCTTTTTTATTTTCATAAACTGTTGATCTTGAGGACAAAATTAAACTGCTATTTTTTATTGGTGTATTTCTAGAGGAATTTGCAAATTTGGTGATTTTTCATACTGATGTAAGAAAGCCAGTATGATCTAGTGGTTAAGGTTCTAGGCCAGAAACCAAGATACTGTGAGTTCTAGTCCTGCCTTAGGCATGTAAACTGGTTGGGTGACCTTGGGCCAATCACACTGTCTTAGCCCAATTCACATCACAGGGTTGCTGTTGTAGAGAAAATAGGAGAAGGAAGAAGTATTATGCATGTTAACTGCCTTACATAGGACTGATAAGATCTTGAGGTACTTACCTTATTGTTGTTGACATTCCCTGTACACTTTATAATTTTAAAAACTTTTTAATATACTGTTTTTTAAAATATATTTATTATTTTATAGTTTTTTGTAAATTGCCCAGAGTCATTTTTTGAGAGACAGACAGCCAAATAAATTTGATAAATGAACATATATAAATAAATACAATAATAATTTGTTGGATGATAGGTGAAAAATGAAGTTCTGTCTTATTCTGAGATAATACTTTTAAATGAATTTTTTGCTTCTTAAGTCTAATCAGTAGTTAAGTCAGTAACCAAATATGGTTAGGATTCAAATGTGTTGCTGTTGAATAACTTTGGGCCAGTCCCAAAGGTGGTTTTTCAAAAGGCAACTGGGCTTTGTTTTTCCTTGAAGATGGTTCACTTCTCATCCAACAAACTTGTTCACTTCTGATTGAATGGTGAAGGAGCTTTATTTGGTCATTAGCACTCTTTCTCAGCATCATTGAGGTCCCTTGGAGGATTGTCTGTGCCCACAGAGTCACCTAAATGGTACAAATGGGAACCTTCTTGGAACTGCTGAAAGAACTGTATTGTAAACAGGAGATAGGTGGTGTCGTATCCTTCCTCCTGTTGAAAGAAGGCTGTTCTTAATGTAGACCCTCTTTCAAACCAAATTGTTTTGGGGAAAAGTATCTTTGGGGTAACTATAACCCGGATGACCAAGAATCTCCATAGACAACCTTGGGCCAAAATATTACAAAAATATCTTTTCATAAGTTGCCTGTCCAAAAACTCTGATAATTCCCTGAAGTCTTCTATCTCCATATGTTCCACCAAACAATGTTAAGTAAGTAGCTATGACATGGATGGCATTCTCAGTTCTAGATTTTTGTTTGTAGAATGCCTTCTTAAGAGAAGGACCTTTACTGCACTGATAGCATGTTGAGGCCTGATGGGGATAGCTATTTTCTTCAGATGGCTTTGATATAAAATATATGCATTGTGCTGGTATATGCACATGCACTTTTTTTTCTTCCCTGTGCTATGTTGTAATATTTTATTTTAGCTGTACAATCTGGCCAGAGAACTCTAGTTACTAAGTTGATCATATATATAATTAGTTAATTAATTAAATTGCATAGTCTGGAGATGCAACCCACTCATCTCCCCAGAAATACCTTTCCTTCTTTACTGAAAGCAGAAATGATAGCCCTGATTCAATGTGGAATGAATAATAATTCCTTCGCCTTTCATACATCTCTGAAATCTACCTGCAAATCAGAAATGGCTTTACCATTTTTATTCATCCACAATGAATGCACTTTATACATCCAATTAAAGCAAAGCAAAGATTATGGAACATTATTTGCCTAGTTGTTCATTTTTTACAGCAAGTTCATTTCAGTCACAGTGGAACACACTCCCTCAGTCTTTCTCTTGCTGCAGACTTCTTATTACATGTTTTGAAGCCAGATTCCAACCATATGGATAAAATATATTTGCAGAAGCCAAATTTGGTGTCATGTTTATATTATAAATGTTCAGTCAGTGGGAAAACAGAAATATTAGCATGTGACTTCACCTAAAAAATTACACTCCAAAAAAGCAGCTGGAAATTCACATGTTGCTTACTGAGCTAAAGCATAGCAAAGTGAAAAAGCTATTTATTCCTTAACAGATGTATCTGGAGAAAATAACAGTGTGCTCATGAATATTTAGCTCATGTAAAGAGAGAAAAAGACAATTTTACTTTATCCATCATGTCTTTATTCAGTTCCGCTTGTAATCTGTAGGCATCAAACTCTGTATAACCATGAGAGCAAAATAGTGCCATAATAGTGCCATAAACTGTAGCTACTGGTTAAAAAACAATAGTTACACTATAAAAATGCACTGATAGAATGCAGGTCTTATATTAGTAAATATTCACTTGGCCATGAGGTGGCAGAAAACTAAAATGGCATAAAATGTGTTGTTCTTCCTGTCAAATGCTATCTTAACTCTCTCGATTCTTTCGGCTTCTGCAATAAGTTTGCGTCCTTATCCAGCACGTAAGGATTTATTAAACAGATTAAATCCTGTTTCACTTTTGCCCTGCCACTTTCTAAAAACTGTCTGCTAATCCAAGCATGCTGTGATTGGTGGATGGTTTTGACACATGGCTTTAGGCAATTCTTCCATCTTTTTCTTGCTCCAAACTCTATTCCATCATATCTTCCCCAATCCTTCTTTACAACCAATTTCTTTCATGTGTGTCCTGTGTCCACCCTCCTTTTCTTACAATTCTTTATGCACTTTCCTCCCTCCCTCCATCATCATATCTCAGCATTGACAATGTATCATGTGAACACAGCAAACTTGGCCCTCCATCACCTTTCCTACTGGCAAGGTTGCAGTGGTACAGTTCACCCTCACTAAGATCACAAACTGTTTCCTAAATCCTTGGACCTAGTGAATGTCATATTATTCATATGCCATTATAAAGAATAAAAAGGAAAACTTTACAGAATCTTTCCATATCCTTGGCCAGATTCAAAACAAGGGTATTTAATGGATTTTCACTGGTGGTACTAATAAAGGAGAATATTTGTAGCTCAGGGTTGAAATGAGGGGTCCTTAGTGCTCTCTGAACTTGCTTGTTTTCTTCCAGACATTTCATTACCCAAACCAGGTAACATCATCAGTGTTAGTGATTATACATGGTTATATATAAATTGGCTAAATAGGGCAACAGCATATTTTTGGCATTCTATAAACACAGATCTTTTTAGTTTGGGCCTTGTAAACTGTTCTTACTTCTGACATGCCTATACACTCTTTTATAAACTGTCTTTTTTTCTTTTAACTCCTCAACTCAGTTTGTTCCATTCATGATACTTTTCAGCAGCATTACTCTGTACATTGCTTGGCACTGTTCTAGTGGGCAACTACCACTCTGTTATTCTGACTGAGCTCACGGTTTCCATTCAGTTATGAGAAGGTCATCAGCCATGCTAACCTGGGCTAAAGGGAACTGTAATCTTCTTTCTTTTTCAGTCAAGAAAAGCAAAAGTTTGATCTAGAATATCATAGAATGTAATTTCTATAGCAGTATAGAAACCTAACCTAATTTCCTCCAAGTGTTCCAGGGACACAGCCTCTTGAGTCCCAGCTAGCATAAGAGTAAGAAAGCTATAATTCAAAATTCCGGAAGGACATTAGGGTGTATACTCTAAGCATATTGGGTCAACTCCTTTATTAAACTTTTCATTTGAAAATATAGTTTATTCATTAAAAATATGTCCAAATTTCTTCCTGGAAGCTTAAAGTGTCTTTTGTTAAAATTTTTACTTCTAATTATTCCCACTATACATCACTTATGAGATAGCTTGGATTTAGAGATAGTAGTTGGCCCACATTCATCCACTGAGCCTCCTTGATTAAGAATAGACTTAAATCTGGTTTCCCCCCACTCCTACTCCAAAACTTAGCTTATTATCTGAAGCTCTATGCCACATATTATTCCCTACTAAAGTTTCTTAGATCTGATTTCAAATTAACCCTTGAACTGAAACTTTTTACGATCTGTTTAGAGATTGGATTTATGACTTAGCAGTCTGATTTGCTTTGTTCTAGCATTTAAAAAAATGTATATGATCAAAAATCGAACAAGAATATTTCTCACAAATGAGGAAGAATATATGTGAGCTGTGGTGGTGCAGTAGTTAGAATGCAGTACTGCAGGCTACTTCTGTTGGCTGCTGGTTGCCAGCAGTTTGGCAGTTTAAGTCCCATCTGCTCAAGGTTGACTCAGCCTTCCATCCTTCTGAAGTTGGTAAAATGAGGACTCAAGTTGTTGGGGGCAATATGCTGACTCTGTAAACCACTTAGAGAGGGCTATAAAAGCACTGTGAAGCAGTATATAAGTCCTAAGTGCTATTGCTATGGCTATTGCTATGTGTGTCTCAGGATAATATTGCAGTCTCCAATCTGAGTCAGTCATCGGGACCAGAGATTTCGTCTTCCGAGTTTTTGGATTCATGCTGGAGCCCATCCTCAGGAAACTTCTCTCTAGCAGAGTGTGTGTTTTTGGCTTTCAGCCAATGACTTAATAGTCAGTCATTAACATCCCAACCAACATCTAAAAAGCCACACACAACAGGCACCATATAAATACCACACACAGCATAGTCCAAAGCACACACTCTGCTGGAGAGAAGTTGCCTAAGGTTTGGCTCCAGCATGAGCCTGACAGTTCGGAAGATTAAACCTCTGGTCCCAGTGACTGACCCTTATTGGTTCCTGTAAGAATATTTTTTTTAATTTGGACAACTGTTTTAAAGCTCATTATGCTTAATGCTCTCTTTTAAGACAATTTACCTGATTCTTAAAAAAAAGATATGTTGAAATCATATGTATTATTGACAGCTTTGAGAAATCAAGATTTCCTTGCTTGCTATTAGACAAGCATGCCTTCTAAGCTTTAAAAGGAGAATGACTTTGCCCTGGCTGCTAACTGAATAGATATGTTGTCTCCTAGGATGTTCTTTGTGCTCAATTACTCAGCAGCTATTATCTCACTGAGCTATTATCTCACAGAGAGTAACATTTCCTCAGTACCCACTTTCAGAATCTCCGGATGTTAAGTACAGTCCCAATGAGATGATATTTGTGACTCCTTTCCTTTGCATTATAGTTTCTAATTCTGATATTGAGACTTCCAGGTGAAATTCTAAATGTCATTTACCACAGGGTTGTTCCAGTGTTCAATGAAAATTGCTAGTTTTTGGGTTATTTTCTTCTAAGAACAGGAATGTGAAAAATTTAGTGGCACCAGGGAGTTGGGTTGATTTGGGGCAATGCTGATTGGTCTGGGTTTTTTTGCCTGGGTTCCTTATCCAGCATCTACCCCATTCTTTGTATTGCATCAAAAGTCTTAGAATTCTTCCTTTTAGTGCTGTGCAAAGATTCAAATTCAGTTCCCAAAAAGTATTTCAGTGCATGTTTCTTTCATAGCAATCCTCCCTTTTCCAAAAGCATTGGGATAAGTACATCCCTTTGTATATATTGACATCTACATCTGTATCTACTTTTATATTTGTATATCCAAATTGTAAACAGTTTCTTGAACCCAATTATTCTTCCAAAGGGGCAGACATGCCTGCAAATGTTATCCAATTATAGCAAGAAATTGATATATTATTGGCCAGGATTTTTTCTTTCTTTCTTAAAAGTCAATGTGGAACAGTAGCTGTCCCTTAATCCCTTGTACATATTTTTTTTCCTGAAATTTGACAGGCTTCTTTCTCTCAAAGGACCCTATTATGACCATTTCATTATATTCTGAAAAAGCAAGAAAAAGTTATAGATATTTGCCGATTTCATTTCAATGATCATAAATGGACAGTACAAAAAGCATTAAATTGCTAAAGGAAGACTTGCCTTCTGAATCAAATTAGACAGCCTCCAGTCACTCTACAATAACATGACTTATCTTCACACCTGCTATGGGGTAGTAGATTAAAGATTATGAACTGCTAATAGGCCCAACATAAATCTGTGTCTCTAAGACAACTGAAAACAAAAAAAAAGTGAATACAAAATATAAAATATTATAAATAAATATACATTCATTTTTCCCATTTTATTGCTTTTTCTTCACATAATAATCTTATTTTTTAAAAAAACAAATAAGTTACATGAATGAGGCTCGATGAGTCTGTTTTTCATTGATTTTTAAAATGAATGTGCATTTCATAGAGAGGCATCATGTTTTATACCACCCTGGCTTAGGCTGTTTCCAGATTATTTTGCCTTTTATTATATTCCCAGCTCAGGTGACAATTCTGAAAACCAGCTCTTGGGGACTAGAGAGAATTAATTGAGGTGGCCCCATTAAAATGTTCTGGGTATGTCCTCCAAGCAGAATCTAATTAGAGCAATGATTAGTGAAGCAGCTTTCATAATGTTCACATAAAAGGGGTTTATTTACAGGAATAAATTAGATAGGTAGGCAAAGCATAACTCCTTGCTAACTACATACTACTAGAATAAAAGTTAGAGAACGTATGTGTGCATGAGTGTGTGTGTACCTGAGCAGGAAAACAGAGGAAGTAATTTCATATTACTAATTCCTTAGTTATCTTCTCATCCTTTTCCTTCTTTTCAGAGTGTATCTTTTATCTCTCATCTCTTTCTCCTCTTCCCTCTCTTGCAGCTTCCCCTGCCTGCTCTTCACAGCAGTACACAGCAATAAAGCATCCATTAAGTGGCTTAGTGCTAAGCTTGCCATGATGTATTTCCTTATTGTCCTTCAGTTTTGTGATTAGAAGATTGAAAATCAGCAGCATTTCTGTATTTGGAAAAAAATTGCTACCATTACCAGGAGATAGCAGGGGCTTTGTCAAAAGCAAGTTGCAACATATTAATGTCACTATTTTTTTCTAACAGAATGACTTGTTTGGTAGACTAATAAATGCTTTAGATGCAGTATGTCTTGATCTCAGTAAAACATTTAACAAAGTCTATAATAAAATCTTTTGGACACTGTAGTCTTGTTGATTTGCAATTTACATCAATGGCTGGTTATTTATTGTTTTATCTTTATTTTGTTTATTCAATTTGTATGGCTGCTCATCTTAACAAATACAACTGGTCCTAAACTTACCCACCACAATTGAGGCCAAACTTGCTGTTAAGTGAAACATTTGTTAAGTGAATTTTGCCCTATTTTACCACCTTTAAGTGAATCACTGCAGTTGATAAGTTAGTAATCCGGTTGTTAAGTGAATCTGGCTTCCCCATTGACTTTGCTTGTCAAAATGTTGCAAAAGGTGGTTGCATGACCTTAGGACATAGCAATGGTCATAAGTATGAACCAGTTGCCAAGCATCTGAATTTTGATCACATGATCATGGGGATACTGGGGAATGGTCACTAAAAGAACTGTTATAAGTCGAGGACTACGTTTAATTCTGAGCAGTGAACAATCTTAAAATTAAAACAATTCCCATTATAAATACAAAATTTAAAATACATAACAGCTGAGAAAGATAATGTAATGGTATATGTGAATGAATGGTATATTGAGAAGACAGAGCAAAAGGATGCAACCAGTTGAACAGTCAGATAAAAGGCAGCTGATTGTGTAGCAGAAATATGGGTGGGGCAAATGACTTAGAAGAGACCCTCCAAAATGCTGTAAAATGGACAGAGGGAGAAATATGTTTTTAGATTTGCAAGATTTGATTAATGTATCTTTACTATAAAGTAGAATTAGCTCATCTGGCTGTGTTTGTCATGAGTTACACAAAGTTACCTGTAATTAATATAATTAATATAATATAATTAATTAATTATATTAACCAGACAAAAGCAGTGTCCTGTCTTAATGATAAAAAAGTGGTCCTTTCGTATATGTGTTGTGATAATTCACATACCCCAAAAGCAGTGGGGCACACAGCATGACAATGTAACGTTATTGCCTCATTTTGATGAAACTGGGAACCTGTGGATGTCCATGACTGACTATTAACTTGTAGGGAATGGACTAGGGGGTTGGACTTGATACTTATAAGTCTCATGCATTCTATGATTCTATATCAGGCAAATATCAGGACTAAGATGAATGAAACACTCCATTTACTGAATCATTCTCTATAGATTTCAACTTATGCAATATGCATTAAATTGTATGTTTAGTAATGCATGTGTTCAATGTAATTTGCTAGAAATATGGTCATTATAGAATAAAGCTTTTCAACTTTATGTAGCCTTTAACCTGAGTAAAATAAGCAATCAGTTGAAACAGGATAAAAATGATAGGTAAATAAACGGATTCCACTCAAATGCAGAAAATACTGTAATTCATGCTGAAAGATTAAAAACATACAGGAATTGTTTTTCAACATAGTTTTATAAGAAAATTCATAGGAGTTCAAAATTCTATGGTTAATATCATTCTTATGGAAACAACATCACTTTATTGTATTGTTTGTCCTACAATGGGTTTTTTTTAAAAGAAGGAAAAATTAATTTTGTGGAAGGCAATAAGGCATAAAGTGCAGAAGTTTATATATAGTGATATACCACAGGCATGTAAGCTTTCTCAGGCTGAAATTACTCTGATTTTAAACATCACATTTATGACTGGACACCAAAAATAGGCATAGCAGTGACAAAGAAGCAATCAGAACCAAGGCAAACATTAATGTTATTTTCAGTTGAATAAAATTACATCAAATAGAGCTAATATGTGCATTCAATAATTTTTATTTTTACTCACATTAAAAATTAAAGTCCCTGTGATATCTAACAGGCAGGTTTCAACTAAGGTTTATTTGATTATTTATTGATTTGTTACTTAGATTGCTATACCACTGATGTTCCATTTCTTTAGTTCTTCCCATAACAAAATCCAATAGGATGCCTTAGGCAATGTTTGTGTACATATGTGTGTGTATGTGACGGCCCAAGATCACTGAGTGGGTTTCAATTTAAATCTTACAGTTCCGAGCCAATCTTTGCCTACCGTGTTTTCCCGAAAATATGACCTACCCCAAAAGTAAGTCCCAGCTTGATTTTTTTACACGTGTCTAATATAACCCCTACCCCCAAAATAAGCCCTAATTAAGACCACACCCATTCCAGGGTGCACCGGTAAAAATTAAGCTAAGGTGGGGATGTGGGCAATGGTGGTGGAACTACCTCTCAGCCAGTCCTTGAGTATTGAAGATTTGTCCTGAAATGAATACAAACTCCAGCTCCTTTGTCATGCAATGTGGTTTATTCATTAGCTTGCTGCGAGGTATATTCAGAGCTGACGGGCTCTGAGTGAACTTGGAGCCCAACAGCCCTACTACTTACTGGCCTTGCCAGCTGAAGAAGAAATTCCTGAAGGCCTCTGACAGTAAAAAGGAGGATGTGGGTGATGCATGAAAGTGAGGTGAGTTAGTGGAAGACACTCCCCTGAAAATTAAACTTGGTACCTTTTTTGGTGGCAAAAAAATATAAGACAAAGTCTTATTTTCAGGGAAACATGGGTATGTCAATGCAGTATAGAGTGTCAGACTTGACTTTTGCCAGACAGGATGCAGCTCATAGTAAGCCAGAAGAGAAACCAAACAAAGCTATTGAGAAAAGCAGAAGCTCACACCAATTAATAAACCTAACCTATTTTTTATTATTATTATGGTGTTCAATTCTATTCTGGTAGAGTTAGAGTCAGAAGCTTCACTGCTGACATGTATGACCTTTAATGGTGATATAACAGCTGAATCCTCATCTAAGCTGCTTAAATCTCAAGTGGAAATAAGGGAGAAATTTATTCTGTCCACATTTTAGTGCACTTTACAAATGTGCATTAAATATGCAATATGCAAAACTGGATATTTTGCTTCCCAATTTGCATTTGCAGTATAATTTCTAATATACTTCTCCATTTTTAAAAATGCATTCAAATGCACATATTAGGGGAAAGCATGCACAGAAATATGGGCATTAATGTAACTGAGGAACAAAAGTACTTTATATTACAGGAAATTGCAAAAAACAAAATCAATATGCATAAATACATTAAGGATGAATAGGAGGTGTGCAAAGGACATCTGTATGATTTTTTTTGTAGATATATACAAATGGCAAACTGACATAGTGGTAGGATAAAATAAGCTTATATATGGACGAATAAGAGATCAGATGAAGAGGAAAAACATGAGAAAAATAAAACAAATAAAAAGTAAGTATCCAAGAAGACCAGACTCATAAAGAGAGCGTTGCTGCTTCATGACTTTTTGTAGATAAAACTGCTAATGCCTAAAGAACAATCATAGTCCACCCACCACACTACTTTCCACAAGAATGTCCTTGTGGTTTCTTAATATTCCCCAACATAAGGGCAGTTTTGCACCACTCTACAGTCAGCCTTTTACTTACATGTTTTCAAATCTTCATCTGTGTTGGACACTGAAGGGCTACTCAGTGTATATTCAAAATTATGCACACACTAAGAGTGTTCTGTTTGTAATAGAGATGGTTAGGGGTAGGGGTAGGGTTGAGGTTGGATCTCATACAACTTGCAAGAGAATGTCCTTGCAATTCTTCTAGTATGTATAGGTAGTCTTCAGTTCATTTAATAACTATTCAAAATTGAAACAGTGCTGAATGAGGGGAGTTATGACTGTGGCCTGAAGCTATGGCAATTGCAGCACCCTGCTAGTCACACAATTTTAAATGGGTACTATGGGTACTGGCTACCTCACTCTCTCCACCAACCCATCTAGGTTGCTCTACACAATACATTCAACTGCAGTATGAGAAAAAAGACCAATGGTAAATAATAGGCCCATTGTTTTTGCTATGGTGAATTTTAAATGAAAATGTCAGAGACTAAGAATACTGTATAGTGATTTTTCCAGGCTTGGGAAAATTATGTGGGAATTATGTGAGATTTTAAGTATTCAGGAAATAAGCTTTTGGGTCATTTCTAAGCTAAGCAATACCATACTCACTCATCAAAAACTTTAATTTCAAGTTTCACTGCAAGCGCATCCTGTCAGAGAGCTAAATTTGAACTTGCTTTACTTTTATCACTTGATAGCAGATGATTCACTACCACCTATTTAATAGCAAAACACTGAGTTTGAGGTGATTTGGTATTGGTGAGAGGCGATGTCTATCAGAAACTTCATCTCACTCAATATAAACTTATTTTTAAACAATGGTCATTTGAGATTATGATAAATCTGTGAAGGCTTATCCACATAAAAAGGAAAAATCTAATACTACAGTCAATTAATAGAATGCATTCATGTATGAACTTAGCTCTAGTTATTATATTGTATAATTTTCACCTCTCCTCAAAGATAAATATCTCCGGTTATATGACCATAAAATTCAGTGGTTTCTTGTATTTATTCCAGTAATAAATACATGCAATCAAAAGTTATCCATAAAATATATAAGCTTCTCCCATACTCTGAAGTTTCTCCCAGTCATATCCATCCTGTCACAATGTAAGGAAGGATTGGTTATTGTTTAGAGAAGGCATCAATAAAAAGCAAGCCTATTTCCATGGTGGTAGCATTTCCTACATCGGTAGCTCTCTGTTCTGGTGAATCAATTATACATAGCCTGGTAACAACATTGGTTGCTACGAAGAGCACCAGGAAGAAGAAATACCAAGCACTTTTGCTGAAAATATTATATAAATGTACTACCTCTATGGTGGAAAAGTAGAAATATATATTTCAGATAGTGATTCTGGATCACAGTTGAGAAGCAGAATCACAGTTTAAGACCTATCTACACAGAAGAAAATATCTGAGCAGAGGAGGTAATTATGGCCTTGAATCACTATTAAAACGCTTTTATTTGAGAGGGCAGCGTCCCTTTGATCTGTCAGAGGCAGAGAAATCAACTAACAAGGCAAAAGCAAGTGTAGCATGCAGAAGGCAGTCAATTAGGAATCTTGTTCTTAGCTTTTGCCAACAAGAAGCAAAGTTTAAACAGGCCACAGTAGATATGTGTTGTAAAGCAATTATGTAGTAATGAAACAGTGATTTTCAATTCCATCATTAATCTCTAACCATATTAATAAAATATTGGTATTAGACAACCATTCATTTAGCCAGATGAATTATATTAAATTCAGAGATCTGCTGAAGCTATATGCACCCATCACACTGCAACTTCAGCAGGAGAATGGCTTCTATGATAACTGGGTCAAAGAAAGGTTGGACAAATAAATCCATTATTGTGCTTTCTCATATAAAAATCTAATTTCCAGTAGTTCTAGAACAAAATCTATCATTCATCTCTTTCCATAATTTGGTAGGCTTTTGCATTATAACAATCTTATAAGGCCATCTGTTTATATAAAAATTGCTCACCTAGTAAAGTTTATGGAGATTCTCAGTCATCCAGGTCATGATTGTGCCAAAGGGGCTTTATCAAAAGGCAACTAGACTTTATTTTTCCTTGGGAAAAAAACACCAAAGTCCAGTTGTCTTTTGATAAAACACTTTTGAGACTCACCTAGTAATATTGCCAACAGTGTAAAAATAAACACACCTTTTTAACTATGCCAGAACTGTAATATTTGCCTAGCACAAAAAGTGTACTTATCTTCCAAATTTTGGCAGTTTTATCCTGAAAGGATAATATTTATTTCCAATTACAGAATTGCAGATATTTATTTAAGAAAAAAAAGATATATAAAGGAAACTAAGACACCAGGGTCCTTTTTCTCTGAAGCTCTTTTTTTTATTTTATTAGTATTCCTTAGAGTTCCGTTGTTAAGTGATGCTGTCATGAGGTGCAACCAACTTACAACAGTTCCAGCCATTCCAATGACTGTGGTTAAATGAACCCCATGGCATAAGGGCAAACATGATGCGATCATCATTCACAAACTCCTACTAGCTTCTCCATTGACTTTGCTTCTTGAAAGCCATCAGTGAGTGTCACAAATAGTGATCACACTTCCTGGATCACATTAGATTCATGAGAAACATGAATCATGCCAATCCTGTTAGAACTTAATAATACATTTACTTAATCAATGTAGATATTTTTAATCCCTTCATAAAGCCATACTGTCCCTGCAAATCTATTGCAATTTTGATAAACACTTAAGATTTTTAAATCTTTCTTTGAATTGGATTTCAAATCTCAGTTGGAAATGATTCTGAATTGTCAATGAATGCCTGAACCATATTTTGGGATCAATGTATTATGTCTTCAGCCAGATAGTATGCAGAAACAGATTATTTTGAGTCAAATATTAGCCACTTTGCTATGAAACACTTGTGACCGTTCATTCATGTTTATCATGTGTTATTTTGAGTGTCAGGCTGATTTTCTCTGAATTGATTAAGAATTGGCAGCATATATTTCCATTCAAGAATTTACCTGGGGCGTATCAAAGGAGGAGGGCAGATCTCAATGTAAACCTCATATTTCATTATGGAATAGACATCTGGAAACTAGCCCTAATTAACAAACGAGTCCCAGCCACGAAAACCAACACCGGACCCAAAATAACACATGATGCCACCACCAATCTCCTTCACCAGACTCAAACCCAAGCCCACGCCACAGATGAAAGGCAACCACCATCCAGAAACCAGACCATGGCTGCAACACCAGCTGCTACACCCCCCTCCGACCCCCAAACTAAGCAAACTGACACATGCTATAAACACATAGCCAGACCTCAAACTCGGAGCTGAACCAAGGCCCAGAATGTCACATCACAGCCTTCCACCCAGGATACTACATCACAGAACTCAGGAGATTTCAACACAAAATATCAGGAGGTTGCAACACAGACAACGACCCAGGAGACTACAGCACCACACCCAGGATGTCACAACAATAGAACTAAGAAGGTCACCACACAGCCCATTACCCAGGTCGTTACACACAAAGGCTGAGACACAGCCAGCACCCATCTACACAGGGTTTCAGGAAAAAGCCATCCAATCTGCATACACAACTCCAGCAACCAATCGAAGTAACAACACAGCCAACTCTGGAGTTTAAAAGGCAAAAACAGCCATGATCACGCACTTCTCCCAGAAGAACGAAGCTGAAGGCACCGCCTGAAGATGACGGATGAATTCGTCGAAAGCGTTGCCAAGGTATTCTCAATCTTACACAGGACAAGACCGAATACCCAAGACCTACATATATATATATATATATATATGTATATATGTATGTGTATATATATATATATATATGTAGGTCTTGGTGTATTCGATCTTGTCCTGTGTAAGATTGAATACCTTGAGACCTACCGGAACAAGACCCAATACACCAAGACTACATACCTTTACCCGTGAAAATCTCGAAAACATATATATATATATATATATATATATATATATATTATATATATATATATTTGTTTTCGTAGATTTTCACGGGTAAAGGTATGTAGGTCTTGGTCATTCGGGTCTGCCCTGTAATTGAGAATACCTTGGCAACGTTCGACGAAATCTCATCCGCTCTCAGGCTGGTGTCTTCAGCTTCGTTCTCCTGGGAGAAGTGTGTATCGTGGCTGTTTTTCCCTTTTAAACTCTAGAGTTGGATGTGTTGTTACTTTTTGATTGGTTTGTGGAGTTGATGTATGCAGATTGGATGGCTTTTTCCTGAGACCCTGTGTGGCTGAGGTGCTGGCTGTGTCTCTCCCTTTTTGTGTTGTAACGACCGGGTAATGGGCTGTGTGATGACCTTCTGAGTTCTATTGTTGTGATGTATACACACACACACACATATAATATATATATATATATATATATATATATATATATGGATAAAAAGAAAAGTATGAATAATTATAAGAAAAGGTGGTGGGTGGAGAAGTGCAGTTCTAGACTATATGGCTCCCAAGGAGTCTTGAATCATTCCCTTGAGGCCTGCCAGTAATTTTCCTTCATTTTTGTCCAAAATATTTATTGTGTTTATTTATTTTTATTTATAAAACACTTGTACCATATTTGCATTTTTGAAAGTCAGCTCTGAAGCAGGGATACAATTTTTTTTAAAAAGAAAGCATGCCATACTTAATGCATTAAAATGCTTCTTCCCCCTCCCTCTTAATGTAACTTGCATGTTTCTCACATTGTTCTTCTGTGCCATAATTCTTAGAAAATAAAAGTGGTTATCACCTGTAAAGTCATTCATTGCATATGGCCGGGTTAGTTAAAAGACTTCTGCTTATGTTCACATAGAGTTGGCATGCTCCAGATTTATTAAGCAGATAGGACATAGGAAGTGAGCATTCTCTACTGTACCAGCTGCACTCTAGAACATCTTCTGAAATACGGTACACTGACTCTACAGTAACTCTGGCTGTGTTCAAAGGAGCCCTGCAAAACTGGTTCTGTCAGAGAAGGCCTTGGGTGGTTTTAATGGTTGTTTCTCTTCCTTTCTCTTTTCCTCTTTGTTAAATTTATAGTATTGTTTGCTGCCCAGATTCATAGAGCTGGGCTGCCTTCTACATTTCTAGATAGATAGATAGATAGATAGATAGATAGATAGATAGATAGATAGATAGATAGATAGATATAGATAGATAGATAGATAGATAGATAGATAGATAGATATTTGTTTAAGAACTATCTGCAGTGGGAGCTGCAAAGGTTGAGAGCTTCCTTGCTTCTACTTTAACTTTCTAGCATTATTTGTTCTGGGCAGGTGTACATTCTTCCAAATAAAGACCTTAGCTGCGCCCACCTGAGTTTTTATTTTTGCAAGAACTTTGATTCAGTTTTGGAAATAACAATTTCAGCTTTCCAGGTGTTCGTTAGGTTCCTTTTTTCTATTTTAATGCCCATTAAAAGCAACAGCAGCAGCACAGGATGTATCCAGGGGGACATTGGTGCCCATGGACAGTACACTGTCCCTTCCTGTCTAAGGGCTAACAAAAGAAAGTGGTTGTCTAGGCAACCGGGAATGAAAGTGGTTGGAAATCTGTTGAGAGGAGAAAAGATTGTTGCTGTAAAGAATGAAGGATTAAAGAAACTCTTTTGGAACTGTGGAAGAACTCAGGCAGGAAGAAAAATCAAGGACAGTTAATCACCTGGAGTAAGAAGTGGCCATCTCTGAAAATTAAGCAAATCTAAAGTCTGATAACACTGTGATGTTCCAGGTGTGATATGGGTTTTGAAAGTGGGGTCACAATAGATATCATTAGGATTTGAATGACTTTTATATTTTAATGATATATGTTGCTTTAGTTATTATAAATTGGTGAAATATGCTATTATATTGTATGTTGCTTATATACTATGATGGTCTTCTCTCTTCATTTGGATTTGAGTTTCTTCCTGAGAGTAATGAGATCTATCAATGGAGAAAGTTGAACCTTCCACTTCCAAACTTCCATGGCACATACCAAGTATTGCAAGTTTACCCTTTTCTTTAAGCAGGGAACTTACTGTTGTCCCAAATTGTACAACTGAGGCAGAAGGCAGCTAAGATATAAATTATTGCAGATGGCGTAATCATGAGAACATAGATGGATGGGGGTTATCATGTTCCACTGAAGGATCTATATCTCTGTGTAGAAGAGCCCAAAATATAATTCTAAAGAATCTGGGGTCAGCTACAGTATTAATAGTTTGAACATTCAGTAACAGTTGAACTTATTTTCACGGTGGAAGAAGAGGCTAAAATTATTTCTTCTAAGCAATGCCTTGATGAACATGCTGCCATGGAAGGACAGGTGGGAAGAAGGTCCAATATCACCTTAAACCTAACTGTCACTATAGCAATTATTTAGTGAGTTTTTAAAGGAAATCTGTATGTATGAAAGATTTTTTACATATTGAATGGCATAAAATCTTTTAGATAATTCTTATCTAAAACAGCGTACCATCTCTCTCTCTCTCTCTCTCTCTCTCTCTCTCTCTCTCTCTCTCTCTCTCCTCCCTCCTCCCTCTTCCTCCCTCTTTCACTCCCTCCCTCCATCCTTCTTCTCAATCAATAAAAAGAAGATAAAGCACTGAATTATTTACCAGCATGAATAAAATAATAGGGTGTGCATTCTTTAAAAAGGAATAACTGACAGGAAATTTGTAATCCTTAAAGAGGCTATCTGTGTGTATGTGTATGTGTGTGTGTCTGTCTATCTTTGTATACATGTTTGTGCATGTATCCTACATATACACATTTTACACACACACACACACACACACACACCCCAATCAAATCAATATATAAAGCATTCCTTCCAGTTTTATTTAAATGGCACCTGATTTTTTAGAGATCTGTGTTTGAAAACTATTGGCCTGTTTTAAAACAAAACAGAAACAAAAATAAAACTACTGCCACAAATTTATGGAAGAGAGAAGAGAGAATGGTGTTGCTCAGCAACCAACTATATAGCAGGAAGGCTGAACACCTAGACTATGAAAATAACACAACAAACAGGAATAAATCAGCAGCAATATTAGCACAGTGCATTATTGCATGTGACCCAGTGGCAGAGGTGAAGGGGAAAGGACAGCTTTGGGTAGCAAGTGCCTGCGGGATGTACAGAAAAATAAGTGTGACCACAACTCTAGCACATAATTAATAAGTAATTAGGGGGAAGAAATGGTGCTCAAATTAAAGTTAAAATGTGACACTTTATTCTGGTAGGAGGCAAGATTTTGCTCAATAGAAGCAGTTTCCCTGTTCCAAATGTGGGGTCACGAATGTGATGGGGTCACAGATATATGCTGACAATGTATTATGCCCAGGCAAGTGTTCACAAGTGAGTGTCTATGTGGGTTCCTGGGACAATTGGTTAAAAAAGCCTGTGAGTGTATTGCAAAATAAAAGTACTCCTTGGAGGATCACCCAAGATTCATACCAGTTATCCCAGGTAGGAGAAATCCATTTCAAACAGCAGCATTATAGGAAGATGCTAGAGGGAGGAGATCATTTTAGTGACAATCTCAAAGGCATCTGTTCATACTGTGTGGGAGAAGGTGACGGTAAACCTCTTATGTGCTTTTACCAAGAAATCTATCTGGACACAGAAGGTAAAGTAATTGGTGACAGAGTGTCAGATGATGGGCCCCACAGGATGGATGGAAGAAAATGGAGAATCTACCAAAGTACTAATAGAGGTTTTGACATAGTTTTATTTATTTATTTATTTGATTAGTCAATTGCTTACAAGATAATAGGTATAAGTATAAACATAGTTATAAATACATGGATACATATAAGAAAATAAAAGAAACAATAGGACAGGGACGGTAGGCACTTTGATGCGCTTATGCACACCCCCTACAGACCTCGTAGGAAAGGGGTGAGGTCAATAGTAGACAGTCTAAGGTTAAAGTTTTTGGGGTTTGGGGAAGAAACCACAGAGTCAGGTAGAGTATTCCAGACATTGACCACTTTGTTGCTGAAGTCGTATTTCCTGCAATCAAGTTTGGTGCGGTTAACCATGAGTTTGTATCTATTGTGTGCTCTTGTATTGTTATGGTTGAAGCTGAAGTATTCATTGACAGGTAGGACATTGCAATGTATGATTTTATATACTATACTTAGATTGGACTGAAGATGGTGTAGTTCTAGGTTTTCTAAGTCTAGAACCTCAAGTCTGGTGGAATAAGGAATTCTGCAATGAGTAGAGGAGTGTAGAACTCTTCTTGTGAAATATTTCTGGACTTTCTCTACTGTGTTAATATCAGATACATAATGTGGGTTCCAGACTGGTGAGCTGTATTCAAGTATTGGTCTAGCAAATGTTTTGTATGCTCTAGTTAGTAGTGTGATATTATCGGAGAAAAAGCTACGTAGAATTAGATTAACAACTCTTAATGCCTTTTTGGCTATGTAGTTACAGTCGGCTCTAGCACTTAGATCATTAGAGATGAGTACTCCAAGGTCCCTGACAGAGTTTGGATCATCAACAAGGTCTTGACTATTCAGCTTGTATTTTATTTTCTGATTTTTTTTTTGCCAATATGTAAGACAGAGCATTTATTTGTTGAGATTTGAAGTTGCCATTTGTTTGACCATTCCGATATATAGTCAAGGTCTTTTTGAAGGGTAGCAGAATTATCTGTGGTGTTGAATAGCTTTACATCATCAGCAAAGAGAACGCAATTGCTCTTAATATGATCACAGAGGTCATTTTTGTAGAGTATGAAGAGAGGGACCTAGAACACTGCCTCGAGGGACACCACTGTTGACAGGTACAGAATTTGATAGGACGTTTCCGATTTTGACCATCTGTTGTCTGTTTGACAGGAATGCTTCTATCCAGTTATGCAGGTGTCCAGAGATACCATAAGATTTTAGTTTTAGTAGTAGTTTGTCGTGTACCACTGAATCAAAGGCTTTACAGAAGTCTATGTAGATTGCGCCTATTGTTTTGCCTGGTTGAGTTGTGTAGTCCATATGTTTTTGCAGTGTAAGAGTTGCAGATTACAGGGTAGTTTTTTTCTGAAACCAAATTGTTTATTAGAGGGTAGGTTGTTTGTCTCTAAGTGGAGGATAATGGATTGGTTAATAATTGATTCCATGACTTTACAGGTGACGCAGCATAAGGAGATTGGTCTGTTATTTTCAGCTAAGCTGGGGTCTCCCTTTTTTAAAATGGGGATGACTGTAACTAGTGACCATATGTTTGGCAAGGAGCTGGTCCTGAAAGATTTTTCAAAGATTATGCTTAGAGGTACAGCTATGGCAGTGGATAGCTTTTTTAAGAAGTAGGCACATATTCTGTCCAGTCCAATAGATAGAGATGGTTTTAGATTGTGTAGTGCTTTTTCAACATTGTCTTCTGTAAAATCTATATTTATTAGATCATTGTAGTTGTCTGTGGTTTGACTAGGAAATACTGGGCATGAGCCATTGCTGTTTACAAATACTGAGCCAAAGAATGTGTTAAAGAGGTTTGCTTTAATGGTGTCATTGTTACAGTCTTTACCATTAGGTGCTTTCAGGGGTGGGGTGGACCTTGAGTCTTTTAGTTTGTTGTTTACAAAATTGTAGAAAGTATGGGTGGAATTGGTGCATAGAAGGTTTTCCTCTTGTTTAATGTGATAATTGGTGCATTCAGTCTTTATCTGGTGGCATAAATTTTTGTTAGCAACATGACCAAATTTGTTTTTTTGCCAAAGTGATCTCTTTTTGGATTGAAGCTTCCTTATTGTTACGGGTAATCTGTTTTTTCTGGTTTTGGGAGTTGTTATTGGTACATATAGTTTGATGACTCTTTGGATTTGAAGTAAAAATATGTTGTAATGATCTTCAACAGTATTGCATCCAGTGAATAGAGATTGCCAATCAAGGGATGAGAGATCGTTGTCTATAAGATCATAGTTGCCTTTTTTGAAGTTATAATTGGGGATCACATTGTTGTGATTATTTTTGTGTGGACGTATGTTGAGACAAAAGTCAATCATGTTGTGGTCACTGTTGGATAAGGGTTCTATAATTTGTATTCCATAAATTGAATTCAAACTATTGCAGAAGATGAGATTGAGGCCGTTGTTAAGTCTAGTTGGTTGGTTGCTTGGTTAGTAGTTGTTCCAGTCCCAGATTTGTTACAGCATTGTAGAAGGCTGCATGTATGGGTTCAGTGTTACATTCGTTTAGGGTCCAGTTAATATGAGGTAGATTGAAGTCACCAAGAAAGATAAAAGTATGTGGGCAGGATGTTGCCCATGTTAGTAGTGAATTTAGCTTGTTTACATGTTCGACGTCATAATCAGGGGCTCTGTAGCATAGTAAGAATCAAAATGTGATATTTAAGGACAGTTCACAGATGATGGTCTCAGGAACAGCAAGCTCCTGGGTAACTTGGATGTTTTTGAGATGTAAGGACTTTTTATAGAAGATAGCAATACCACCTCCTCTACGGATTTCACGATCTGATCGGTAAACATGATAGTCTCTTATTGAGGTAATGGAGTCAGGGACAGATGTGTTGAGCCATGTTTCACAGACAAATATGATGTTGAATTTTACCGTATTTAGTAAGAGGAGAAATTCAGGTATTTTATTCACAAAGCTTCTTGCAATTAGTAGCTTGCATTTAAGGTCATTTGTAGTTTGAATTGAGGTAGTTAGGGGCATGCATGCCTAGTCTTGGGTGATGGTGGATTGGTTGAAGTAGGGTTGGACTCTGGGTTGTGGGTTGTGTGACTTACTTTTGATACAGTCAGCACGGTAGTCAATGTACAGGTCCTTCTCTCCATTGTCTAGATGTTTTTTTTAGTTCTGTGCAGAGTTCGTGGGAGTGGGCATGTTGCTGTATGGTTAGGTCAGGGCGAGAATGAAGGTTCTTATGGTTGGTGTTGCTTTTGGAGAGTGAATTAATAGTATAAATGAATTTACATTTGCTTGATTCATTTTTGCAAATAACCCTGCAGAAACATGGGGCCACAGAGCCGTCTCTGTTTTTGAACTCTGGGCCGATGCAGGAAATGTCAAGTATTTCATCAGGGGAGATGGTTGATGCTTGGTAGTCACTGATGAAGTTGTGGACAATTATGATGTCATTATTGTTATTGATGTTCTCTAGACTGAATAAGATGGCATTTGGACACTTCCGTTCGCATTCAACAGCTTCTCTGATGAGGGTTGGTATATCATTATTTTTGATATATCATTATTTTAATCATTATTTTAAATCTTTTGAGATATATACTTGCTGATGTTGCCACAAAGAAAAAAAATCTGAAGTTGCTAACACAGAATTACAGTGCAAACACGACACATAAGAAGCAAGTAAAACAATGAAATGAATCGCCCATACATTGATATCTTAGGCATCAGTGAACTGAAATGTGCTGGAATTAAACATTTTCAGCCAGAAGATCTTACTGATGACAATTCAGGACATGAAAATTTTTTTAAAAAAAGGATTAGCAATGTTTTCATAGTCAGAAAGGAGACAGCAAAAACAATACTTGGGTACACTGTATCCAATGACAAAATAATATCAATTGTTAATTTTGTGGGCAACCCTTTAACATGATGGTTATCTGGATTTATGTTCCAACCACTGATGTGGAAGACATGTTTTATGGCCAAGTTCAATCTGAAATGCAAACAAAATATGCTGCTTGTGGTTTGAAATTTGGAAATGATAAGAAAGAAAAACCAGGAAGAGGAAATGAAACAGGGTGCTGGCTTATTGGTAATAAACCAGTGCTTTCTTATGGTTCTGATAATAACAGTGCTTTCTTATTGTTAGCATAGTTTTCAACAACCAAAACTATAATTATATACACATAGATGGATGTACACCAGATGGAGTACATAGAAATTAAATTAATGGTATTATTGTTAAAAGATAGGAAGTACAGCAGATGACCCTGATGGCCAAGCCCAAGGCAATCAAAGGTAAAACATTTTAACAGCCAGATAACATTCAGAAGGAAACCATGCTGACAATTCTCTAATCCATTGAAGTATAAATCAGAGGCAGAGGAATAACATGAGCTAACCAACAAGATTCTGTTATGATTGATGAAGTACTCTCAAGTTGGTGTTGATTCTTTGTGATATACTGTCTCTGTCTCTGTCTCTGTCTCTCTCTCTCTCTCTCTCTCTCTCTCTCTCACACACACACACACACACACACACACACACACACAAACATTGTCCATGATAATCTACCCTTAACCTGGTTTTCAGATCTTCCAATAGTGCACTCATCACTCATCACCATTGTAACTGAGTCTACCCACTTTATTAAACCTATTAAAGCCAATCTCAGTAACAGTGATGGAAGAATAAACAGTAGAAATGTGGTATTGATGAGACTTACTGTGGAAAAGATCATGAACTGCTTATGTGCATGTTTCAAGTGAAGCTAAAGAAGAAAAGTAGCCAGTTCTTACATTGTGATCTAGCATGTCCTGACTATTTTGAAAAAGAACATTAGGAATCACTCTGAAGCCCTGAAAGCAATTTACAGAAAGCTATATGAACTGTGGAATGAAATTGAGGTTGCTGTTGATGAATGTAAAAAGATACTGTGAAAAACTAAGAAACAAAACAAATTAAATATCAGAATAAAACACAGAAGATGCCAAGACAAGGAGAATTTTATCTTGATGTAAGCCTCTCAGAGTTAACTGAACTGCAGGATGGGCAACAAATAAAATTGATAAATAAATTTAAAAAAATAAAGTCAAGATAAAAAAAGATCCCAGGAAAGAACATAACAAAGAATATCAGAAAACTGTTATAAGAGACAGGTTTGCAGCACCACAGCAACATCTGTAAGGAGAATGAAGGTAGAAAGAGGCATGGCAGGACAAGAAAAGTCTTCCAGAAGTTCTTCAAACTTAGAAGGAAACTCCACATTCAAATTGGCATAATAAAGGTTACAAAAGATAGATAGTAACTGATTCAAAAAAGACCAAAAATGGAAAGAGTATACCGAAATTTGTATAATAAACATATCAACTTCCACCATACCTTAGAAACTATTCCCTACTAGAAAGACCCTCTAGTCTAATTATTCAGCACTGTAGTCATTACTGGAGTCAGCAAGCTACATGAATTGATGTAAAGAAATATGGAAAGCAACAGTAAAATAATCAGAGAAATCTCTAATCAAACTATGCTAGCAAATCTAGAAAATGACAAGTGGCCAACAGATTAAAGAAACTCACTCTACATAGTAATACCAAAGAAAGGAGAGTTAACAGATTGTGCATTGTATACAGGTGAAACTCGAAAAATTGGAATATCGTGCAAAAGTTCATTTATTTCAGTAATGCAACTTAAAAGGTGAAACTAATATATGAGATAGACTCATTACATGCAAAGCAAGATAGTTCAAGCTGTGATTTGTCATCATTGTGATGATTATGGCTTACAGCTTATGAAAACCCCAAATCCACAATCTCAGAAAATTAGAATATGACATGCAATCAATAAAACAAGGATTGTACATAGAACAATATTGGACCTCTGAAAAGTATAAGCATGCATATGTACTCAGTACTTGGTTTGGCCCCTTTTGCAGCAATTACTGCCTCAATGTGGCGTGGCATGGAAGCTATCAGCCTGTGGCACTGCTGAGGTGTTATGGAAGACCAAGATACTTCAATAGCGGCCCTCAGCTCTTCTGCATTGTTCAATCTCATGTCTCTCATCTTTCTCTTGGCAATGCCCCATAGATTCTCTATGGGGTTCAGGTCAGGCGAGTTTGCTGGCCAATCAAGTACAGTAATCCCACGGTCATTGAACCAGGTTTTGGTGCTTTTGGCAGTGTGGGCAGGTGCCAAGTCCTGCTGGAAAATGAAGTCAGCATCCCCATAAAGCTCATCTGCGAAAGGAAGCATGAAGTGCTCCAAAATCTCCTGGTAGATGGCTGTGTTGACTCTGGACTTAGTGAAGCACAGTGGACCAACACCAGCAGATGACAGGGCTCCCCAAATCAACACAGACTGTGGAAACTTCACACTGGACTTCAAGCATCTTGCAGTGTGTCCCTCTCCATTCTTCCTCCAGACTCTGAGTCCTTGGTTTCCAAATAAGATGCAAAAGTTGCTCTAATCAGAAAAGAGGACTTTGGACCACTGAGCAACAGACCAGGTCTGTTTTTCTTTAGCCCAGGTAAGACACTTCTGATGTTGTTTGTTGTTCAGGAGTGGCTTGACAAGAGGAATGCGACATTTAAAGCCCATGTCCAGGATCCGTCTGTGTGTGGTGGCTCTTGATGCACTGACTCCAGCCTCAGTCCACTCCTTGTGAAAGTCCCCAACACTTTTGAATGGCCTTTTCCTGACAATCCTCTCCAGGCTGCGGACATCCCTGCTGCTTGTGCACCTTTTTCTTCCACACTTTTCCCTTCCACATAACTTTCTATTAATGTGCTTTGATACAGCACTTTGGGAACATCCAACTTCTTTTGCAATTAGCTTTTTGAGGCTTTCCCTCCTTATGGAGGGTGTCAATAATGGTTTTCTGCACAACTGTCAGGTCAGCAATCTTTCCCATGATTGTCATTCCTACTGAACCAGACTGAGTGACCATTTAAATGCTCAAGAAACCTTTGCATTATGGCTTAATTAGCTGATTAGGGTGGGACACTTTGAGCCTGGAATATTGCACCTTTTCACACTATTCTAATTTTCTGAGATTGTGGATTTGGGTTTTTTTTTAAATTACATTTATATGCCGCCCTTCTCCAAAGACTCAGGGTGGCTTACAATTTTTGGGATACAACCCAGTGTGCTCAGCAGTAGCCTTCCATTGTATATGCCTGCTTATTACTAAGCGGCATTTTTACAAAGTCAGCTAATTGCCCCCAACAATCTTGGGTCCTCAATTTACCTACCCCGAGAGGATGGAAGGCTGAGTCAACTTTGAGCCTGGTGGGATTTGAGCCTACAGTAATTGTAGGCAGCTGGAACTTAAGTGCAGGCATTTAACAGCCTGAGCCACCAAGGCCCAAGGGGTTTTCATGAGCTATAAGCCATAATCATCACAATTATGACAAATCACGGCTTGAACTATCTTGCTTTGCATGTAATGAGTCTATCTCATATATTAGTTTCACCTTTTAAGTTGCATTACTGAAATAAATGAACTTTTGCACGATATTCTAATTTTTTGAGTTTCACCTGTAATATACTTAATTTCACACACTAGCACAAGAACTGTTTCCTATCTTAGCTAATTTTTTTAGTTTTAATATTTAAACAGTGTAATGTTTTAACATTTTATGTTGTTGTTTTTATCTGTTGAAAGCTATCAAAAACTGCTTGATAATGAGATGAGTGGCATATAAATTTATTAAGTAAATAATGTAATTCTAAGAATAATACAATGCAGATTAGCAGCTTACGTGGAAATGGAGATGGTTTTAGAAGATACCAAGAAACTAGGGACATTACTGCTGACGTGCACTGGATGATTGGGAAAGTGAAAGAATACAAAAGAGGAGCCACTATGTATTTTGCTGAATATAGACAGTTCTTAGTTGTGGTGACCATATGAAGCTCCGGGACAGTCTTCGGAATTCGGGAATATCTAATATTTATCATGTGAGATCTATACTTAGTACAGGAATGCACAGTCTGAACAGACCATAATCAAAAGCACATTACCTCCGGTTCCCCTTATAAAAAGAATGCTGGAGAGATTTCAGCTCAGCACTAAATTAAATCACCAAGTGTTCTGAGACTGTAAATAGTTGTTTTTCCCCAAAACTTCTATCTTGATTTCTTCTGATCAGCAGAGCAAATCCCCCCCATGTCAAGATGGAGGAGTCAAAGATTTAGAGGAAGAGTGAGTATCCTGCAGTCCATATGTGGCCTTCAAATATCTTTTTGCAATATTGAAACTTCTCAGATTTCTCCCCCTGCCCCTTGGATAGGGCTAAGAAATGGTGGTGCTGTTTCTTTCCATTTTTGTGGAGAATGTATTCTTAAATGAAACTTATAGGTTTAATATAATATAGGTTTGGTGGCTCAGACTGTTAATTGCCTGCACTTAAGTTCCAGCTGCCTACAACTGCTGTAGGCTCGAATCCCACCAGGCTCAAGGTTGACTTAGCCTTCCATCCTCTCGGGGTAGGTAAATTGAGGACCCAAGATTGTTGGGGGCAATTAGCTGACCTTGTAAAAATGCCGCTTAGTAATAAGCAGGCATATACAATGGAATGAAGGCTATTGCTGAGCACACTGGGTTGCATCCCAAAAATTGTAAGCCACCCTGAGTCTTCGGAGAAGGGCGGCATATAAATGTAATTAAAAAAAAATACATCTTAGAAGAGTGGGAAAGGGTACAAATAAACGAGGGACCCAAAAGTCTAGGTCTATCAAGTATCAGAGAAACTTGACGTAAAACAACACTATATCCTTTTTGTGGCAAGCTAAACAAATGTTGAAAATAACAAGAGGGAGAAAGCATTCTCTCCAAACCATGTAGAACTGGTGCTGAACTCAATTTAGCGGAGTCAATGCAACAATGTCCTTCACCATCTTTGAAGCATCAGGCTAATTTAATGTTTCAGGACATATTACATGACATTCACACTTTTGTCCTTCTGTGGAGGTGCACATCCAGGGAATCAATGAAAAACATTAGGGAGGCTATCAGGCCACCTGAGACAATCAACTTCAACTTTCTAACAGTAGGGCTGGCCCTAATGCTTTTCACAATTGATTAAATGTTGATTTTTGATTTAATTAAATTTGGATTTGGATTTGAGAGACACAGAGAGAAAAAATGAACAAGTGGGGAAAAAGTGGGGTAAGCTGATTCTGACACTCATTTACTGTTCATACAGATTCTGTTGTTGTCATTATGTTTTGGATAGCAGACTGTATTTTTCTATTATTTCCAGTTTTGCTGCAGCTTAGCAAAAGTCTGAAGAGCAGCCCAAATCTCGGCTTTGGCATAAAGAAAGGAAATATGTGAATATAATGTCTGCAAATAAAAAATACCAACCTGAGATATTTACAGAATAGTATATTTAAAATTAATGCAACTGTACCAACAGGATAGCAAATATTTATTACATGTTAGATAGATACAGATCACTTGAATTAATAACACTTAATAATTTCAATAGGAAAATATGCATTTAGTTGTAGGGTTTAAAAATAAAAAAACTGTTCATTTATTTATTTATTTTTATTTTTTGAACTTGTATGCCGCCCCATCTCCGAAGACTCGGGGCGGCTCACAACTAAAAAAACAGACAATAAATACTTAAAAAGAGATTAAACTAATTTTACAAGCCCAAAAATTACAAAAACTAAAATTTACAATAGTTAAAAATTAAGAAACCTATCTGCCCCCCAGGGAGGGGTTACAGCCTGGGCTGGTCAAACAACCAGGTCTTTAAATCATGGCGGAAGGTGCAGAGGTCAGGGGCCAGGTGGAGCCCCAAGGGCAGTTGGTTCCAGAGGTCAGGGGCCATGACAGAATAGGCTCGTCATCGGGGGACCGCCAGCTGGCATTGGCCTGCCGATGGGACCCCGAGGAGTCCTTGCCTATGTGCTCGCACAGGGCGGCCGGCACTGTTGTGTCAATAAAGATAAAACATGCAAGCAATTAAAAAAAATAGCAATTGTTATTAAGATAAGCAGTATGAAAGCAAGGTATTTTCCCCCCATGGTTTTTTTTTTTGCAAAATACCTTCTGAGCTGGCAAAGTTGTTTGTTTTGCAGTGAATGCCTGAAACTCCATTTCTGCACAAGTCTCCTTCAGTTCGCCACGGATTATTGCAAAGCTACCAATGATAACCCCACCATTTGGGAATTAATTTTAAACAAAATTTAATATTGTGAAAGCTGGGTACTTTTCTCCCTTGAAATATCAGGTTATTTCTTCAAAAGAGACAGCAGGTAATAAATGTCTATTATTAACTTATCTCAACATGGTGTAGTAGTGCTCACTTTATTCCAATTTAAATAACTTCACATAGGAAGCAGTAGTTAATTGGGTACAGTGGTAATTTTCATCATCTGATTTTCAAATCTATCCTGCCACATATGTTTTGTGAATTGGAGTTTGAGCCTGTAAAGGACTCTGCTAACATACTAATGTATTCATTTGCATGAAGTGAAAAAGTCATCTTTACTGCTTGGAATGAAAAGGAAATGCCACATAAATTAACATGATATACTGGCAAAATCAAGTGGTAAGTACTCCATATCATATTACTTTCATTATATTTGTTGTTTCCTAACCAGACAGCCCTTTCAACACAGTCAAGATTCTTCCAGAGTCAACACGCCAACCAAAGAGACACCCTAAACTTCTGAATTTTAGTATTCCAGCATTGAGGGGCTGCACAAAAAAGGAAGGGAGCTCAACATATTTTCCAAAGCACAGAAGGCAAGACAAGAAACAATGGATGGAAACCAACCAAGGAGAGAAGGAACTTGGAATTAAGGAGAAACTTCCTAACAGTTAGGACAATTAACCGGTGGAACTGCTTGCCTTCAGAAGTTGTAGGTGCTTCATTACTGGAGGTTTTTAAGAAAAGGCTGGACAGTCAGTTGTCTGAAATGGTACAGGGCCTCCTGCTTCAGCAGGTGACTGGACTAGAAGGTCTCCAAAATCCCTTCCAGCTCTATTCTGATTGAAGTTTGGATTATCTGATCTCCCTGTTTGGGATATGGGTCTCCTGCCTCATTCAACTCAGAAATCTTCCTGCTTCTGATGCCATGCCAACAGTTTGTTTCTATTTTCCAGTGACTAAATAGGGAATTATATGTATATGAAGAAATTGATTATTCCTGAATAAGATTGGGTTCCTCTTGCTGTCCAACAATTTCTTTAAGTTTGGTGCTATTTTTATTTATTGATTGAATTTTATATATTTTCTTGCTTTCTAAAACAGAGTTGCTAAAAATAAAGATAGGCATTATTTTTAAATGGATTAATGAAAAGGTATCATTACAGCCCCATCAATTAAACTAATAGATAATGCCAACTTAGTTAAAAAAATGTCAAAAACTTGCCTGAGTAAAAATATTTGGCCCTGCCAGCAGATGAATTCATTGTGGATTTTATAACTGTGGTTGATGGCTTTTGTTTATTTATTTGCTTGCTTCTATGTATGTTCCTGTTTTTCTTTAAAATAGTTATCTTGCCCCAGGCCAAGCACATCCACCACATGAAGTGGTAGTTGGGCACTTTACTGAGGTTTGCAAGTAAGCAAACAAGTGAGTGCAAACACACACACACACAAAGAGAGAGAGAGAGAGAGAGAGAGAGAGAGAGAGAGAGAGAGAGAGAGAGAGAGAGAGCATAGAAGTTTCTCCCCAAAGTTTAGCAAGTTGCCTTACAAGAGTTCTAGCTCAAAATAGCAAGCAGAAGCATAGTCAGGCAATGTCCAAGTGTCAGCCCACTGTAGAAGGTTCATCAGCCAGTCAGTTCCAGAGTCAGAGTCTTGAGGTTCGTAGAACAAGTGTTCTACGAACAGACAGTTGTGAATGGAGGGGCTTGAGCTTTCTCCTGTGCTTAAAATCAAGCATCCTCTGTGCTCTTCATTTAGAAGAGTGACATCCTTTCCTTGTGAGCAATTTTTCAAAATACCTTTGCTCTGCTCATTTCTCAGTGTGACGAACCCCTG
Organism: Naja naja; assembly: GCA_009733165.1. NCBI lineage: Eukaryota > Metazoa > Chordata > Lepidosauria > Squamata > Elapidae > Naja > Naja naja. The sequence goes on from CM019148.1 coordinate 63,446,725, forward strand.
TGCTGTAATGGGTGGCAATTCAGCACCTTCCTATTTGGAGAGTGCTGGCATCTGTGTCTGATGGTTGCTGGACAGCTCCACTTCCTCTGCCTGCTCAGAGAGCCTCTGTCTGATAATTCTGGAGCTGGCTGCTCCTTGTTGAACTCTTTTCTGAATCTCATCCACTATGATGATGAAAAAGAAATGCTCTTAGAACCAAAGACAATGAATGATGCTAGCAATAGCAATAGCACTTAAACTTATATACCGCTTTACAGTGCTTTACAGCCCTCTCTAAGTGGTTTACAGAGGCAGCATATTGTCCCCAACAACTTGGGTCCTCATTTTACCCACCTTAGAAGGATGGAAGGCTGAGTCAACCTTGAGCCTGCTAAGATTTGAACTGCCAAATTGCAGTCAGCTGACAGTCAGCAGAACTAGTACTGCAGTACTTGCAGTACTACACTCTAACCACTGCACTACTGAGGCTCATAATGATGTTAGCCATACAGATGGTCTTCAAATAATGACCACAATTGGGTCTGGTATTTGGATCACAAAGTGATGCAATCATTAAACAAGTCATTACGTGATTGCACCTGAGTGTATTACCATTTTTGTCATGTTCATTAAACAAATAATTCGGTTGTGAAGCAAAACTAGTTTCCCCCATTGATTTTGCTTTTTGGAAACTGGCTGGGAAAGTCACAAATGATAATCATGTAAGATCAGGATGTTGCAGCCATTGTGAATATGTGATGGTTGCTGAGCTCCTGAATCGTGATCACATGACCACAGGGATGCTGCAATGTCCTAAGTCACTTTTTTCAGTGCCATCATAACTTTGAATATAACTAGACAAATGGCCATAAATCAAGGACTATCTGTATACCAAGCATGTCCAACCCATAGCTTGTAGGCTGCATGCAGCCTTGGACAGCTAGTAACATGCCTTCACAAGATCCTAAACATTTAATATTATTATGTAATTTATATAAGCTAACTATATTATATATTTTATGTGCAGCACAAGTCAATCCCTCTGCATTCAATTCAGATATAAATGTATATATTCCTAAATATATCCAAAAATAATTTAGGGAAAGGTTAACCAAACGTCATCATCACTGGGAATAACTACTGGATGAAGTCTCCCTGTGAGTGCCTTTTTCCCATTTATCTTTTCTAGCTACCTCATGGTTTCAAGAAGATTTTTTCTGTTCCTCTTTGGAGCTGGACATATAGCTCCAAAAATAAAGAATATTTAAAGGTTCAGTCTTACAGATTTTCATCTGAATGTAAATTTGATCATAACTTACTAAGATATACATTGAAAATCCTGAATATGATTGTGATACCATGGGGTTTATTAGATAATGAAAACAAGATTGTTTAAGAGTAGTGATTTTCAATTGAACTTCAAATGAGACATTTCAGGTTGAAACCAAAGAGCTGCTTCAAACTTGAAACAAATATAGTTCAAAGCCAAACTTTTCATTGTAATCAAAACAGCCATTTCAAACTCAAAACAGTTCAAACTGGAAACATTTTAAACACTTGATTTAAGTACAGTACTGCATTTTTAATGGGAAACTGAAGAAAAAAACTAAATCAAGTCTATGTAGCCTTCATACATCTAAAACAGATAAATAATAATAATAACAACAACAAATAGCTTGCACAGAAAATGGAAAAGATTAAAAAAGGTTGGGGGGAATTGTCTCCCACTTCTATAAAGAAATTGCCATGGTGACAATATCTATGTGAGAGTCTCTGCCTTCTTAAAATAATCATAGAAAAAAAAAAGAAAGACCACAAAAACATCCTATTCTTTAGCTTAAAATCATAGCTATAATACCATGTATATATATATATATTAAATATAATAAAAAAATGAATAACTAAATTCATGTCTAGTTAAGAAAATAACACCAATAACAACAAAGGAAGAAATTCCATCATATATTAACAAAAGAAATGTACCATATATTGGTCTGTTTCAATGTTAATGATAAAATAGTTGAGGGTTGTACACTGAAATATTTTGACATTCCCATCCAATTTATTGCATTATTTTCTTTGTTATCTAATGGCTTGCAGTGTCCTCTTAAAAAAAAAAACATTGCTGATTGTTTGACACCATTAAATAAGCACATTCCCTGATTGCTAAAGAATGCAGCCGCGCGGGCTGTGATGGGAGTATCCCGATACTCCCATGTTACACCCCTCCTGTGTGGCTTGCATTGGTTGCCGGTTGGCTCCTGGGTCGCCTTCAAGGTGTTAGTAACAACTTATAAAGCCCTAAATGGCTTGGGTCCAGGGTACTTGCAGGAACGCCTCCTGCCAGCATCACTTTCCGATCACCCTGTTCGCTCTCATAGAAGGGGCCTCCTTGGGATACCGTTGGTCAGGCATTGTCGGCTGGTGGTTCCCAGGGCTAGGGCCTTCTCCGTGTGCCCTCTGGAATCAGCTCCCCGTGGATCTCCGTTTGGCCCCTGACCTCTGCTCCTTCTGGAGCAGCCTGAAGACATGGTTGTTTCAACAGGCCAGCCTGGAATGACCCGGGGGGGGGGAGGGTTTTAATTTTTTCTTAATGTTTTAATGTATTCGGCTTGTTTTATTTAATTGTTTTTTATTGTAAATTTGCTCTGTTTTAATGTTTGCTGCCCTGAGTCCTTAGGGAGTAGGGCGGCATACAAGTCGAATAATAAATAAATAAATAAATAAATAAATAAATAAATAAATAAATAACAAACAAACAAACAAACAAACAAACATAAAAAGAACAGTGCATAGACAATTGAACATGTCACAATGAACCATATTGGCTGTATTACTGAGCTTTTAAGAAGCATTGTCCTCCCCGGGTTCAATAAACCTACTCTTGATATTAAGCACCATGTTCTAATCATAAAAATGGGGTGGGGATCAATATTGCTATGCCTGTTGTAGAAATTATTGGGATGGTGTTTTGTTTTTGTTTGTTTGTTTCTGTCCTATTTACTAACAGAAACTGCCTTAGCTGACTTTAAGGGGAAAAATTAAGGAAATTATGAAACTTTTTTCAGAAAGAAAGACTTAAATGAAAAGAAAGTACCAATAGAAGAGAATATCTGTAGTGCGGGGTTGAAATGAGGGGTCCTTGGTGCTCTCTGAGCTTGCTTGTTTTCTTGCAGACATTTCATTACCCAAACTAGGTAACATCATCAATGCTAGTAAGGAGTGTGGGTTGCTGTCAGTTTATAGTCTAGTGGTTTGCCCTATCAGTGTTGGTAGCGGTAGTCTTAGAGCATGTGTGTCACACTTGCATCGTCACAGTTGCATCACGTGGCGTATCTGGACTTTTTTCCCCTTTGCTAAACCAGGCATGGGTGTGGCCAGCAAAATCCATTTGGCCCGCAGGCCGGGAGTTTAAAACCCTTGCCTTAGAGGTTCTTTGGCTGGGCTGTTTAATGCTGGCTTAGAGAGTAGTTAAACAGGTGGTATGACTTGATAATACATGGAGCCCCTTACCAATTCTGTGATTATGTACCTGGCAACTAAAGCATATTTCAGATGCATTAGACTATCATTCTGTTTCCCAATCAATTCCCAATCAAAGTGACTACTGGCTTAGTAGTGTTGTAGCAAATACTTTGTGCAAAGAATAATTCAGATACATTCCTTGCATCTCTTAGTAGGCCTTGAAAATACTTCAAGAAACACTGGAGGCTTAGCTTTGCAGCATCAAAGAAATATCAGTCATGAGCAGTCATGATTTCAGGATAGGATGATAATTAGGAAAAGCTTGGCTCATTGATAACAATACCTACTCAGGACACCTATTTTCTCTCTTTTTTGGTGGAAGGGGAACAGAGATCTGTCCCTAGCTGTCAAACTAAAAATGAGTTAACTAAGTGACAGAAGTGTGGCCTATATTTGAAATGTAGAGTATGTATTCATCATATATATAATCTGTAGCTAGCAGAATATAGATGGTGGCATGAAAACATATCTACATAATGGATAAATTTATAGAGTGGAGAGCACAGGCATCTGTTTTGTGTGTGTGTGTGTGTGTGTGTCTGTCTGTCTGTCTGTCTGTCTGTCTGTCTGTCTAAACAAATGATATCATGAGTGTCATTATGCAAGTTATACTGTACTTCACTTGTCCACCACTTTAAGATGGAATGAGATAAATAACATAATTTGTATCATTTGCATAATGATGTCAAGATGTACATGACATCATTGTGAGTTCCACTGGGTGCCTGTGATGCTAGGATCTGTTTCTGCAATTCAGATTCACACCATACACTCTCTTTATTGGACCCATATTTATCATACAGTAACCATTGAGGGCTTCACTCAGAGGTATGAAAATGTAAGAACATCAGAATTAATAAATCATTGTACATTAATTCATGTGATTTCCACATTTCTCTTCTTGATACCAAAATAATAACCCGAGACTTCTAACACTGTTGGGTAGAAAAGGCATTTATACACAACATTCATGTTAGTCTTGCTTTGAACATCACTATTCTCTATCATTACAACCAGAGAAATATCCCCAAACACAGAAATATGTGTAATGAAGCTAGCTAATGTAATGTTCAGAATTCTTAGTGCAGCATTCTATAATATTTATAACATTTACTTTAGAAGATTCAAGTACTAAAGCTGAGTTCAGCATGGATCATTACACAGCAGGTACTTATTGAAGGATCATCATCTTTGTAAAATGGTTTGCACTGTTTTGTTTTATTTTTAATTTACTCACTCAGAGGCTGAATGAGGACAGAGATGGATATGATTATACCAGAAATTTGTTCTTGACACCTTTAGATAAGATTGTAAATGTACCATTTTTTAAGCATTGGAGTTTTATGACACATTTAACTTGGTATTTTACTCATAGTTCACATGAGCATATAACATTTATAATGCTGCTTTATTCTTCATTAACACCTTAATTCTCTAATTAAGATCCCTCCCATCTCCAATTATTTATCTTTGATCCCTCCCATCTCCAATTATTTATCATTCCCAGATTTAAAACACTTAAAGGGAAAAGGAAGTCATGTAAAACATAGAACATGCCATAATGTAACATTTTTATCTCTCTGCATGGAGGGCTTGTGGGAAAGTGGATTGTATAAACCATTCTGACAATGTTTGGTTACCCAGGATGAATAATTAGATATGTCTATGAAATACCTGATATTATATAAAAGAGGTTTAAAATAGCAATAGCAATTACACTTAGACTTATATCCTGCCCCATAGTGCTTTACAGTATTATCTGCTAGGTTTACAATGTCAGCATAATTGCCCCCAACAATCTGGGTTCACATTTTACTGGCCTCGGAAGGATAAAAGGGTGAGTCAACATTGAGCCCCATCAGGATCAAATGCTTGTACTATCTTGGTGAACACTGAAAGTTTATTTTTCTTGTTCAAATATTTATAAAATCAGATGAAGTAGGAATACCTTGGTAATGATAGGCTTCTTGTGTTCATCTTTTTGTTTGTTGTTGGGTTGCTTTTTTGAGTAGTTCATTTTTATTTGATGTATCTTTGTGGTAAAATTGATTCTTATGTAACATATTCCATTAAGTAAAATTAATTAAAAATAATATATAAGAAAGTTGAAGGTTTTTTTTAGTATAAGGGTTGCTCTTGAATAAGGAGATATGTGTAATCCTTTAATTTAGAATAGTGTATGGCATTGCATTAATTCTTTAAGTGGAGGGAGGATGGTAAAATCCATTTGGGGGTTTGGAGTACAATGTCTGAGTGTTGGCTATTTTGTTTTTATGTTGGAATGTTTCTGCACTGTATTTTGAGATACAAAATCAAAATGGCCTCTGCAAGCGAGGGATGGGGGATAGAATCAAGATTTAACAGTGTATATCCCACATCTCTTCAGAATCATATTTGTTTTCAGATAGGTACCGAATATATTTCTGCATGTATTAGTAGAGGAGCAGAACTTTTAGATTCTAGAAATATTGTCTTAGAAATGTGGAGATCTAATTGTTGGAACTCTAGCTTCTCTTTATTGTTCCACCATGTAGTTCTTGTTTGCTGTGCTAGAAAGTATCATTGTTTCCCTCAAGACCTGTACTATGCATAAGCAATACTGAAAGCTTCACTTCTCTGCAAGAGGAAATGGTATCATCCTGTCCTAGAAAAGGTGCACATTGTCAACATCAGCCAAGATATTTTGGAAGCAAGGCCCCCCCAAAAAAGTCTCATAGGGCTCTTTTTTTGCAAACAATTCAACACAATATATGATCTGCTGCCTCACTTAGGCTAATGATAAAGCTCTTGCAAAATGGCTATTTTGTTTCTTCAATGCCTATCAAATCTCCAAATAAAAAGTCCTGAAAATTCCCTCTCCTTGTTATGATTCCTACCATGTGCTGGAACAAACAAGCAGGCCCATGGCTGGCATAAACTAAATCACAACAACTAACTTGAAAAGCCCCATGAAGCAAAACTGCCTAAAATACAGCAAAACTGTATTTTACTGCTAAGTATGAAATAGTAGGCCAGACAAAGATCCTTTTTGGCCTAAAGGCCATGATCCTTAAAGAGAAGTTTTCCAGAGGACAATTCTTTGTTTGAAGGACTGTGAAATCCAAGTTTGGATTAAATGCAGTGGTGGGCTGCTGCCTGGTTGGACCAGTTCAGGTGAACCAGTAGCTGTGATCACTGGCTGGTCCTGCCCACCCACCCCTGTGCTATACTTTCCATATATAACTAACTATCTAGCTCATTTCCCCCACCCACGCTGCCCAGCTGCATTTCGCGCAGTGCCTGCTGTACTCACCAGAGCTGCCTGAGTAGATTGCCTCTTTGAAGCTCTGTTTTAGCCCCAAAGAGGCTAAAACACGTGTGCTCAATCACAGCAAACCAGTTGTTAGTGTAAGTGCAGCCCACCTCTGATTAAAAGTAAAGAAAGGAGAGCAGGAAGCTTAGAATTGGCCATCTACAATGTTTGATCACCATGTTTCTAACTATCACAATATATATTACATTTTTGAATAAATGACAACTATTATAATTAGAATTGTTATATATCTGTACAATTATCACCTCCTTTTTAGTAATGCATTTCCTTTTGATATTGCATAAATGGCTATTTTATGAGTCTACACCTAAATATTGTATCTGACTTATATGTAGTAGTTCTGGAAGTTAACAGGACTTTCTTTTAATTGTTGTATAACATGGTTATATAATACAACCAGCTGTCTCTACAAAATAAGCAATGTTTTCATACAAAAACAAAGCAAAATGTGAATTTATTTTAGCTGCTAAAATTGCGGGATATGTGCCTTAGTTTCTTGTTCAAAATGTTGAGTTCTGAGATGATTAGAAGCTATGCATGCTGGGATAAATTAATGATAGAATTTAAAAAATACTTTCCCCTTCCTCTGATGCAACAGAAAGTGAATGAATATTGTTCAGTAATTAATGGATAATAACAAGAATACTCCAGGGTATGAAGTTGTGAAATTGCAACATAGCCATTCAGTTTGGTAATGTGGCTCTTCCACTGTTATAGAACCAGCTTTTTTGTGCTATCTACCTTTTGTGATATAGATTTAGCTAACAATAGCATTAAGTATAATATACAACGATATAAATAAGGGGAAAGAAGGTGGGTAGAATAAATAAGCATTTTCCTATACAAATTTCATATTGATGTAGATTTAATTTCAGGTCAGAATGAGAAGCAATCTTGTTGAATCTGAAGGACTAGGAATCGCTAGATCTACTAGACATCAGTGTGGCAATTTGGCCCAGGACATAGAATTATTGTTTCTACATGAACTTCACATAGTAAATTTGTACAGGTAGACTTTTTATTATGTTTATAAATATTCACTTCTATTAAGGAAATGTCAGAGATGGTTATAAAAATGTACCAAAACAATAAAAAAAAAACTTAGCTAAAATGCATCTCCCTGAAATAAGCAGTAACATAAAGATCCATCCAAGTCTTTGGAAAAAAGAACATGAAGGACATTAAGTATCTTAATGTAGCCTGTCAGCCCTGGTAACTAGAAAAACTAAGCATTTTCACTCTCTCAGACTCAAGTAAGTCTATTGTCCAATTCTAAACAGGTTTATTTAAAATAGAATCCTCCAGTAAAACAATGGGATTTATTTCTTTAAGAAGCATGCTGAAGAATCCAGCCTACAGAAAGAAACAATAGTTTGGAATGGGTGTGATTAACCTCAGTGAAAAAAATAAATGCTAATCAGCATGAATAATTCACGAGTAAAGCAGAAATAAAAGGTTTAATACATTTAGTACCTTAAATATTCAGGTGGAAATCCTTAGCCAGTCAGAATCAGCAATCCTGGATTTATGTAGACTCAATATAAAGTATCTTCTAATGTTCTTATATTCTCCACTGTGGGTATTTTGGGATTGATGGGTTGAACAGTTAACTATAGCAGTATGAAATGTATTGCTTCCATTGCAGTAGGAAAAAGTATCTGGAGCCACAGCACAAACATGTTTAGGCAATTGCCTTACCCATCTTTTCTTCCCAATTTTTATCCTGTTTCTTCATTTATCTGGACTCTTGAACAGAATTCTCTCCTGTTCCGATTCTTTTAGAAGCTGGACCACAACAAATCTATTTCCCACTTCCATTGTTGCTACTCTTTAGCTGGCAAAGCCAAAACAACAACAACAGCAACAACCCACCATCATCCTGTATAGTATATGAATTTACATTTCTACTTTTGAGTGTTTGTTTCAACAACATTTTCTGACTTGGCTTTCTCCTAATTTTTTTTTCCAAAATGTATCCCACAATCTATAACCAATCATAAGGGAATAGAGAGTGATAATACAGAACCATGGTAAATAACACAGCTATTACTTCTCTCTACTGCAATGGATATATGGACAGCTAAAGGAGAATAGCAAAGAATATTACTACTGAATTGCATAGTGGGCTGCAATATTGAAACAAATAGCACATCTTTAAGTCACAATGATTCAGTTTAATACAAATTACCAAGACTGAATACTTTGTACTATTCAAAGATGCTTTCGATTTGTGCAAATGGAGAGTGGATACACAAGCAATATATAACTGGGTTTGCACACTTTTTCACTTTGTCAATTACAAAATGCTTTGTAGAGAGAGAGTACTACAGAACCATTGTCACACTCCATGGGTAAGCATCAATAATTTGGCATAGCATTTGAAGTTATGTATAGAAAAGAGATTTTAAGTAGCCTCCATCCACAGTGATCCACAGTGGTCACTGCTCACTATTTCAAAAAAGGAGCAGCTGGCATGTAAAGATTCTTTTGTTGGAGTAATTGGTGTTTTTTTTTAAAGTAATCCTGACAAAGTATGGGAGAGGAAAAAGAAAGAATGTTAGTATGTGACACTTCATTAAAAATCACTTTGTAATTTTGCCACTTGGTTACCAACCAGAAAAGGAAAAATTTGAAAGATGTAATAGCATTTAAATAGCAAATTCAACAACAAAAAATTCAATAGAATCATTTTCCAAGTACTTCCTATTAAAGATATTTATTTTTTGTTTTTCACCAGTCAAGCTGCATCTCCTGATGCCTCCTAGTCTATTTGGCTGGTAGTTTTTATCCATTTTTTCAGTAGAGCTTCTCCCTTCCACTCAGCTCTGGAAAAATAGAAAAGGAAAGTGTTTTGGATCATCCTGCTCAAAGCTGAGAAATGCCCTGTTTAAAAAGCATTGTGTTATCCTAAAACGTAAGTGGCAGGTGTTGATACAAATTGCACATTTTCAGATCCCTAGAAATCTGTGCTTTAATGGACAGGGCTGTCTGTCAATCAGTTTTTGCTACATAATTCAGGTAGCCAACTCGTGACTTTTATTTTTATCGAAGGCATTTGACTCCGCTCTAAGCAGTGTTGAAGCAGAAGATAGAATGTCATGTTGAATGAAGCTAGTACTTGAAACGTAAGCTGGCTATACAGGTTAGGAAGAATATCATCTTTTCTTCACAGCAAGTGGCTGAATAAATGTTGTTATTGTTGTTGCTGCTGCTGTGCTGTTGTTTGTTTGTTTTAATTAACAAATCTGAGATGTTCTATGTCAGCATATGCCAGGTAACAAATGCTGGATGGGCATGGGGGAGAGAGCTAACTTGGCAATAATATCAGACTGATTGGTAAATGGTGCATCTGCCTGTTTTTGGCTGCCACTGTTGAACTGGCAAGTTAGCAGCAGCAGGTACCAAGAGACAAATGTCTCTGATATGAATCCAGATACTTGATGTCACAGATTTGAATGCATAGATTACTATAAATCAGAGTTAGGGATGTGAAGATCAGTGTAAAGGAGTTCCACTTTAAAGTCTGTATTGGCAAGGCAGATTCTACTCTGATTTTTCCAAAAACCAAGGTGTCTATAAATAAACATAGCAATGTAAGTAGCATTGCAATGACAGGAAAAATGAAAAAAATAGGAATCTATGGTAATAAGAAGAAAATGTAAGAGAATAAAAGACATAGAACTATAAACTTCTCACCATGCCATTTCCATTCATGTAACTGACTCTATCTTTTCTTGTTCTCACCTAGCTGCCTTTTGAGGTAAGCCAGGTTAAGAAACAGATAGAAATAGCAATAGTACTTGGAGTGCTTCATAGTGCTTTACAGCCTCATCTAAACACTTTACAGAAATAGCATATTGCCCCCAACAATCTAGGTCCTCATTTTATCGACCTTGGAGGGATAGAAGTCTAAATCAACCTTGAGCTGGTCAGAATCAAATTCCTATTAGTGAGTAGTGAGTTTATTTATTTTATTTATTTATATTGGGATTTATATGCCACCCTATCTCCCGAAGGAGATACAAACATTAAAAAGCCGATTAAACAACATCCCAATATAATGTTTAAAATTAACAAACCAACACTAAAAACCCCACCCGCTCCATCAATCCAGGTCAGCAAGCTGAAAGAGCCATGTTTTCAGGCCACAACAGAAGGATTGAAGGTCAGGAGCCATCCGAAGCTCCAGGGGCAACTGATTCCACAGCGCTCCAACAGAAAAGGCCCTACCCCTAGGGGTTGCCAGCCAACACTGTCTGGACGACGGAACCCCAAGGAGGCCCTGTCTGTGTGAGCACACGGGACATTGGGAAGTCGTTGCTGGCAGCAGAGGTTCCCGCAAATACCCTGGTCCTAAGCCATGTAGGGCTTTATAGGTGAGTACCAGCACCTTGAATCTCAACCAGAAACCAATGCAGCTCATGCAGGAGGGGTGTAACATGGGAGTATCGGGATAGTCCCATCAATACCCACACAGCCGCATTCTGCACCAGTTGAAGCCTCCCAGTAGTCCTCAAGAGCAGCCCCATGTAGAGAGCATTGCAGTAGTCTGTAGTAGCATTGCAGTAGCCTGTAATACTGCATTCTAACGACTACAGCACCAGATGCTGCAGGAATTCCATGAATGTTTCTTTATTGTTTTTTTTACTTATATTGATATAATCTTGAAAACCTGTCCAAGTTTTTCTTGGACTTTTGTTTATGTTAATCAAAATCAAAATCTAGTTATTTTGAATTCCTTTCTTAAGTTTGCTTCAGTCTATGGACTGTGTAATTCCTCCTTCAATTCGGCACACTCATTCCTTGTTATTCTGTTTTATCACTTCTTAACAGCAGAAACTGACTCTACATTGTAACAAAGCCATCTCTAATCTTGGGTTGCTATAAAGGAAGTTTATTACTGTTCTATTGCTTCCTGGAGCACAATAACATTATAATCCAAAGTACAAAAAGTTTGAACTGTCATTTCAAACAAGAGTGAGGAAAAGAGAAACCGTCTCTTGTTAAGTTTTGGAATAGGCCCATCCCAGCCCTTCTGCAGTTCCTGAGACCAATAGTCCTGGTGGGGAGATATTAAAAATATGGTCTGAGAAAAAAATATTGCTAAGATCTTTAGTTCTGTACATTGTTTTGTAAATAACAAGAGCCTTTTATGAGTATCTTGACTGATGACCTACCAATCCAACTGGAGATGATATGCAACCAATGATAAGAATGTATAGAGTGTTGTGTTGTCACTGGGGTGGTATGTGTGGAGTTATTTTATTATATTATTTTATTAATTTACAGGTGAAACTCGAAAAATTAGAATATCATGCCAAAGTTCATTTATTTCAGTAATGCAACTTAAAAGGTGAAACTAATATATGAGATAGACTCATCACATGCAAAGCAAGATAGTTCAAGCCGTGATTTGTCATAATTGTGATTATTATGGCTTACAGCTCATGAAAACCCCAAATCCACGATCTCAGAAAATTAGAATAGTGTGAAAAGGTGCAATATTCTAGGCTCAAAGTGTCCCACTCTAATCAGCTAATTAAGCCATAACACCTGCAAAGGGTTCCTGAGCCTTTAAATGGTCTCTCAGTCTGGTTCAGTAGGAATCAAAATCATGGGAAAGATTGCTGACCTGACAGTTGTGCAGAAAACCATCATTGACACCCTCCATAAGGAGGGAAAGCCTCAAAAGCTAATTGCAAAAGAAGTTGGATGTTCCCAAAGTGCTGTATCAAAGCACATTAATAGAAAGTTATGTGGAAGGGAAAAGTGTGGAAGAAAAAGGTGCACAAGTAGCAGGGATGACCACAGCCTGGAGAGGATTGTCAGGAAAAGGCCATTCAAAAGTGTTGAGGACTTTCACAAGGAGTGGACGGAGGCTGGAATCAGTGCATCAAGAGCCACCACACACAGACGGAACCTGGACATGGGCTTTAAATGTCGTATTCCTCTTGTCAAGCCACTCCTGAACAACAAACAACATCAGAAGTGTCTTACCTGGGCTAAACAAAAACAGACCTGGTCTGTTGCTCAGTGGTCCAAAGTCCATTTTTCTGATGAGAGCAACTTTTGCATCTCATTTGGAAACCAAGGACCCAGAATATGGAGGAAGAATGGAGAGGCACACACTGCAAGATGCTTGAAGTACAGTGTGAAGTTTCCACAGTCTGTGTTGATTTGGGGAGCCCTGTCATCTGCTGGTGTTGGTCCACTGTGCTTCACTAAGTCCAGAGTCAACACAGCCGTCTACCAGAAGATTTTGGAGCACTTCATGCTTCCTTTCGCAGATGAGCTTTATGGGGATGCTGACTTCATTTTCCAGCAGGACTTGGCACCTGATCACACTGCCAAAAGCACCAAAACCTGGTTCAATGACTGTGGGATTACTGCACTTGATTGGCCAGCAAACTCGCCTGACCTGAACCCCATAGAGAATCTATGGGGCATTACTAAAAGAAAGATGAGAGACATGAGACCGAACAATACAGAAGAGCTGAAGGCCGCTATTGAAACATCCTGGTCTTCCATAACACCTCAGCAGTGCCACAGGCTGATAGTTTCCATGCCACGCCATACTGAGGCAGTAACTGCTGCAAAAGGGGCCCAAACCAAGTACTGAGTACATATGCATGCTTATACTTTTCAGAGGTCCAATATTGTTCTATGTACAATCCTTGTTTTATTGATAGCATGTCATATTCTAATTTTCTGAGATTGTGGATTTGGGGTTTTCATGAGCTGTAAGCCATAATCATCACAATGATGACAAATCACGGCTTGAACTATCTTGCTTTGCATGTAATGAGTCTATCTCATATATTAGTTTCACCTTTTAAGTTGCATTACTGAAATAAATGAACTTTTGCACGATATTCTAATTTTTCGAGTTTCACCTGTATTATATGATTCTCTCTTTTATTAGTTTTATTGTTTTTATATGAGGTTTTTAGATTCTCGAAAGCTGCCTTGAGTCGCCATGTGCGAATAGGTGACAATATAAATTTCCTAAATATATAAATAGTAAAAAAATCCAACTTTATTTAACTTCTGCCTTTCCTTCTTACATGTTCTATCCGATCAAGAAATCCTTCCTCACTTCATTCTGATATCCAGATTGACGAGAAATTTATAGTGACAACTGCCATTACATAGATTTCTGTAAAGCAGTTACTAATCAGAAATGTTCCGTTAAATATTCACAAACCCATATGTATAAGATTAGGTAAAATAGGGAAAACTATTTTTGTAGCATTAGATTGCTGGCCTGGTTCAAACAACTCCAGAGATATCTTTAAAATATTTTCTCTGAATAAATGTGTGTGGCTACTGTTTGCAAAAGGACAAGTGTGAACAAGACTGGAGGAAAGTCAACACTGATGATAGGTTTGGAGCCTGAAATAAATTGGAGCTACTTTATCGGGCTGTGATTCTCTCTATAATGCTGAGATGCCTTTTTATCTCAGGCATTATCTTTATCTCAGCATTATCTTAAGCACAGATATGTGTTTAATCTCAACTAAATTTTTATTTTATAGGATAATCTCAAATAGAAAGTCCGGGAATTTGTTGTTTGCTATTTGGTTGCTAATGACATGTGAATTTGAAGCTATTTTAATAGGTTTTTTTTTGAAGACTTGAATTCTAATTTGGGTAACACTGATATAATAAGCCAAGCTTTTATTTCTGTTAAATCATACATGACTTCTGAATCTATTTCTAGTGGTTTGGCTTGCATTATCTTGTGAGCACTTTATTCAAACAAATTAAATAGTTAGTGCAAAATACAAAGTTTAGAAACCTTTATGGAGACAGTCTTGTTCAAAGCACTGCTGCTGCATTGAAAGAGATGAGTTTCCCTCCTTACAGGCCTGGAAGAGGAACTGAGCTATACTTGGGACTCCTGAGTAAACTCTTTCCTTTCTTCAGCCAACTTAAATAACCCAAGCTCTGCAAGAATATTCAATAATGTCAATAATGCCATAAAAAGTGGAGTAATGACTGTGCTGCTGTTTCTGTATCCGTAGAAAATGTGTTAAAATTAGTGCACATATACGGTTTGCTTGTTCATTTTTTATGCTGTAGAAAAGAATAAGCAGGAAGTTGAAAAATCTTCCCTGAGATAAAAAGGAACTAAGAGAATATGCCGGATATTTGTGAATCCCTACTTGGTGTGAGTAGAAAGCAGTAACTTTTTTTACCTCTTTCTCTAAGAATAAGAAAGTTTAAGTAAGCTAGTCAAAACCATTGTTTGCCAATTGAGAGTAGAGAAAAGGAACTGCTTCATATTATGTATCATTAAGTTATGGCACATTTGCAAGCTAAGGTGATGACAGATTCAAGAACTATATACATTTCCTTTTAGGCATAATAATTTCAGCTAAGAAATATGAGGAATACTGCTGCAGCTGTCCTTCTACTCCACTATTAGAAACAGCTGCTTTATTGTTCCTAAGCATTTTGTCTTTTTTATTGCTCAAACAAAAGAGTCAGGAACAGATTTTTCTGGTGTTTGCAATCCTGAAACTCCCAGAAAAAGTAATATCAGTGAGATCCCAAGATTTAAAACATACTATACATAGCATATCCAATATATGATGCTTACCCCCAGATCATAGGCATGAAATATACTAAACTAAGGTGTGCAAGCTCATTATTCTGAGGAGGTAGTCCAGACAATTCATTCTGATTAATAACAACTGTCTGCTTAGAGTCACAATCTTCACATGTATCATTTGGAACACCTTTCAGACTGTTCTAATATTACACTAACATTCAACTGAAAGCAGAACATTTTTGCTGGGACTAATGGAGAGACAATTACAGAGGAACCATAGATTATTTTTATATATGATGAGCTCTGTGAGACTACTACATGTCCAAAAATGGAAAAACTGAAATACAATGGAGGATTGACTGGTGAGGGTGACAGAATTAGCCCAAATGACAAAATCAACTTGTTTGCTAAGAGAAAGATAAACAACCACATTTATTACTGACCGGAAATCCCTTCTGGACATTTTTCCTGAAAAAGAAAAGAAAAAAAATGAACTGGTGGTTTATGGATTTGTTGATTAGAAAAGTTATGGAAAGAAGAAAATTATGATGTAAGCTCAGAAAGAGAAGGTAAAATATAAATGTGCTTATAACTGCTATTGAGATCAGAAACCATTTATTTATTTTCCCTTTTTCACTTATTACTTTTCCCTATTCTTCTCTTCTATTCAAAGTTTTATTGTTTTTATTCCGTTGAAATTTTTAAAATAAAAATATAAGTGAATTTACCAGAATTACATAGGGCTCATTCGCCAGAAGGTAAATGATGTGCTACTGCTGACAGGAGAAAACAGAAGGTGGGGAAAATGGTATGTCTATTTTACCCTTTGGTAGGTCTTCTTGCCTCTGTTACAACTTTGCTGGTCACTGCTCCATATTGAGATCTGAGACTGCAAATCTGAAAAAAGGCAAACATCATATTCAATTCTTGTGAATAACTTCAATAGTTCTTATTGCTATCTTGATGTATTTTTTTCAGCACTTAAATTTCAGACATCTTACCTAACAGTTCAGTTTTGCAAGCCAAAACATTTTAACTGCATGAAGCTTAGATGTGAACATGGAAATAAAATATGCCCCCAGTAGTTGGAACCAGAACTCAATTTGAAATAATTGGTTGGAAATGATAATAGTTTATGAAAATTATGTTTATGTATCTGAAACCTAACTAATCTTTTGGCAGCATCCACAGTGAATTCAGAGATCTGGATTTGATCTGTAAGAAATCATTTCCCAGGTTTTCATATCCTCAGAGGAAGATAACCAGATTGCTATCTTACATGTTTTCTACTTCATCTGTTCCAAACAGCTAACTCCTTTCATTTTCATACTGTCATTCTGTTGAGAATGTGGAATATTTTATTCAATATAATAGCTGGTGGTTATATCGCCCAGGATATAAAGTGACCTGTTTCTTATTATGGGCTAAGCTGGTGTTTTTTCAAATTAGGCAATTTTAAAAGGTGTGGATTTCAACTCATAGATGGCTGGGAAATTCTGGGAGTTGAAGTCCACACATCTTGAAACACATGTGGCTAAGTTATTATAAACAGCCAAGGCTCTGTTTTTTACAAAAGAGTAAGGGACCATCCTTCCTCTTCTTGGGAAGTGTTTTAGTAAGAAGAGGAATCAAACTCACTATGGCCACATTAGAGGAGATAGATCACTAAGGAGATAAAGAGAAGCAAACTTATTTTGCATTATATATACTATATATGTGTTATATGTGTTTACTGTATGAATCTTATGGAACAATCTTTCCACTGAGATTTGGTTTTAGGCCTATATTAACCTCATTTAGAAAGGCTTTGAAAATGGAGCATGACATCTGCAGACTAGGGGTCATATGGCTGTCCACCACCATGTTATTATTTTTATTATTATTTCACTCGTATTGCAGCCCAACTTACCTCACAAAATTATTGTTCTCTGCTGCTGAGGATATCCAGGAAGGGAAGTGAGTTTTTTTGGTCTTCTTTTGTAAACTTTATTTCTTTGAAAATGTTGATTTTTTTTCAGATGTCCTCTCTAATTGTTTCTTTTTTATTATGAAGAAAGTATTGTCTTCATGCTGTATCATACTTTTGGTTGTATGTGTGGGAGTCTTAAAGTTTCTAGATGTTGCATTACATCTCTGTAATGTGTCCCGAGAGCTGTGTTCCCATTGGTGTTCCTCTGATTTGTTTGTCTATTTGTCTATGAAATTAAAAGTAGGAATTGAGGCATAGGTTGATGACTTCCATGATTCTGGTATTTCAATTTTAATATATTTGGTTTAGTTGGGTGTGTTCTGTTGTATATTAATGCTGCCATGGATTATTTTGCTACTTCTATAACTATGGAGGTAAAGAGTTCTGTGATATTGAATGGAAACATTATTTCATCTTCTATTCTTTAATTTTTGGTTTTCTGGAGGCATTAGTGTATGGCTTTGAAAGAATATTTGTTACCTTATGTGTTTTGTCCAAGCTTTTTGTCTATGGAGATTCTCAATCATCCAGGTCATAGTTGTCACAAAGGTGCTTTTTTCAAGAGGCAACTGGACTTTCTGGATTTTCTTTCCCACCATCCAGTCAGAGCTAAAGAAGCTTCTTGGAAGAGAAGCAAAATATCTTCAAAGAAAAACCAGAAAGTCTAGTTGCTTCTTGAAAAAAACGCACCTTTGCAACATCCAAGCTTTTTATAAGTTCTTTGGCTAGGCTGTATGTTAAGGAAGGCAATTGGATGAAGAGATATATATTGGGCTTGTGATTTGGAGGCTGCCATAGAAGTGTGGAAAGACAAGTCCATTGCTTTTCATCTTCCTAAGTTCTTCTTTTGTGATTTGACCTTTATTGGTTAGATCATTGAGGATTCTCTTGGTCTGCTTGTTCAGTTTCTGTATTGGCTTGGTGTATCCTGGGATGGAGTTTTCTTTGTCCTACAGTAATTCTTTGACTTTATGTATTGCATTCTACGTAATAATTAGTTTGATCTTTGCTGCTGGGAGGATAGTAATGGTTTGGGCCTTTTTTAGCTTTGCTTTGTCCTTTGATTCGAATTGATTCTGCTTCTGTATTCTTCTGATCTACGGTATGATTGTCTGAGTTATGTTTTCTTGGGTCTTTGTAGCAAGCCCTGTGGTTGTAAATGCTACTTCTAAATTTTAAATGCTTTGAATGGTTTTTAAAATGCTGATTCTAAACAATTGTTCTTTAATTTATTATGCATATTAAAATGTTCTGCAGGTCACATATGATTCTATAGCAGAATCAATTCTGTCGAATTTAAGAGCCCAACTGGTAGATTACTGCAAGAATAAGTACTTTTGTTTAGTTATGACATTTTAATGATATCATTACTCTATAGAACCTGGGCAGATATTTATATTCTTGCCAATATATATTCAGAAAACCCCTATAGGAAAAGGTTGACTTACCAAGGACTTGGTGGGGTTTATATTTCATATCTTGCCTGCAGAAGAGTTTCTTGAGGAGTGGTGGAGACCAGCATGTTTACTTGTCATGGATAATGTTAGCTTGCAATATTTGTGAAGGATGTTATCACAATTAATAATAAAATGCCATTACTGCTTTTTATATTTTCCTTCACATTCCCTCACTGGGCATGGGTATTTTTGATAGCAAGTCATTGTCTATAAGCACAGTGGATTGTTGGTGATGTCAGAATCCAGTTTAGAGGAAATATAGCATTCTTATATGTTTCTATAAATTTAAAATAAAGATTGTAACATGGAGAAACTAATATGGACTGCCATAACAACTACCTCCAGAATTGTGGTATCTATAACCAATTTCCAGGGACCCCAACAAAACTATTGAAATCTCTCTGCACAGAATTCACATCCTGCCAATAAGAGGGCAAAATTATGAGTAATTTTCATTTTTTGTTTTATATCCCACCATAGAAATAGTAGTAAACATGCTTTCTTGCTCCATTATTGCTTAAATTCTCTCTATATCTATCTATATATGCACACACACACAGATTTTTACAGATACTTTTTATTCTTATTTAAAATCTTCTTTCACATAAAAATGTAATAGGCCATGATGCAGTCCCAGATTGTAGTAATAACTGTATTTATGTCGCAGTTCTCCCTGTAAGTGCTCCTAGTGGATAAATCACATTCAATATTAGCTTGGACTAACAGTCATTATCTCAGTGACATTGTAACAGAGGAAATAAAGGTTGTTTACTCTTTACAGGAGTGTGGCTTGGGCTCTCATTCTGATAGGCTGCTTCCTAATAGAACAATAATCTAGTGTGGATTCCAGCAGAATGTTCTGATTTATCTGGAAGGATACTTTCAGGCAGAGACATATCCAGTCAGAAACAAAAAGGCAGAATATTTCAGGACTTGTATGCAGGGTGGATAGAACTGGCATTTGGGGAGAAAGGGCAATCTACACCTTCCTTCATATCTTCCTGATTTTCCCCCCTCTATAATGCTCAAGATGGGATTTAATGATAACCTTGACCTACATGCTAATTTCTATGAAGGACAAGAAAAGGTGTAGAGCATCAAAAGGTCTGTCACTTCTGTCATTACTCTCTGTGTCAGGCAACCTTTCCAAAAAAGATAATAGCTGTATTTTCTGAAAGGTAATTAAATTAAACAATAAATTAATAATAATAATAACAATAACAATAACAACAACAATAATAATAACAATATGGGCAGTTGCAGTGACATGCTATCCAACTGGAATCATCAACTGGACTGTGGCTGAACTGAAAAACTTGGACCAGAAAACACGTAAACTATTGAATATGTACCACAATTTACACCCATGAAATTATTCTCCAACAGATTGTACCTGCCAAGAAGAATACGGGGCAGGTGCCTATTGTAAATCCATCAAACTGTAGAAGAAGAAAAATGAAGTACAAAAAAATTGCTGCAGGCTATGAAAATGGAGAAAATTATAAAAACAACAGAAACAAAGACAGAATATAAGGAAAAACAGCTAGATGACAGATTAAATGGATAGGAAACCAAAGCTATGCATAGACAGCACTTGAAAAACATTGAAGGAAAATGTGATAACAACTTGACATGGGCATGGCTTAAGATGGGAACCATGAAGAAAGAAATGGAAAGTTTAATACTTGCTGCTCAAGAACAAGCACTACAAACTAATGCCATGAAAGTGAAGATACAAAAAGCCACTGACAACACAAACGGCTGACTTTGCAACAACAAAGTTGAAACTGTTTCACATTTAATATGTGGGTGCAGCAAAATCACATAAACTGATTACAAAGTTAGACATGACCAAGTTGCTGAATTAATCCACTGGTCATTATGCAAAAATACGACTTAACTGTATCCAAAAAGTCATGGGAACATAAAGTGGAAAAAGTTGTCAAAAATAAGGTGAAAATCTTGTGGAACTTTCAAATACAGATGGATCATCATTTGGAACACAACACCCCAGATATCCCAGTTGTTGAAAAACAAAATGTACAATTTATTGATATCGCTGCACCAGGAGGCACCATAGTTGAAGAAAAAGAACTGGAAAAATCACAAAATATTGTGACCTGGCCATCGAAACTATGCAATTATGAATGAAACATGTAGCAGTGATACCCATTGTCATCAGGGCACTTGGTACTATATCCAAGAAGTTTGCAAAATAAATCAAGAAGTTGAAGCTTTCTGTCAGACTCCGTTCGGTTTCATAGAAACTTTGGCAATAAACTATTTTACTCCCAGTCCTTTGTGGATAGATTTGTTTATTTTGACTCGTTTCCTTCCAACATGGCAACAGTGGTTATTCCAATCAATGCCAGCACTGAGAGCATCTGCCTCTCAGTGCATTTTATTATGCAGTCCCACCCCGTGCAGCTAACTAATATCCGCCCACCCATTAATCCTAACCGCCTCCATCCCGCAATACTAAATGCAACTAATAGATCACTATTGGCAACTTACTTCCCTCCCGCAAGCTACACACACCCATCTCAAATCCAAAGCAAATGTTCTGTCTTGGTAAAGTACAAACCCCACCCTTTTTTCTCCCAGTGAGCCTCCGTCAGCTGGGAAGGGTAGGTGGCAGTAAAACCCTCCCCCAAACAGTTCCCTGCCAATACAGTAGAGACGCTTCGAGTCGACATGGGAACTGCAGGAGTGAAACTTCTTTTCTCGTTCAAGCCAGCATGTCCCCACCTAAGATACTGTGTCAGGCTTCACACCAGACGACGAGTTGGTAAGATCGCTGAAGCCTGACACTTCCTGCTGTAGTGTCAGTGAAGTTGCAAAAGATTGCGCTACTCGCGGAACAACATACATTTTATTTATTTATTTATTTATTTATTTATTTATTTATTTATTTATTGGATTTGTATGCCGCCCCATCTCCGAAGACTCGGGGCGGCTCACAACTAAAAACAAACATCAACATTAAATAAATTAAAAGAGAATTAAACAAATCAAGCCCAATATTTATCCATAGTTAAAATTAATTTAAAAATTTAAATTATTGGGCTTGAGTTTATTTAATTTTCTTTTAACTATTTATTGTTGATTGTCTGGTTTTAGTTGTGAGCCGCCCCAAGTCTTCGGAGATGGGGCGATATACAAGTCCAATAAATAAATAAATAAATAAATAAATAAATAAATAAATAAAATGTATGTTGTTCCGAGTAGCGCAATCTTTTGCAACTTCACTGACACTACAGCAGGAAGTGTCAGGCTTCAGCGATCTTACCAACTCGTCGTCTGGTGTGAAGCCTGACACAGTATCTTAGGTGGGGACATGCTGGCTTGAACGAGAAAAGAAGTTTCACTCCTGCAGTTCCCATGTCGACTCGAAGCGTCTCTACTGTATTGGCAGGGAACTGTTTGGGGGAGGGTTTTACTGCCACCTACCCTTCCCAGCTGACGGAGGCTCACTGGGAGAAAAAAGGGTGGGGTTTGTACTTTACCAAGACAGAACATTTGCTTTGGATTTGAGATGGGTGTGTGTAGCTTGCGGGAGGGAAGTAAGTTGCCAATAGTGATCTATTAGTTGCATTTAGTATTGCGGGATGGAGGCGGTTAGGATTAATGGGTGGGCGGATATTAGTTAGCTGCACGGGGTGGGACTGCATAATAAAATGCACTGAGAGGCAGATGCTCTCAGTGCTGGCATTGATTGGAATAACCACTGTTGCCATGTTGGAAGGAAACGAGTCAAAATAAACAAATCTATCCACAAAGGACTGGGAGTAAAATAGTTTATTGCCAAAGTTTCTATGAAACCGAACGGAGTCTGACAGAAAGCTTCAACTTCTTGATTTATTTTGCAAACTTCTTGGATATAGTACCAAGTGCCCTGATGACAATGGGTATCACTGCTACATGTTTCATTCATAATTGCATAGTTTCGATGGCCAGGTCACAATATTTTGTGATTTTTCCAGTTCTTTTTCTTCAACTATGGTGCCTCCTGGTGCAGCGATATCAATAAATTGTACATTTTGTTTTTCAACAACTGGGATATCTGGGGTGTTGTGTTCCAAATGATGATCCATCTGTATTTGAAAGTTCCACAAGATTTTCACCTTATTTTTGACAACTTTTTCCACTTTATGTTCCCATGACTTTTTGGATACAGTTAAGTCGTATTTTTGCATAATGACCAGTGGATTAATTCAGCAACTTGGTCATGTCTAACTTTGTAATCAGTTTATGTGATTTTGCTGCACCCACATATTAAATGTGAAACAGTTTCAACTTTGTTGTTGCAAAGTCAGCCGTTTGTGTTGTCAGTGGCTTTTTGTATCTTCACTTTCATGGCATTAGTTTGTAGTGCTTGTTCTTGAGCAGCAAGTATTAAACTTTCCATTTCTTTCTTCATGGTTCCCATCTTAAGCCATGCCCATGTCAAGTTGTTATCACATTTTCCTTCAATGTTTTTCAAGTGCTGTCTATGCATAGCTTTGGTTTCCTATCCATTTAATCTGTCATCTAGCTGTTTTTCCTTATATTCTGTCTTTGTTTCTGTTGTTTTTATAATTTTCTCCATTTTCATAGCCTGCAGCAATTTTTTTGTACTTCATTTTTCTTCTTCTACAGTTTGATGGATTTACAATAGGCACCTGCCCCGTATTCTTCTTGGCAGGTACAATCTGTTGGAGAATAATTTCATGGGTGTAAATTGTGGTACATATTCAATAGTTTACGTGTTTTCTGGTCCAAGTTTTTCAGTTCAGCCACAGTCCAGTTGATGATTCCAGTTGGATAGCATGTCACTGCAACTGCCCATATTGTTATTATTATTGTTGTTGTTATTGTTATTGTTATTATTATTATTAATTTATTGTTTAATTTAATTACCTTTCAGAAAATACAGCTATTATCTTTTTTGGAAAGGTTGCCTGACACAGAGAGTAATGACAGAAGTGACAGACCTTTTGATGCTCTACACCTTTTCTTGTCCTTCATAGAAATTAGCATGTAGGTCAAGGTTATCATTAAATCCCATCTTGAGCATTATAGAGGGGGGAAAATCAGGAAGATATGAAGGAAGGTGTAGATTGCCCTTTCTCCCCAAATGCCAGTTCTATCCACCCTGCATACAAGTCCTGAAATATTCTGCCTTTTTGTTTCTGACTGGATATGTCTCTGCCTGAAAGTATCCTTCCAGATAAATCAGAACATTCTGCTGGAATCCACACTAGATTATTGTTCTATTAGGAAGCAGCCTATCAGAATGAGAGCCCAAGCCACACTCCTGTAAAGAGTAAACAACCTTTATTTCCTCTGTTACAATGTCACTGAGATAATGACTGTTAGTCCAAGCTAATATTGAATGTGATTTATCCACTAGGAGCACTTACAGGGAGAACTGCGACATAAATACAGTTATTACTACAATCTGGGACTGCATCATGGCCTATTACATTTTTATGTGAAAGAAGATTTTAAATAAGAATAAAAAGTATCTGTAAAAATCTGTGTGTGTGTGCATATATAGATAGATATAGAGAGAATTTAAGCAATAATGGAGCAAGAAAGCATGTTTACTACTATTTCTATGGTGGGATATAAAACAAAAAATGAAAATTACTCATAATTTTGCCCTCTTATTGGCAGGATGTGAATTCTGTGCAGAGAGATTTCAATAGTTTTGTTGGGGTCCCTGGAAATTGGTTATAGATACCACAATTCTGGAGGTAGTTGTTATGGCAGTCCGTATTAGTTTCTCCATGTTACAATCTTTATTTTAAATTTATAGAAACATATAAGAATGCTATATTTCCTCTAAACTGGATTCTGACATCACCAACAATCCACTGTGCTTATAGACAATGACTTGCTATCAAAAATACCCATGCCCAGTGAGGGAATGTGAAGGAAAATATAAAAAGCAGTAATGGCATTTTATTATTAATTGTGATAACATCCTTCACAAATATTGCAAGCTAACATTATCCATGACAAGTAAACATGCTGGTCTCCACCACTCCTCAAGAAACTCTTCTGCAGGCAAGATATGAAATATAAACCCCACCAAGTCCTTGGTAAGTCAACCTTTTCCTATAGGGGTTTTCTGAATATATATTGGCAAGAATATAAATATCTGCCCAGGTTCTATAGAGTAATGATATCATTAAAATGTCATAACTAAACAAAAGTACTTATTCTTGCAGTAATCTACCAGTTGGGCTCTTAAATTCGACAGAATTGATTCTGCTATAGAATCATATGTGACCTGCAGAACATTTTAATATGCATAATAAATTAAAGAACAATTGTTTAGAATCAGCATTTTAAAAACCATTCAAAGCATTTAAAATTTAGAAGTAGCATTTACAACCACAGGGCTTGCTACAAAGACCCAAGAAAACATAACTCAGACAATCATACCGTAGATCAGAAGAATACAGAAGCAGAATCAATTCGAATCAAAGGACAAAGCAAAGCTAAAAAAGGCCCAAACCATTACTATCCTCCCAGCAGCAAAGATCAAACTAATTATTACGTAGAATGCAATACATAAAGTCAAAGAATTACTGTAGGACAAAGAAAACTCCATCCCAGGATACACCAAGCCAATACAGAAACTGAACAAGCAGACCAAGAGAATCCTCAATGATCTAACCAATAAAGGTCAAATCACAAAAGAAGAACTTAGGAAGATGAAAAGCAATGGACTTGTCTTTCCACACTTCTATGGCAGCCTCCAAATCACAAGCCCAATATATATCTCTTCATCCAATTGCCTTCCTTAACATACAGCCTAGCCAAAGAACTTATAAAAAGCTTGGATGTTGCAAAGGTGCGTTTTTTTCAAGAAGCAACTAGACTTTCTGGTTTTTCTTTGAAGATATTTTGCTTCTCTTCCAAGAAGCTTCTTTAGCTCTGACTGGATGGTGGGAAAGAAAATCCAGAAAGTCCAGTTGCCTCTTGAAAAAAGCACCTTTGTGACAACTATGACCTGGATGATTGAGAATCTCCATAGACAAAAAGCTTGGACAAAACACATAAGGTAACAAATATTCTTTCAAAGCCATACACTAATGCCTCCAGAAAACCAAAAATTAAAGAATAGAAGATGAAATAATGTTTCCATTCAATATCACAGAACTCTTTACCTCCATAGTTATAGAAGTAGCAAAATAATCCATGGCAGCATTAATATACAACAGAACACACCCAACTAAACCAAATATATTAAAATTGAAATACCAGAATCATGGAAGTCATCAACCTATGCCTCAATTCCTACTTTTAATTTCATAGACAAATAGACAAACAAATCAGAGGAACACCAATGGGAACACAGCTCTCGGGACACATTACAGAGATGTAATGCAACATCTAGAAACTTTAAGACTCCCACACATACAACCAAAAGTATGATACAGCATGAAGACAATACTTTCTTCATAATAAAAAAGAAACAATTAGAGAGGACATCTGAAAAAAAATCAACATTTTCAAAGAAATAAAGTTTACAAAAGAAGACCAAAAAAACTCACTTCCCTTCCTGGATATCCTCAGCAGCAGAGAACAATAATTTTGTGAGGTAAGTTGGGCTGCAATACGAGTGAAATAATAATAAAAATAATAACATGGTGGTGGACAGCCATATGACCCCTAGTCTGCAGATGTCATGCTCCATTTTCAAAGCCTTTCTAAATGAGGTTAATATAGGCCTAAAACCAAATCTCAGTGGAAAGATTGTTCCATAAGATTCATACAGTAAACACATATAACACATATATAGTATATATAATGCAAAATAAGTTTGCTTCTCTTTATCTCCTTAGTGATCTATCTCCTCTAATGTGGCCATAGTGAGTTTGATTCCTCTTCTTACTAAAACACTTCCCAAGAAGAGGAAGGATGGTCCCTTACTCTTTTGTAAAAAACAGAGCCTTGGCTGTTTATAATAACTTAGCCACATGTGTTTCAAGATGTGTGGACTTCAACTCCCAGAATTTCCCAGCCATCTATGAGTTGAAATCCACACCTTTTAAAATTGCCTAATTTGAAAAAACACCAGCTTAGCCCATAATAAGAAACAGGTCACTTTATATCCTGGGCGATATAACCACCAGCTATTATATTGAATAAAATATTCCACATTCTCAACAGAATGACAGTATGAAAATGAAAGGAGTTAGCTGTTTGGAACAGATGAAGTAGAAAACATGTAAGATAGCAATCTGGTTATCTTCCTCTGAGGATATGAAAACCTGGGAAATGATTTCTTACAGATCAAATCCAGATCTCTGAATTCACTGTGGATGCTGCCAAAAGATTAGTTAGGTTTCAGATACATAAACATAATTTTCATAAACTATTATCATTTCCAACCAATTATTTCAAATTGAGTTCTGGTTCCAACTACTGGGGGCATATTTTATTTCCATGTTCACATCTAAGCTTCATGCAGTTAAAATGTTTTGGCTTGCAAAACTGAACTGTTAGGTAAGATGTCTGAAATTTAAGTGCTGAAAAAAATACATCAAGATAGCAATAAGAACTATTGAAGTTATTCACAAGAATTGAATATGATGTTTGCCTTTTTTCAGATTTGCAGTCTCAGATCTCAATATGGAGCAGTGACCAGCAAAGTTGTAACAGAGGCAAGAAGACCTACCAAAGGGTAAAATAGACATACCATTTTCCCCACCTTCTGTTTTCTCCTGTCAGCAGTAGCACATCATTTACCTTCTGGCGAATGAGCCCTATGTAATTCTGGTAAATTCACTTATATTTTTATTTTAAAAATTTCAACGGAATAAAAACAATAAAACTTTGAATAGAAGAGAAGAATAGGGAAAAGTAATAAGTGAAAAAGGGAAAATAAATAAATGGTTTCTGATCTCAATAGCAGTTATAAGCACATTTATATTTTACCTTCTCTTTCTGAGCTTACATCATAATTTTCTTCTTTCCATAACTTTTCTAATCAACAAATCCATAAACCACCAGTTCATTTTTTTTCTTTTCTTTTTCAGGAAAAATGTCCAGAAGGGATTTCCGGTCAGTAATAAATGTGGTTGTTTATCTTTCTCTTAGCAAACAAGTTGATTTTGTCATTTGGGCTAATTCTGTCACCCTCACCAGTCAATCCTCCATTGTATTTCAGTTTTTCCATTTTTGGACATGTAGTAGTCTCACAGAGCTCATCATATATAAAAATAATCTATGGTTCCTCTGTAATTGTCTCTCCATTAGTCCCAGCAAAAATGTTCTGCTTTCAGTTGAATGTTAGTGTAATATTAGAACAGTCTGAAAGGTGTTCCAAATGATACATGTGAAGATTGTGACTCTAAGCAGACAGTTGTTATTAATCAGAATGAATTGTCTGGACTACCTCCTCAGAATAATGAGCTTGCACACCTTAGTTTAGTATATTTCATGCCTATGATCTGGGGGTAAGCATCATATATTGGATATGCTATGTATAGTATGTTTTAAATCTTGGGATCTCACTGATATTACTTTTTCTGGGAGTTTCAGGATTGCAAACACCAGAAAAATCTGTTCCTGACTCTTTTGTTTGAGCAATAAAAAAGACAAAATGCTTAGGAACAATAAAGCAGCTGTTTCTAATAGTGGAGTAGAAGGACAGCTGCAGCAGTATTCCTCATATTTCTTAGCTGAAATTATTATGCCTAAAAGGAAATGTATATAGTTCTTGAATCTGTCATCACCTTAGCTTGCAAATGTGCCATAACTTAATGATACATAATATGAAGCAGTTCCTTTTCTCTACTCTCAATTGGCAAACAATGGTTTTGACTAGCTTACTTAAACTTTCTTATTCTTAGAGAAAGAGGTAAAAAAAGTTACTGCTTTCTACTCACACCAAGTAGGGATTCACAAATATCCGGCATATTCTCTTAGTTCCTTTTTATCTCAGGGAAGATTTTTCAACTTCCTGCTTATTCTTTTCTACAGCATAAAAAATGAACAAGCAAACCGTATATGTGCACTAATTTTAACACATTTTCTACGGATACAGAAACAGCAGCACAGTCATTACTCCACTTTTTATGGCATTATTGACATTATTGAATATTCTTGCAGAGCTTGGGTTATTTAAGTTGGCTGAAGAAAGGAAAGAGTTTACTCAGGAGTCCCAAGTATAGCTCAGTTCCTCTTCCAGGCCTGTAAGGAGGGAAACTCATCTCTTTCAATGCAGCAGCAGTGCTTTGAACAAGACTGTCTCCATAAAGGTTTCTAAACTTTGTATTTTGCACTAACTATTTAATTTGTTTGAATAAAGTGCTCACAAGATAATGCAAGCCAAACCACTAGAAATAGATTCAGAAGTCATGTATGATTTAACAGAAATAAAAGCTTGGCTTATTATATCAGTGTTACCCAAATTAGAATTCAAGTCTTCAAAAAAAAACCTATTAAAATAGCTTCAAATTCACATGTCATTAGCAACCAAATAGCAAACAACAAATTCCCGGACTTTCTATTTGAGATTATCCTATAAAATAAAAATTTAGTTGAGATTAAACACATATCTGTGCTTAAGATAATGCTGAGATAAAGATAATGCCTGAGATAAAAAGGCATCTCAGCATTATAGAGAGAATCACAGCCCGATAAAGTAGCTCCAATTTATTTCAGGCTCCAAACCTATCATCAGTGTTGACTTTCCTCCAGTCTTGTTCACACTTGTCCTTTTGCAAACAGTAGCCACACACATTTATTCAGAGAAAATATTTTAAAGATATCTCTGGAGTTGTTTGAACCAGGCCAGCAATCTAATGCTACAAAAATAGTTTTCCCTATTTTACCTAATCTTATACATATGGGTTTGTGAATATTTAACGGAACATTTCTGATTAGTAACTGCTTTACAGAAATCTATGTAATGGCAGTTGTCACTATAAATTTCTCGTCAATCTGGATATCAGAATGAAGTGAGGAAGGATTTCTTGATCGGATAGAACATGTAAGAAGGAAAGGCAGAAGTTAAATAAAGTTGGATTTTTTTACTATTTATATATTTAGGAAATTTATATTGTCACCTATTCGCACATGGCGACTCAAGGCAGCTTTCGAGAATCTAAAAACCTCATATAAAAACAATAAAACTAATAAAAGAGAGAATCATATAATACAGGTGAAACTCGAAAAATTAGAATATCGTGCAAAAGTTCATTTATTTCAGTAATGCAACTTAAAAGGTGAAACTAATATATGAGATAGACTCATCACATGCAAAGCAAGATAGTTCAAGCCGTGATTTGTCATAATTGTGATTATTATGGCTTACAGCTCATGAAAACCCCAAATCCACGATCTCAGAAAATTAGAATAGTGTGAAAAGGTGCAATATTCTAGGCTCAAAGTGTCCCACTCTAATCAGCTAATTAAGCCATAACACCTGCAAAGGGTTCCTGAGCCTTTAAATGGTCTCTCAGTCTGGTTCAGTAGGAATCAAAATCATGGGAAAGATTGCTGACCTGACAGTTGTGCAGAAAACCATCATTGACACCCTCCATAAGGAGGGAAAGCCTCAAAAGCTAATTGCAAAAGAAGTTGGATGTTCCCAAAGTGCTGTATCAAAGCACATTAATAGAAAGTTATGTGGAAGGGAAAAGTGTGGAAGAAAAAGGTGCACAAGTAGCAGGGATGACCACAGCCTGGAGAGGATTGTCAGGAAAAGGCCATTCAAAAGTGTTGAGGACTTTCACAAGGAGTGGACGGAGGCTGGAATCAGTGCATCAAGAGCCACCACACACAGACGGAACCTGGACATGGGCTTTAAATGTCGTATTCCTCTTGTCAAGCCACTCCTGAACAACAAACAACATCAGAAGTGTCTTACCTGGGCTAAACAAAAACAGACCTGGTCTGTTGCTCAGTGGTCCAAAGTCCATTTTTCTGATGAGAGCAACTTTTGCATCTCATTTGGAAACCAAGGACCCAGAATATGGAGGAAGAATGGAGAGGCACACACTGCAAGATGCTTGAAGTACAGTGTGAAGTTTCCACAGTCTGTGTTGATTTGGGGAGCCCTGTCATCTGCTGGTGTTGGTCCACTGTGCTTCACTAAGTCCAGAGTCAACACAGCCGTCTACCAGAAGATTTTGGAGCACTTCATGCTTCCTTTCGCAGATGAGCTTTATGGGGATGCTGACTTCATTTTCCAGCAGGACTTGGCACCTGATCACACTGCCAAAAGCACCAAAACCTGGTTCAATGACTGTGGGATTACTGCACTTGATTGGCCAGCAAACTCGCCTGACCTGAACCCCATAGAGAATCTATGGGGCATTACTAAAAGAAAGATGAGAGACATGAGACCGAACAATACAGAAGAGCTGAAGGCCGCTATTGAAACATCCTGGTCTTCCATAACACCTCAGCAGTGCCACAGGCTGATAGTTTCCATGCCACGCCATACTGAGGCAGTAACTGCTGCAAAAGGGGCCCAAACCAAGTACTGAGTACATATGCATGCTTATACTTTTCAGAGGTCCAATATTGTTCTATGTACAATCCTTGTTTTATTGATAGCATGTCATATTCTAATTTTCTGAGATTGTGGATTTGGGGTTTTCATGAGCTGTAAGCCATAATCATCACAATGATGACAAATCACGGCTTGAACTATCTTGCTTTGCATGTAATGAGTCTATCTCATATATTAGTTTCACCTTTTAAGTTGCATTACTGAAATAAATGAACTTTTGCACGATATTCTAATTTTTCGAGTTTCACCTGTATTATATGATTCTCTCTTTTATTAGTTTTATTGTTTTTATATGAGGTTTTTAGATTCTCGAAAGCTGCCTTGAGTCGCCATGTGCGAATAGGTGACAATATAAATTTCCTAAATATATAAATAGTAAAAAAATCCAACTTTATTTAACTTCTGCCTTTCCTTCTTACATGTTCTATCCGATCAAGAAATCCTTCCTCACTTCATTCTGATATCCAGATTGACGAGAAATTTATAGTGACAACTGCCATTACATAGATTTCTGTAAAGCAGTTACTAATCAGAAATGTTCCGTTAAATATTCACAAACCCATATGTATAAGATTAGGTAAAATAGGGAAAACTATTTTTGTAGCATTAGATTGCTGGCCTGGTTCAAACAACTCCAGAGATATCTTTAAAATATTTTCTCTGAATAAATGTGTGTGGCTACTGTTTGCAAAAGGACAAGTGTGAACAAGACTGGAGGAAAGTCAACACTGATGATAGGTTTGGAGCCTGAAATAAATTGGAGCTACTTTATCGGGCTGTGATTCTCTCTATAATGCTGAGATGCCTTTTTATCTCAGGCATTATCTTTATCTCAGCATTATCTTAAGCACAGATATGTGTTTAATCTCAACTAAATTTTTATTTTATAGGATAATCTCAAATAGAAAGTCCGGGAATTTGTTGTTTGCTATTTGGTTGCTAATGACATGTGAATTTGAAGCTATTTTAATAGGTTTTTTTTTGAAGACTTGAATTCTAATTTGGGTAACACTGATATAATAAGCCAAGCTTTTATTTCTGTTAAATCATACATGACTTCTGAATCTATTTCTAGTGGTTTGGCTTGCATTATCTTGTGAGCACTTTATTCAAACAAATTAAATAGTTAGTGCAAAATACAAAGTTTAGAAACCTTTATGGAGACAGTCTTGTTCAAAGCACTGCTGCTGCATTGAAAGAGATGAGTTTCCCTCCTTACAGGCCTGGAAGAGGAACTGAGCTATACTTGGGACTCCTGAGTAAACTCTTTCCTTTCTTCAGCCAACTTAAATAACCCAAGCTCTGCAAGAATATTCAATAATGTCAATAATGCCATAAAAAGTGGAGTAATGACTGTGCTGCTGTTTCTGTATCCGTAGAAAATGTGTTAAAATTAGTGCACATATACGGTTTGCTTGTTCATTTTTTATGCTGTAGAAAAGAATAAGCAGGAAGTTGAAAAATCTTCCCTGAGATAAAAAGGAACTAAGAGAATATGCCGGATATTTGTGAATCCCTACTTGGTGTGAGTAGAAAGCAGTAACTTTTTTTACCTCTTTCTCTAAGAATAAGAAAGTTTAAGTAAGCTAGTCAAAACCATTGTTTGCCAATTGAGAGTAGAGAAAAGGAACTGCTTCATATTATGTATCATTAAGTTATGGCACATTTGCAAGCTAAGGTGATGACAGATTCAAGAACTATATACATTTCCTTTTAGGCATAATAATTTCAGCTAAGAAATATGAGGAATACTGCTGCAGCTGTCCTTCTACTCCACTATTAGAAACAGCTGCTTTATTGTTCCTAAGCATTTTGTCTTTTTTATTGCTCAAACAAAAGAGTCAGGAACAGATTTTTCTGGTGTTTGCAATCCTGAAACTCCCAGAAAAAGTAATATCAGTGAGATCCCAAGATTTAAAACATACTATACATAGCATATCCAATATATGATGCTTACCCCCAGATCATAGGCATGAAATATACTAAACTAAGGTGTGCAAGCTCATTATTCTGAGGAGGTAGTCCAGACAATTCATTCTGATTAATAACAACTGTCTGCTTAGAGTCACAATCTTCACATGTATCATTTGGAACACCTTTCAGACTGTTCTAATATTACACTAACATTCAACTGAAAGCAGAACATTTTTGCTGGGACTAATGGAGAGACAATTACAGAGGAACCATAGATTATTTTTATATATGATGAGCTCTGTGAGACTACTACATGTCCAAAAATGGAAAAACTGAAATACAATGGAGGATTGACTGGTGAGGGTGACAGAATTAGCCCAAATGACAAAATCAACTTGTTTGCTAAGAGAAAGATAAACAACCACATTTATTACTGACCGGAAATCCCTTCTGGACATTTTTCCTGAAAAAGAAAAGAAAAAAAATGAACTGGTGGTTTATGGATTTGTTGATTAGAAAAGTTATGGAAAGAAGAAAATTATGATGTAAGCTCAGAAAGAGAAGGTAAAATATAAATGTGCTTATAACTGCTATTGAGATCAGAAACCATTTATTTATTTTCCCTTTTTCACTTATTACTTTTCCCTATTCTTCTCTTCTATTCAAAGTTTTATTGTTTTTATTCCGTTGAAATTTTTAAAATAAAAATATAAGTGAATTTACCAGAATTACATAGGGCTCATTCGCCAGAAGGTAAATGATGTGCTACTGCTGACAGGAGAAAACAGAAGGTGGGGAAAATGGTATGTCTATTTTACCCTTTGGTAGGTCTTCTTGCCTCTGTTACAACTTTGCTGGTCACTGCTCCATATTGAGATCTGAGACTGCAAATCTGAAAAAAGGCAAACATCATATTCAATTCTTGTGAATAACTTCAATAGTTCTTATTGCTATCTTGATGTATTTTTTTCAGCACTTAAATTTCAGACATCTTACCTAACAGTTCAGTTTTGCAAGCCAAAACATTTTAACTGCATGAAGCTTAGATGTGAACATGGAAATAAAATATGCCCCCAGTAGTTGGAACCAGAACTCAATTTGAAATAATTGGTTGGAAATGATAATAGTTTATGAAAATTATGTTTATGTATCTGAAACCTAACTAATCTTTTGGCAGCATCCACAGTGAATTCAGAGATCTGGATTTGATCTGTAAGAAATCATTTCCCAGGTTTTCATATCCTCAGAGGAAGATAACCAGATTGCTATCTTACATGTTTTCTACTTCATCTGTTCCAAACAGCTAACTCCTTTCATTTTCATACTGTCATTCTGTTGAGAATGTGGAATATTTTATTCAATATAATAGCTGGTGGTTATATCGCCCAGGATATAAAGTGACCTGTTTCTTATTATGGGCTAAGCTGGTGTTTTTTCAAATTAGGCAATTTTAAAAGGTGTGGATTTCAACTCATAGATGGCTGGGAAATTCTGGGAGTTGAAGTCCACACATCTTGAAACACATGTGGCTAAGTTATTATAAACAGCCAAGGCTCTGTTTTTTACAAAAGAGTAAGGGACCATCCTTCCTCTTCTTGGGAAGTGTTTTAGTAAGAAGAGGAATCAAACTCACTATGGCCACATTAGAGGAGATAGATCACTAAGGAGATAAAGAGAAGCAAACTTATTTTGCATTATATATACTATATATGTGTTATATGTGTTTACTGTATGAATCTTATGGAACAATCTTTCCACTGAGATTTGGTTTTAGGCCTATATTAACCTCATTTAGAAAGGCTTTGAAAATGGAGCATGACATCTGCAGACTAGGGGTCATATGGCTGTCCACCACCATGTTATTATTTTTATTATTATTTCACTCGTATTGCAGCCCAACTTACCTCACAAAATTATTGTTCTCTGCTGCTGAGGATATCCAGGAAGGGAAGTGAGTTTTTTTGGTCTTCTTTTGTAAACTTTATTTCTTTGAAAATGTTGATTTTTTTTCAGATGTCCTCTCTAATTGTTTCTTTTTTATTATGAAGAAAGTATTGTCTTCATGCTGTATCATACTTTTGGTTGTATGTGTGGGAGTCTTAAAGTTTCTAGATGTTGCATTACATCTCTGTAATGTGTCCCGAGAGCTGTGTTCCCATTGGTGTTCCTCTGATTTGTTTGTCTATTTGTCTATGAAATTAAAAGTAGGAATTGAGGCATAGGTTGATGACTTCCATGATTCTGGTATTTCAATTTTAATATATTTGGTTTAGTTGGGTGTGTTCTGTTGTATATTAATGCTGCCATGGATTATTTTGCTACTTCTATAACTATGGAGGTAAAGAGTTCTGTGATATTGAATGGAAACATTATTTCATCTTCTATTCTTTAATTTTTGGTTTTCTGGAGGCATTAGTGTATGGCTTTGAAAGAATATTTGTTACCTTATGTGTTTTGTCCAAGCTTTTTGTCTATGGAGATTCTCAATCATCCAGGTCATAGTTGTCACAAAGGTGCTTTTTTCAAGAGGCAACTGGACTTTCTGGATTTTCTTTCCCACCATCCAGTCAGAGCTAAAGAAGCTTCTTGGAAGAGAAGCAAAATATCTTCAAAGAAAAACCAGAAAGTCTAGTTGCTTCTTGAAAAAAACGCACCTTTGCAACATCCAAGCTTTTTATAAGTTCTTTGGCTAGGCTGTATGTTAAGGAAGGCAATTGGATGAAGAGATATATATTGGGCTTGTGATTTGGAGGCTGCCATAGAAGTGTGGAAAGACAAGTCCATTGCTTTTCATCTTCCTAAGTTCTTCTTTTGTGATTTGACCTTTATTGGTTAGATCATTGAGGATTCTCTTGGTCTGCTTGTTCAGTTTCTGTATTGGCTTGGTGTATCCTGGGATGGAGTTTTCTTTGTCCTACAGTAATTCTTTGACTTTATGTATTGCATTCTACGTAATAATTAGTTTGATCTTTGCTGCTGGGAGGATAGTAATGGTTTGGGCCTTTTTTAGCTTTGCTTTGTCCTTTGATTCGAATTGATTCTGCTTCTGTATTCTTCTGATCTACGGTATGATTGTCTGAGTTATGTTTTCTTGGGTCTTTGTAGCAAGCCCTGTGGTTGTAAATGCTACTTCTAAATTTTAAATGCTTTGAATGGTTTTTAAAATGCTGATTCTAAACAATTGTTCTTTAATTTATTATGCATATTAAAATGTTCTGCAGGTCACATATGATTCTATAGCAGAATCAATTCTGTCGAATTTAAGAGCCCAACTGGTAGATTACTGCAAGAATAAGTACTTTTGTTTAGTTATGACATTTTAATGATATCATTACTCTATAGAACCTGGGCAGATATTTATATTCTTGCCAATATATATTCAGAAAACCCCTATAGGAAAAGGTTGACTTACCAAGGACTTGGTGGGGTTTATATTTCATATCTTGCCTGCAGAAGAGTTTCTTGAGGAGTGGTGGAGACCAGCATGTTTACTTGTCATGGATAATGTTAGCTTGCAATATTTGTGAAGGATGTTATCACAATTAATAATAAAATGCCATTACTGCTTTTTATATTTTCCTTCACATTCCCTCACTGGGCATGGGTATTTTTGATAGCAAGTCATTGTCTATAAGCACAGTGGATTGTTGGTGATGTCAGAATCCAGTTTAGAGGAAATATAGCATTCTTATATGTTTCTATAAATTTAAAATAAAGATTGTAACATGGAGAAACTAATATGGACTGCCATAACAACTACCTCCAGAATTGTGGTATCTATAACCAATTTCCAGGGACCCCAACAAAACTATTGAAATCTCTCTGCACAGAATTCACATCCTGCCAATAAGAGGGCAAAATTATGAGTAATTTTCATTTTTTGTTTTATATCCCACCATAGAAATAGTAGTAAACATGCTTTCTTGCTCCATTATTGCTTAAATTCTCTCTATATCTATCTATATATGCACACACACACAGATTTTTACAGATACTTTTTATTCTTATTTAAAATCTTCTTTCACATAAAAATGTAATAGGCCATGATGCAGTCCCAGATTGTAGTAATAACTGTATTTATGTCGCAGTTCTCCCTGTAAGTGCTCCTAGTGGATAAATCACATTCAATATTAGCTTGGACTAACAGTCATTATCTCAGTGACATTGTAACAGAGGAAATAAAGGTTGTTTACTCTTTACAGGAGTGTGGCTTGGGCTCTCATTCTGATAGGCTGCTTCCTAATAGAACAATAATCTAGTGTGGATTCCAGCAGAATGTTCTGATTTATCTGGAAGGATACTTTCAGGCAGAGACATATCCAGTCAGAAACAAAAAGGCAGAATATTTCAGGACTTGTATGCAGGGTGGATAGAACTGGCATTTGGGGAGAAAGGGCAATCTACACCTTCCTTCATATCTTCCTGATTTTCCCCCCTCTATAATGCTCAAGATGGGATTTAATGATAACCTTGACCTACATGCTAATTTCTATGAAGGACAAGAAAAGGTGTAGAGCATCAAAAGGTCTGTCACTTCTGTCATTACTCTCTGTGTCAGGCAACCTTTCCAAAAAAGATAATAGCTGTATTTTCTGAAAGGTAATTAAATTAAACAATAAATTAATAATAATAATAACAATAACAATAACAACAACAATAATAATAACAATATGGGCAGTTGCAGTGACATGCTATCCAACTGGAATCATCAACTGGACTGTGGCTGAACTGAAAAACTTGGACCAGAAAACACGTAAACTATTGAATATGTACCACAATTTACACCCATGAAATTATTCTCCAACAGATTGTACCTGCCAAGAAGAATACGGGGCAGGTGCCTATTGTAAATCCATCAAACTGTAGAAGAAGAAAAATGAAGTACAAAAAAATTGCTGCAGGCTATGAAAATGGAGAAAATTATAAAAACAACAGAAACAAAGACAGAATATAAGGAAAAACAGCTAGATGACAGATTAAATGGATAGGAAACCAAAGCTATGCATAGACAGCACTTGAAAAACATTGAAGGAAAATGTGATAACAACTTGACATGGGCATGGCTTAAGATGGGAACCATGAAGAAAGAAATGGAAAGTTTAATACTTGCTGCTCAAGAACAAGCACTACAAACTAATGCCATGAAAGTGAAGATACAAAAAGCCACTGACAACACAAACGGCTGACTTTGCAACAACAAAGTTGAAACTGTTTCACATTTAATATGTGGGTGCAGCAAAATCACATAAACTGATTACAAAGTTAGACATGACCAAGTTGCTGAATTAATCCACTGGTCATTATGCAAAAATACGACTTAACTGTATCCAAAAAGTCATGGGAACATAAAGTGGAAAAAGTTGTCAAAAATAAGGTGAAAATCTTGTGGAACTTTCAAATACAGATGGATCATCATTTGGAACACAACACCCCAGATATCCCAGTTGTTGAAAAACAAAATGTACAATTTATTGATATCGCTGCACCAGGAGGCACCATAGTTGAAGAAAAAGAACTGGAAAAATCACAAAATATTGTGACCTGGCCATCGAAACTATGCAATTATGAATGAAACATGTAGCAGTGATACCCATTGTCATCAGGGCACTTGGTACTATATCCAAGAAGTTTGCAAAATAAATCAAGAAGTTGAAGCTTTCTGTCAGACTCCGTTCGGTTTCATAGAAACTTTGGCAATAAACTATTTTACTCCCAGTCCTTTGTGGATAGATTTGTTTATTTTGACTCGTTTCCTTCCAACATGGCAACAGTGGTTATTCCAATCAATGCCAGCACTGAGAGCATCTGCCTCTCAGTGCATTTTATTATGCAGTCCCACCCCGTGCAGCTAACTAATATCCGCCCACCCATTAATCCTAACCGCCTCCATCCCGCAATACTAAATGCAACTAATAGATCACTATTGGCAACTTACTTCCCTCCCGCAAGCTACACACACCCATCTCAAATCCAAAGCAAATGTTCTGTCTTGGTAAAGTACAAACCCCACCCTTTTTTCTCCCAGTGAGCCTCCGTCAGCTGGGAAGGGTAGGTGGCAGTAAAACCCTCCCCCAAACAGTTCCCTGCCAATACAGTAGAGACGCTTCGAGTCGACATGGGAACTGCAGGAGTGAAACTTCTTTTCTCGTTCAAGCCAGCATGTCCCCACCTAAGATACTGTGTCAGGCTTCACACCAGACGACGAGTTGGTAAGATCGCTGAAGCCTGACACTTCCTGCTGTAGTGTCAGTGAAGTTGCAAAAGATTGCGCTACTCGGAACAACATACATTTTATTTATTTATTTATTTATTTATTTATTTATTTATTTATTGGACTTGTATATCGCCCCATCTCCGAAGACTTGGGGCGGCTCACAACTAAAACCAGACAATCAACAATAAATAGTTAAAAGAAAATTAAATAAACTCAAGCCCAATAATTTAAATTTTTAAATTAATTTTAACTATGGATAAATATTGGGCTTGATTTGTTTAATTCTCTTTTAATTTATTTAATGTTGATGTTTGTTTTTAGTTGTGAGCCGCCCCGAGTCTTCGGAGATGGGGCGGCATACAAA
Source organism: Naja naja (assembly GCA_009733165.1). Classification (NCBI taxonomy): domain Eukaryota; kingdom Metazoa; phylum Chordata; class Lepidosauria; order Squamata; family Elapidae; genus Naja; species Naja naja. Next base: position 63,486,534 of record CM019148.1, read on the forward strand.
TCCAATAAATAAATAAATAAATAAATAAATAAATAAATAAATAAATAACATTAAGTTAAAATTAAATTTAAGAAATCCCTCCCCCCCAGGAGGTCAGCACAGCCCAGCCTGTTCAAATAACCGGGTCTTCAAGTCGTGATGGAAGGTGCGAAGGTCAGGGGCCAGACGGAGCCCCAGGGGTAGTTGGTTCCACAAGGCGGGAACCGCCATGGAGTAGGCCCGTCCCCGGGGCACCACCAGCCGGCATTAACTTGCCGATGGAACCTCAAGAAGCCCCTGCCTGTGTGCTCAAACCCCAAGAAGCCCCTGCCTGTGTGGCACTCGATATCGGCAGGAGACGCTCCCATAGATATCCCGGACCCATGTCTTGTAGGACTTTGAATGTTAATACTAGAACCTTGAATCTCACCCGGAGTGCAACTGGCAACCAATGCAGGTCATGCAGGAGGGGTGTAACATGGGAGAATCGGGAAACTCCCATCACCACCCGCGTGGCCGCATTCTGCACCAGCTGCAATCTCCGGGTGGTATGCAAGGGCAGTCCTAAATAGAGAGCGTTGCAGTAGTTGAGTTGGGAGGTAACAAGAGCATGAGTGACTGTATGCAGGGCATCTCAGTCCAGAAACAGGCGCAGCTGGCAAACCAGCAGGACCTGAGCAAAGCCCCCCCAGCCACAGCCCCACCTGTTCCTCCAACCAGACCAGCGCATCCAGGAGGACTCCCAGGTTCCATGCCCTGTCTACAGGGGGCAACACCTCTCCCGCTATGGACAATGATGGGCACTCCTGACTGGACCGAGATGCTGGTATGTACAGCCACTCAGTCTTGGCCAGGTTGAGTCGAAGCATGTTTCCGTCCATCCAGATCCATACCGCATCCAGACAATGGGTCATCACAGAGAGGGCATCACTGACCTGGTTTGGGGTGGAGATGTATAACTGGGTATCATCCGCATACAGGTGATACCTCACCCCAAAACCACGGATGATCTCACCCAGTGGTTTCATGTAGATATTAAACAAGAGGGGCGAGAAGACCAATCCCTGGGCGACCCAACAAGTGAGAGCCCTTGGAGCCAACCTCTGCCCCCCCACCAACCCTGATTGCAAACACCCTGTGAGGTAGGAGGAGAACCACTGCAGAACAGTGCCCCCCACTCCCAACCCCTCGAGACGCCACAAAAGGATACCATGGTTGATGGTATCGAAAGTCGCTGAGAGATCTAACAGGACTAGGACGGAGGAAAAACTTCTGTCCCGCACCCTCCACAGATCATCCATCAGTGTGACTAATGCCATCTCTGTGCTGAACCCGGGCCAGAAGCCTGATTGGTACAGATCCAGGTAGTCCGCTTCATCCAGGAAAAGCGGAAACTGCTGAGCCACCACACTCTCAACAACTTTCACCAGAAAGCAAAGGTTGGAGACTGGACGAAAGTTGTCTAACACGGTCGGGTCCAGGGCAGGCTTCTTCAGGAGGGGCCTCACCACTGCCTCTTTCAAGGTGGTGGGAAAGACACCCTCCCTTAATGAAGCATTGACCACTGCCCAGAGCCAACCGCAGGTGACCTCCCTGGAGGCATATACCAACCAGGAGGGGCACAGGTCCAACAAACATGTGGTGGAACTCAGCCGCTGCATAATCCTGTCCACTTCATCCTCAGAGACAGGATCGAACTCAACCCAGGTCACCTTGGCCAGACTACTTGCACCCGGTCATCAGACCACTGCAAATTAGAGCTCAACCCACCCAGAATCCGAGCAATCTTATCCAACAGATATTGACCAAATTCCTCAGCCCTGCCCCGTAGCAGGTCCACTGTCTCCCCTGGATGTAGGAGAGAGTGGGTGACCCTAAACAGGGCGGCTGGGCGATTATCTGTGGACACTATGAGAGTGGAGAGATAAGACCTTCTTGCCGCTCTCATAGCTACCAGGTAAGTCCTAATATGGGCTCATAACTGGGCTCGATTGGAGTCGGAGTGGGTGGACCTCCACCTGCTCTCTAAGCCCCTCCGATGGCGCTTCTCCTGGAGCTGCTTGGTATACCAAGGAGCCGTCTGGGATCCACGGCGTGTGAAGGGCCGCATGGGGACAACTCTGTCGAGGGCACCCGCAGCAGCCCATTGCCAGGCGGCCGCCAGGTCCTCGGCAGAGTTGTGGACAAGGGAAGTGGAAAAAAAACCCAGCTCTGCCTGGAACCTCTCAGGGTCCATCAGGCATCTGGGGTAGAACCATCTAAGTGGCTCCTCATCCCAGCAGTGTGGGACAGCTTGTTGGAAGACCAGCCGCAGGAGATAATGATCAGACCATGGGACGGGTAGGGCCATAAAATTGGCCTCCCCTCGATCATTACGCCACTGTTCCGAGACAAAAACTAGGTCAAGCGTGTTACCCCACTCATGGGTCAGGCCTTGAATCACCTAGGTCAGGCCCATGGCCACCATGGAGGCCATGAATTCCTGGGCTAAACCCGACACACACCCCAGAGAGGGCAGGTTAAAATCACCCAGGACATAAGCCCTGGGAATTCCACCGCCACCTCCAAGAGGACGTTGATAAACCCAGGCAGGGCCGCTGCCACACAGCTGGGGGAAAGGTATGTAAGCAGCAGACCCACCTGACCACCAGGCCCCCACCTCAGGAGAAGGGTTTCACTCCCACCTATCTCAGGGACAGTGACCTCCCTTGGAATCAGGGTCTCCCGAATAACAACAGCCACCCCACCATCCCTCCCCTTGGCCCGTGAAGAAGATACTTGGTTGATACATAGGATGCTGGCAGCAACTGTATCAACCATCAGAGCCAGTCAGTGATATTTGTGATACATTTTTAAATGTTCAGTTGACTGAGTTTCATGTTTAATGAATAAAAGTTTATAATAAATAATCAATCTACTCTGCAGTACTGTAAAAATCAACAACTTCTGTTGAATTTGGGGGGTGGACTTTGTAAGGGATAAAAAGGGGATTTAGGCCCATGTGTGTCCCATGGGGACAAGATGCCAAGCCCTGTTTCTACCAAGGGTTGCTACTACTATACTCCAATTTAGTTTTCTTTATTTTCCAGCCAATGCCCCATTTCATAATTCCCCAAGTGGCTTCAGCAACTCTTAGAGACCTAATGACAACCTTCAAGTCTAACAACCAGATGATTGCAAGGAATATAAATCCTTCCATTCCCCATCATTTAGCCAGAACTGAAGAAAATTCTTGAGTGAGAAGTAAAATATTTCAAGGGAAAAAAACCAAGAAAGTCCAATTGCCTTTTGGAAAAGGCAATTTTTCTAGGACAACCATGACCTGGATGATTGAGAATCTCCATAGACATACTAAACAATGGTTTGTTTAATCATGGTTTACAGAATGCAGCATGGGTGGCTGGTCCCATACAATATGCTCCCCCCACCAAACTAAATGATCCACACAATAGCTGAGGCTGCTATGTATACCCAAGGAAGATTGATCTTATTCTTTCATCAGGACACAAATCATTTTTGCTGGTCTTGATTTTTCTCAACCCTTCAGGCTAAAACACAGTCAAGCAAACAAATCTGCAGAGATATGCATATCAGTGAATGTTGACCCTCTGATGTTATATCTGAGAACTAATGGAAAAATACCATATAGATTTAGCTTGGGACCAATTGTTATTCATATCAGTGGAAATTGCTTTTTATGAAATGACTTAGGGATTAGTCACATTGGTGCATTTTTGATTTTCAGGTTAACACTCTGTCCTTTAACTTAGTATTTATTATTTAGCTAGGAAGAGCTTTAACTCTGTTGTGATGAGGTTTATATCTTGGCTTCAGAAGGGAGTCTCTAAGAACTTTGTTGTGGGATTAAATGTTGCCAAAGTGCCCTAACATGAGGAATAGGCTTTCAGAAGTTGATATTGATTTTAGACATTTTTAACACAGTCTTTCCAAATCCCTTATTTTGAATGTGTAATAGAAGAAGGGACTAATCATCTGTTCATTCACTTTGAATCCTGATCCAAAAATACCAATTCTTTCCAGGATTTTAAAAAAGGGTTTACAAATGTACTATTCATTCTTTTGATTTCTATGTGTGAGAGGAAGAAAGACAGAAAGTATATTTAAACCACAAAGGCAATTTTTCCTCCTTCATCTTTTCTAATCCAATCCCCCTCTAGTAATACTTTGATATGTAGTTTCATTCCTGCCTCTCAACAATTTCAGAAATGTCCCTTTGACATTTTTCTCGAGTTCCCAATATCTTCTCAAAATGTCTTCTGTTGCAGTTTTATGCAACAGATAAATAACAACAAAACCACTAAAATGCAGCACCTGTATATAAAGGGAGTACTTTCCAAATAAAGAGGAAAAGGCTCCCTCTCACCCTTTTGCTTGTCCTTTGCTCATCCATCTTTTTTTCCTTTAACCATTCAATCATTTTTTTTAAAATTCATATTTATATCCCACCCTTCTCCGGAGACTCAGGGTGGCTTACAATTTTAGGGATACAACCCAATGCGCTCAGCAATAGCCTTCCTTCCATTGCATATGCCTGCTTATTACTAAGTGGCATTTTTACAAAGTCAGCTTATTGCCCCCAACAATCTTGGGTCCTCAGTTTACCTACCCCGAGAGGATGGAAGGCTGAGTCAATCTTGAGCCTGGTGGGATTCGAACCTGCAATAATTACAGGCAGCTGGAACTAAGTGCTAGGCTATTAACAGCCAGCACCACCAAGGCCCTTATTTTGTTCTGAAGGCCAATGTAAAAAGTGGAAAAAGAGTTCTGGTTTCTAGATGTCTATGGAGATTCTCAGTCATCCAGGTCATGGTTATCCCAAAGGTGCTTTTCCAAGAGGCAACTGGACTTTCTGGTTTTTCTTTGAAAACATTTTGCTTCTCATCCAAGAAGCTTCTTAAACTATGGAGAGCTGAAGAAGCTTCTTGGATAGAAGCAAAATGTCTTAAAAGAAAAACCAGGAAGTCCAGTTGCCTCTTGAAAAAGCACCTTTGGGTCTAGTTGTAGAGTTCTTAGGCACTCCGGAAGGCTTATCAGGACCACCATGGAATGCAAGATGCCAATTAATGTCTCTTTGTTAAAAGATGGAAGCAGAACACAAAATAATTAAAGATTATTAATTGATTTGGATTGCACAAATAATAGCTTGGGAAAACTGATTACTGACAAAAGTGGTAGAGAATGAAGTTGACATATTTTGCGAGAAGACAATAATGAGAAAATGGGCATTCTTGTTCACAGAAAATCCTTTTATAAAAAAGAGAATCTTCTGTTTCATTTCCTTTAATTCACTGTCATAAGCCTGATACCTTTCAAATCCAGAGATTCCCCAATCCTGTTCACAAGGTCATTAATGAATAACTTAATAGCAATAGAAATAGCACATAGGGTTACTGTATATACCACCACAAAGTGCTTTACAGCACTCTCGGAGCAGTATACAACATCAGCATATCCCCCCCCCCCCAAATCTGGGTTCTCATTTTACTGACTTGGAAGTTTTGAAGGCTGAGTCAACCTCAAACACCATCAGGCTCGAATTCCAGACTGTGGGCAGAGTTAGCCTGCAATACTGCATTCTAACCACTGTGCCACCAGGGCTCATTATTTCATGTATAAGAACAGTAAGAAAATGCTGTTCTCAAGACAAGAGAGTTGACCAACCCATAGGTGACAGGCCTTCTTCTGTATGATTTTCATGCTATGGAAGATGCACTAAGAGATTGTTGGCCACTTAGCCTTCAGCAAATTGATAAAAACATACACCCTTTCCCTGGCTTTTAACTGTTAAATTATTTATTTTTATTAGATTTTAATTTCATTGTTGTAGCTTGTATTTTCTTTACTGTTGCTAGCTACCTTGATTTTTTTTAATGGACAGGATAACAACACACAATTAAAAATAACAACAAAAGAAATGAGGAAAACCCCAATTCAAATAGAGTGTAGTAGGTAAAATGTGGGACAGTGGGATTCAATCAAGGCTTGTAGAAATTACAATTTTGTGATAATCTATTTTCCAAAATACACCAGTGCAGACCACAAAAGGTTATAATATAAAGTGCATTGTTACAGCAAGTACATAGAAGGTTAACATGGACTTTTATTTGAATAACCCAAAAAGGAAAATATAGTTGTGGTCTGCACTGTGTCCATATCATGAGAGGGTAGAAAGGAAGAGAAGGGCAATCATCTCAAAAGCAATATTTGTTTTTTCAGAGGAAAACTCTACTGAGCTCATTTGAATTTCCCTGTACAGTAAGGGAATATAGGAATGCACTGGGGGCGGGGTCAAATCCAAAGGTTAAACAATACTAAGTAGAGGCTTTTCCGTTATGGCTAAAAGCTAATAGTACTAATTTATAATTAGAGCTGGGTATCAGAAAGATCCTATTTCATTTATTTAATCTAATTAATAATGTTATGAGTCGAGTTTATGAGATCTAAACAGGAGAAAATTTTCTGATCATCCTACACAAAAGCTTTACACATTTTACACTTTCACTATGTTTTGGGGAAATTTTTTTTTTGCAGTGAGAACCAACAGCTTTTTTTTCACCTGCAGAAGCTTCTATTAGCACTGTTTGCAATGTGAATGCAAATTGTAGAACGTTGCCCAGAATGCTGATATGTATTCCATGTGTCACACCTCTCCTTCCTCATCCACATAGTCAATTACTGCAGATTGAAACGAGGGCACCAGAAACATCTAAATGTTATATGTGAAAACACCACAAGATTCCTCTAAAGGTGTAATAGCATAAAGTCAAAGTTGTGTTAATAGTTATAAAACATCCCTGAAGAATCCTAAAGAAAAAAAAAGAGCCAGACAAAGGTCTAACTGGCATTATGAGGACTTTGAAAGATGATGATAGCACCCTTTTGTGGCCAAGGCCCATACTAGAAATATTTTGGGAAGGGGGCATATCACTCTGGAAAATGTTGATACAAAGCAACTGGGGCCAGATTACACATTTGGAAAGTGCCACAATTTTCTGAAGTTCCTGGCTTTGGAGTAATACGAGGACTTTCTTTATTTTTGAAACTACATCGAGCCTATTTTATAGTTAATGCCACCAGTGTAGACCTGCTACTTTTTAACAACCATGCTTGTGGGGAGATGGTGACAACACAGGTTCAAGAAAGCCACAGTTCTAAGACTCAGATAGTTTGAGGTGATGTGTAGGTCTTTGATTAATTCAAATTTGCTATGGAGCATTTCTGCTGCTGTGCGTGAATGCACAGGCTGTGGCCGAAAATACGTTCTCATTATATAAATGGCTTATTCTGCTCAGACAGGTTTCACCTTTGTCTGTCAGATTTAGATCTGGCGACTGCTATGATCCGAGCTTAGGTGCAAATTCCATTTCTCCTCATCCAAAATAGCTGGGGGAGTCCTATACAACTCATTCTCTCTGAGATTAATCTACCCCAAAGGGAACATGTGTATAAATAAAACATGGCAGCTGGTCTATTTCAAAAGCCAATCTGTACAACAGTCAATTTAGGTTGCCTTAAATTCGAAAGTCTAGAAATATAAAAGAAGCATCAACCTTGAAAGAAATTGTGGACTTTAATGTATTTAAAAAGAAATGCTTCCCTTTCCTTTAGAAAATCGTGGACCTCCAGATGTCAATGAACTAAAATTTAAAGCATGTCTCAACATCAGCCAGCTGGTAAAGCCAGGAATTATAGTTTAGCAGCATCTGGAGGAATAAAGATGGGGAATCATATAGAATCTAATAACATATATAATTATTAGAGTCTCATAATCATATAGGCCAATAGTCTTTAGTATAGTTTGAAATGTAAATCACAATCAATAGAAATGCTTCCAAACAAAGTTCAGCTTAGGAAAACCTAGAATGCTACCCTAAAAGATCAAAAGAAAACTTTCAAAGTTATTTCAAAAGTAATATGGGTTGTGAGGTTGGAGTCTGGTTAGCCATACTCTTAAGCTATGTGGAGAAAATACTGTCTTATCTATCTTCCCAGTGATTTTACCTCAGATATCAAGTAATGTCTCAGTATCTTAAGAAATGCAGCCGGTTGTACACAAAAAAAAAAAAAAATGCAATGAGGCTGTTTAGTGCTGCTTCTTGTACACAATGACCCTTTCCATATGCCAGCCCAGTCAGTTGAATACTTTTGTTTAACAGAGAAAGATATTACACATTTTCTAATCAATCATAACCTAATCAAGGTTGACTCAGCCTTCCATCCTCTTGGGGTAGGTAAAGTGAGGACCCAAGATTGTTGGGGGCAATAAGCTGACTTTGTAAAAATGCCGCTTAGTAATAAGCAGGCATATACAATGGAATGAAGGCTATTGCTGAGTGCATTGGGTTGTATCCCAAAAATTGTAAGCCGCCCTGAGTCTTCGGAGAAGGGCGGCATATAAATGTAATTAAAAAAAAGAAATTCATTGCTTCTGCCTGCAATCTTGTATGTTTTCTGCAAAATTGGAAATCTTATTTGTCGAAAGCAAAGGAAAGGGTGAAATTGTCCAGGGAATATAAGAATCTTTTTATTCAATAGAAGAACTGGAATATGCCAAGGTCATTGTAGCTGCCTTATTTTGCAGATGACATTTGATGGTCATAATCGCAGGGAAGAGATAGAGAAGCCATTGAATAAATTGACTGGTTTTGCTTTCCTTTTATCAAAAGGAAAACCCACTTTGCTCTTTTATGAGAATGATATTTCTCTGGACAAACTACTACACAAAAAGAAGATGTTGTGAGATGAGTTTCTGCTCCCTTGGGCAGTCAAAACAGAAAATCACATGGTGGCACCAAGTCCAGCAATTGGATGGGAAGAGATTAATAGTCTTGCAATGGCTAAATGAAGCCTATTTCTGAAAAAATGGTCAACCTCTGAAAACTCCTTCTCTATATAACCTAGTACACTGAAGTGTTTTGATCATGTAGAGAGAATGAGGGTGAAACAAATATAGGAATGAAGAAAGAATGGGGAAAACTGAGAAAGCTGTGAAAGGATGGGATTGATGAATCCTCAAAATGAAAGAGGTGAGATTTAAAAAAACAAAAACAAAAGGCAATATACGAACATGGATGGTTGCTGAAGACAGAAAACTGGATTTGTATCAAATTAATTTTAACTACACTTCTTTTTTATCTTATATCTTTATTTCTTTGGTTATTTTTTATTCCTTTGCTTCATCACACATAATGTCCTTTACAAGTAATAGTTTGATAAGTATTTGTGTACATGTATGCCTGTGTAATATAAAAGTACAGAAAACTGTGCTTGATGCCATCAAATGGTTGTCCAGACTTTTGCAGTCTAGCTAAATAGTCTACCTCCATTTTCTTCTTCCTTTTTAGGACAAGCCATAGCATCCCATGACCCATCTGCTCAGGGAACTAGGATTTATGCTAACAATGGATACTTAATTATAATTCAATCCTGATTAGTTTTAGCCAGCCATAGTTAACCACAAGGGAGGGATTGTAATAATCCTTAATATATTTTGAAAATTGTTCTCTGATTCAAATTGCAAACTCTCCAACAGCTAGAGGCCAAGTTCAATGTACCATATTTATTTAAGTAATATTGGATGTGAGTAATTTTAGGTTACAGCAATGGTTATTATTTTTTTTAATGAAGACAACCTGCAGTGAATTTCTACATTTGATCTGAATAAACCTAGAAATCCACACCTATTCATTTTTAATGAAAGTTTTCATCTGGTTTCCTTTGATAGCAAAATTACAACAAATAAAATTCCTTTGAACAATTGTGTTAATCATCAGTTTTCATCAAATCAATCCTTGAGAACCGTCTATTTTCTTAATTGATAAAGACTTTGCCTGTATTTTTATATATTAAGGTAGCCTATTTTTCAGATTCTATATGCATTAGTTTTTGCTTTGTAATTTCATTCAGTTTTCATTCCTTGCTCAAACATTTGACAGTCTTCCTGTGTCGATTCTCTTCACTGAGTTTAGGGCAGGAATGTTATATCCTTCGCATATAAAATATTACATTTTATATTAAAGGCCTATGATCTGACTCGGAAGGTCTCAATCTAAGAGCCAAAAACATCAGTGCATTGTCTAAATGTCTATATAATCAGAGTTTATTTTTGCTGAGGACATTGTTTGCTAAAGAGCAATGATTCTAGCTGATTTTGCAGAAGCTATTGTGGCAAAGAAACCAAACACTTTGCTTACCTCATCTAACAATCTGAGGTATATGAAAGACAATATGAAACTGGAGTGTTGTATAAAATGATGTTCTGGATTAATAAAAAGTTGACATTTCTCCTATATGATTGAATATGCAAAGATATTGGCCAACAAAAAGCAACATTCAGATTGAAGAATACACTTATTTGTTGCTGTGGTTTGTTTGTTTTGCAAAATATGGGTATTGCAGTTGATTTTTCCCCCTGCTTTTCATATGTGCATCTTTCAGTTATTCTATATATATGAGCTAGATGCTGACTCTGTATTTCTAAGCAGGACATAAACTGGGCTCTGAAAAATGGAAGAAGACATGTTTATTCCTGCACAATATACTATCTTTAATAAACCCTGCCAATCTTTATTAGAACCACTCTGACTCTGTACTAGTGTTTGCATGGACATTAAAGTTTCAGTGCTCACTAGCCTACATTGGTAATTGGCTTTTAGAGAATGCATGCCTTGTATTTTGCTCAGCCATCGTTCATGCTAATAGAGAACACTGCAGTTTGGAGAACATAAAATAGTAGGGGGAAACAAAATTTTAAAAGAACACTGGATGATAGCAAAGAATTAATTTTTTGTATGCCTTTGTTATTATCAAATGTTCATTGGATTTTTGTTGACCAGCTATGGTAATCCTAGGGAAGCTCATCTAATTTTAAAATTGGTATAAGGGAGAGGGAAGTTCTTCTTAACCTCTCTTCCCCATCCCCTTGCATCTGCCAAACTCTTCTGCAGAATGAGAATATATAATGAATAGTAATCAGAGTTGTAGGGAAATCCTGGTTATCCAGTTATCAGCTTCCATTTTCTTCTTCTTAGGGGTTGGGAATCTTCAACAACAGCAATTATAATTACTATGGCTGGTTGCATAGTCAATCAGACTAGATTTGACATTTTATCTGTTTATTGAATCCCTACAAAAGACCTGGGCTAGGCAGATGTTGTTTGATGGTCTTAAAGGTTGTAAGCTGCTCCAAATAAAACTGCCTTTTGCAATTGAATGATGGTGTTCTTTTGCTATAGTTGTTCTATTTCTATTTCCAAGTCTTTGTACTTCATGATTTTCTCCTTTTAGCTGCTGTCTCTGCAACCTCCACTATCCAGATTTTTTTCTATTTTGTCATCAGTTATTAAATTTGTGGTGTTATGCTTATGTTATGTGCAGTGATGGGATTCAATTTTTTTACTACCAGTTCTGTGGGTATGGCTTGGTGGGTGTGGGGAAGGATACTGTAACATCTCCAGTCAGAGGTGGTATTTGCCAGTTCTCCGAACTGCTCAGAATTTCTGCTACCCGTTCTCCAGAACTGGTCAGAACCCACTGAATACCACTTCTGGTTATGTGTTGTTTGTCTGTTTGAATTCTAAAGTCTCTGAGCACTTTAGTACTTTAGAATTCAAACAGGAAACTGCCTATCCCATTACACCCCAGACTTTTTAATTATTCAATCATTAATGTTTATTCATCATCAATTGTTATATTGATTAAACCTGTATGTCATCTGACTCTCAATGACTTTGGGTGGCTTACAACAATCAAATGGATTATAATAAAATCAATCAAGCATAAGAAATAAAAGGAAAAGGTGACAAGCACAATGACATGAGGGGGTCTCATCCTACCTTGACAAAGGCAGAATGAAGAATCAAATCTTCATGATTCTTCTAAACAATAGCAGAAAGGGGACCATCCAGATGGCCTTAAGTCAAGCTCAGTTACTGATTATACCCATGCAGTTTTGTTGATAACAGCAGTTACTGTTTCTTTCTTCAAAGGTGGCTTTTAAAATGTTCAGTTTTGGCTACAGCCCTAGTGGTACTTCATTCAAGTATTAATCTAATTCCGTCATTACTTAGCTTCCAAATCCAGAGATGTCAGCCAGATGGTGGCTTGACTCCTCAATCCTGTTGCCAAAAAGACCAAAACTTTCAAAATCTCTTGTAACTCCATGAAGAACTCACATGCTTACAGATCAGTGGCTCACATATCCAGTGCTGTTAAGCTTCTGTTCTAAATTTTAGAACCATGACTATTGAAGAAGAGTATCCCCAAAATGTATTTTCCCCTTAATTTTCTCTGCTTAAATGTTCATAAAAGAATACTGGAAGCCTCCAGGCATATGGATTAGACATTAGTAAGTGTGACTCAGAGAATCATTCTATTTCCCATGCTGTTTAAGATAATCTGTTTGAGAGTAAGTGCTGGGAGGAAGCCAATCACATAAACTGAGAGCTTACAATAAATATTGCATTTGTCTGGCTTTTTGATGGATTAAAAAAAAGCCACTCAAGTTTTACTAATCTCCTAGATAGTGATAAAAAGATGGCCACATTTATATTTTAATATATCTTCTTGAACAATTGATATTGTACCTTTTCTGCTACAGGTGGCAGAAGTAAGATTTCTTAAATTTCCATTATTTCTCCTTTTTAAGTGTCCTCTTGCTAATGTTGGATCTGGCAACAGCATGTAAAAATTGGCTTAATTTTTGCCATGTAATACTGAACTCACTGTGTTTTGGGCCACTCTGCATTCTATGCATCTTTCCTGGTATGATCTATGCATCTTTCCTGGTTGGTTAAGATTTCCCAGGAAATGGTTTATGGTTGGATCCAAGTGGTGATTTATGTCTCTTTGTTGGAGGTGATGTTGGTACTTGTCTTGAAGGAGATGGTGATATATACTGCCTTCTTAACAGGTTATTCATGAACCCAAGAAAACTTTGATTGAGTCTCCAACTTTTCCTTTTAAGGGAAGATTGTTGAGAAAGTGGAGAGCATTGGATGAAGCACATTATACAAACTCTTTTCAGTATGATTATAGCTGGAGATTTTGGGCTGGCTTTGATGGTTGCAAGAGGGGGTCACAAGTGGTTCTCTTCCTTCCTCCATGGCTATTTCCACTTGTTGGAGGAAGGAGAAAGATCCAGCCATAAGTCCCTTTAGGGTCTTGGGTGTTTCCAGTCCCAGGTCTTTCATTGTTTCCTTTTCAAAATATCTACATAAAACCACTGGGGAAGTCATTTGACAGCACAAGGTGCAGTATCATCAGTATGCTGATGTTACCCACTTATACTGTACATCTGTACCCTTGGCTGAGCAGGTAGGGTCAATGTGAATAGTCCCAGTGCCTGGGAGTAGATGAATTAGTTCCAATTTAGCCTTGGCAAGATGAAATGCAAGATGAAATGGTTTCAGGGATCTGGAGAGGTGACTCTTGACAGAGCAAGTCTTCCTCAGATGCTGTGCAATTTGGGGGTCCTCTGGAGTCTTGACTCCTGCTCAAGGACCAGGTAGCAGCCATAGGGAGGAGGAACTTTGTACAACTACACATTATGCACCAATTGTGCACATTCCTGGACCTGGAGATCTTGCTTAGAATTCACTCATGCCTTGTGACTTCTCAGTTGGATTACTACAACACACTACATATGGAATTGTCCTTGAAGGCCATTCCCAAAATCAAACTGATTCAGAATCTAGAGGCTCATGCAGTCTCAGGTGCACCTCAGTTTGCCTGTTCTTCCCCACTGCAGCATTTTTTTTCCTGGATACAATTCATTAATTTTTCTGGTTATCCTTAAAGCTCTGCCAGGATTAATCGTGGATCAGGTTACCTGAAGGATTGAGTCTCCTTAAGGACATATTCTCATTCCACCAGATCAGACAGGGTGGCAGGCTCTAGATCCCTTCCCTTCAAGGATGTCATCTAGCAGAGCCTAGGAAACATACCTCAGAAATCCTGTATGCTTCTACCTTTCTGGGAGGCCTTAAAAAGGTTATTCTTCTTTTAAACATTGGAATCAGATGAATTTGGAGCCCAGCAATTGTAATTATTTGGGGGGGGCGTTGCTTAGGGTCTCTCTCTCTGTGTGATGTGTGTGTATATATAAAATGTCCATTACTGATATCTCTCTGTTCTAATAGATCTCACCTTAGAGCTAAAGTGATGAAATCTAAGGCCTGGTAGTGAATTCAATTTTACTGCTCATGGTTTTATTCTTTTAAAATGTGAAATGTCTTAAATGTTATAATTTTATTCTACAATAAAAGTGAATTTTATTGTGTAGGAATTTTATATATGAGCTCTAAAAATGGTGAAAAATGTTTCTCCCTTTTCTGGAAGCTATTATTCATTTTCCATGAAATGGGGAGCATTTGGTTAATATTTCTATGGCAGGTTATGAGATTGAGTCTAATCTTTCATTTTATGAGGCATCTCTTTTTCTCCATGTTTTTTTCTCTCTGCATTGCTGAGATTTCAGTCTCCATTGTGAAAAATAATCTTTGTCTGGTAATCATTAAATGACATCTATTTCTCTTGTGTCCTTTTGTTATTTGTTTTGTTTTTAAGAGGAGTTTTTGTTCTGAAAAGAGCATTTAGAAATGATGACCATCTTTATTATTTGTGGTGCTGCATGTAGCATATCAGGATTCCCTTACCACAGTGGGTGGAAGATCTGGGCCTCCAGGCATTGTTTTTCCCACTGAAGGGTTCCCACTAATTCCGGCCAGCATACAGTATAGTGAGGAATGCTGGGATTTGAAGTTCAGCCTAAGGTTCTTCTCTCCAAGCTACCTTATTCTGCTGTGCATGTAAATGAAGAAAATGACTGTGACAGTTAAGTCACAGCTAAAAATGTATTTCATTGATCTTGTAACACTTCAGGACAGGCCCATATTTTCTTCCAGAGATGCTCATCTCTTCATTCTGAAGTATTCACCTCTTCATTGTCAAAGGTGATCTAAGCATTTAATTTTATGCTTAGTATGAATTCTTGCACAATGCTCTCAAACATATATGAATCACCACTAGTTCATGCGATCCTTCTCCAGCTTTCTTTATTTCACACAAATCAGTTTCTATGATTTTCAGTGAATTGATGTTTGCATAGCATTCTTCTTGGATGAAAGGTACAATAAAAGAATAACTCTATTCTTAACCCTTTCAGTCACCGACTTTTAGCACTTTGAATAATACCCAGGGGCATTCTAGTGATTTTTCACTTGTGTCCTTCAAGCTATCTGTTCAGTCCTCTGGTGTGATGTTTGAGTGACATTTGGGAAACAAGAAGTTCTTAGATAGCCCCAAAGGGTTTTTTTTTTTAAAAAAAACATTAACGTTGTAAAATATTTTATGCAATCTACATGGAATGAACTCAGATTGAAACTGCTAGAAGACACTAAGTTTTCTGAGAGATTTGGTTTGCCAACATACTGCAAAGGACTCAAAAGCTTTGTTGAACCTGTTTTCCCTATACACATACAGTTGTGCTCACAAGTTTACATACCTTGGCACAATTTATGATTTTTTGGCCATTTTTCAGAGAATACGAATGATAACACAAAAACTTTTCTTTCACTCATGGTTAGTTATGGCTGAAACCATTTCTTATCAATTAACTATCTTTACTCTTTTAAAATCATAATGACAACAAAAATTACCCAAATGACCCTGATCAAAAGTTTACATACCCTGGTGATTTTGGCCTGATAACATGCACACAGGTTGGCACAAAGGGGCTTGAATGGCTATTAAAGGTAACCATCCTCACCTGTGATCTGTTTGCTTGTAATTAGTGGGTGTATATAAAAGGCCAATGAGTTCCTGGACTCCTGACAGACCCTTGCATCTTTCATCCAGTGCTGCACTGATGTTTCTGGCTTCTGAATCATGGGGAAAGCAAAATAATTTTCAAAGGATCTGCGGGAAAAGGTAGTTGAGTTGTATAAAACAGGAAAGGGATATAAAAAGATATCCAAGGAATTGAGAATGCCAATCAGCAGTGTTCAAACACTAATCAAGAAGTGGAAAATGTGGGGTTCTGTTGAAACCAAACCATGGTCATGTAGACCAACTAAAATTTCAGTCACAACTGCAAGGAAAATTGTTTGGGATACAAAGAAAAACCCACAAATAACTTGCAATGTGGCTGCATGGTCGAGTCACCAGAAGAAAGCCATTACTATGCAATTGCCACAAAGTATCCCGCTTACAATACACCAAACAGCACAGAGACAAGTCTCAAACCTTCTGGCACAAAGTCATTTTGGAGTGATGAGACCAAAATTGAGCATTCTGGGCACAGCCATAAACACTACATTTGGAGAGGAGTCAACAAGGCCTATGATGAAAAGTACACCATTCCTACTATGAAACACGGAGGTGGATCACTGATGTTTTGAGGATGTGTGAGCTACAAAGGCACAGCAAATTTGGTCAGAATTGATGGCAAGATGAATGCAGTATGTTATCAAAAGATACTGGAGGAAAATTTGCATTCATCAGCCCAGAAGCTGCGCATGGGACGTACTTGGACATTCCAACAAGACAATGATCCTAAACACAAGGCCAAGTCAACCTATCATTGGCTACAGCAGAATAAAATGAAGGTTCTGGAATGGCCATCTCAGTCTTCTGACCTCAATATCATTGAGCCACTCTGGGGAGATCTCAAATGTGCAGTTCATGCAATACAGCCCAAGAATTTAGAGGAACTGGAGGCTTTTTGCCAGGAAGAATGGGCAGCTTTATCATCTGAGAAGATAAAGAGCCTCATCCACACATACTACAAAAGACTTCAAGCTGTCATTGATGTTAAAGGGGGCAATGCACCATATTATGAACTGGGGTATGTAAACTTTTGATCAGGGTCATTTGGGTACTTTCTGTTGTCGTTATGATTTAAAAAGAGTAAACACAGTTGATTGACAATAAATGGCTTCAGCCAACCACTAACTATGAGTGAAAGAAAACTTTTTGTGTTATCATTCATATTCTCTGAAAAATGGCCAAGAAATCATAAATTCTGCCAGGGTATGTAAAGTTATGAGCATAACTGTATACCCTATCAAATATGTCCTCAGTTCCTGCATCCAACAGAAGTTACTGTGTTGTCATAAATACTGTGAGATCATTATGCAAATGGAACAAATTATGATATGCTTACATAATAATAACACAAACCAGTTCATTTGTATAGGGACATTTTTAACACACATATCATCTTCCTCTTGTCTTGTCCATCCCAAGACAATTATGTTGTCATGAATCATTGTGAAGAGAAATTCTTGTAATGATGTTATCGCTCCTTTCCACCTGTTGGCTCTTCATGTACTTTAAATATGTGAAGAGAAAATTCTTACTTCTCCCAACATTACTCATTTAATACAGTGTCTGGATATCAGGTTCCATATGCAAAAGATTCCCAGTTGAAGAGATTCTGCATGTGCACAGACTCCTTTTTTAAAATTCATGTCAGGCATAGACCTAACAGAGCATGCAATGTCAGGTAAAGAGGGAGTATTATATAATATTAACCCTTTTTATGCATTTATTCTACTTATGGGATCAGCTTGTAAAAGGAACTACCAAGCCAATCCAAATGCACTGGTTTTATAACCAAGTTTCTGAATGACTAAGAATGATGGTTTTTTTTACATTCTATCGGAGGCAAAGAGGGAGCCACACAATACTGGATCAAGAGTTCAAACCCAGATTATTCAGGTTATATATATAGTCAAGAGTTTTCTCCCCTGTGCTGAACATGTGTTTTATTCATAAATTTCCTCTCTATTACAGATGCAAGGAAGATTGAGGTTGATTGTGTCACCCATTATGTTTATGATAATAATCCTTTGAGATATTTGATTTTACATACAATGAACTAAGAATCCTGATAAATTTGAAATAAGATTTTAGAATTAATAAAGAATCTTTCCCATGGCAAAATATTTTTGTTTTGATTTAAAAAAAAAAACTAATAAGAAGACTTTAATAATTGGACACAGGAAAGAACTACAAGGAAGTAAAATTTTAAATTAGAAAAGAATGTTCAAATCTGACTTATAATTATAGAATAAAATAAAATATTTTAATATTGGACATACTACAGGATATCATTAAATAATGATTCAGAAGTTACTAATATTTGCCTCTATAGATAGATTGTTTCCAAAAGATGTTATGGAAGAAGAACATGTTTTATCTAACATGATTGAGAGTGAGTTGAAAGTAGACTTAAAAATGACAGGCTATAAGAATGACATGGAAAAATATGTTATACTGGACATACAAAAGAAACTATTAAGATGTTTAAAAGTTCAACAAACCAAAAGAGTGACCTGAATAATTTCCTATATTGCATTTATAAAATAGTCTTGTTATGAGAATTGAAATTGAATAGTCTTGTTATGAAAATTATGAGAAATGAAAAATGAAAAATGAAAAGAAATCAAATTCTACAACATTATTTGAAAGGACTAAAGATCAAAATTGTTACAAATAAAACGAAGGAATATAAAATTGATTCACCTGATCAAGACTAAAAGAAATATGTTTAATAACCATTGTCTGGTTACCTTTAATGTTGTTCTTGTAACCTTTAATGGACTTCTGTTGTCATCAGCACTAAAATGATTAGCCTTTGTAAATTTGTTATAGATAAGGGATATGAGAAGTGATCATTTATTGTATTTTAAGAGACGATGATAAGTTATTAAAATTATACTTGTGATGAATGTTGGAAGCCACTTTTTATATTTTTTTCTTCACTATTTTCTTATTTTTTCCTATTTCTCCCTCCCTTTTTTTGCACATTTTTTCTTTTTATTTGTTTGGATTTTTTAATTTGTATTTGCTTTTATTGCTGGAATTAAAGTTCTAAATAAAATTACCATTAAAAAAAGAAAACCAAGCTATTTTGTGCTCCAGGTTTTGGATTACAGTAAATGCTGAGTCCCTGCAGAATGTACTTATTTGAAAAGTTGTCATTTTCAGATGTTCATGTCTTCTGTTTCTTATTATTTTATTGGTTTATTACTCTTCAATCTGGTAAACTTCCCTGTATCTTATGGACCTCTAAATCTACAGAATGAATGGATGAGTAGATGGATGAGTAGAAACTATTTAGTACATTTTCAATAGCCATAGTCAGATGCAATTCCAAGAAATGAAAAAAAGGGAACTTGAGGTCACAATAGCGTATCCCTGTTTACAGCCAAAGGGGACAGCAGAAAATTTTACAGGGAATCACTGCAAAATTCAAGAATAGCTTTAAAGTAGAAGATGTGGTTCAGGATAAATATGAACTAATACAATTTAAAACAAAACATACTTTTATAAAATTCTCTTTTTACATATTTACTGAAATCACAGAATCTTGGGAGTAGGCAGCTAATTCAATACAAATGTTGATCAAGATATGATTTCAGTGAAAAGGCAAAGTCAGTGCTTGACTGCCAGTGATCTCCAGGAGGCGGCTCAAAATCTGAATGATAGATGTGGTGGTAATAAATAATACATATATCATTATTTAATATTATATATTTATATTATATAAATATTATATTATTTATTTAATATTATATAAAGAAATATATAAAGAAATACAAATAAAAGAGGGTGGGGCTTTAACTGCAACCAACATTTTTCGATTTCCCTGAAGGATATTGCTGTAAAGAATCATAAAAGAAAGATTTTTTTAAAAAATAAAAGTGATCGTTATTTCTGTGGCCATCTAATTGGCCAGGGTGGAAATGGAATGTTATACTAGATCTGTCTTTTGACTTGGAAAAAAAAGCATCTTCTGAAAGAAGAATAGAAAGGACATTGGTTCTAGAAAATAACGGTCTCAGTTGATGGCTTCATGTGCAGATGGGAGGACTTGTGGGTTCGAAGCAGTTGATGAACCAGGAATTCATTATCCCAGTTTTCAAAACATAATTGCAGTTTGAAATCAAACAATTATTTACTAAATTTATATGCTGTCCCAACTCTCAACAACCCTGGGTAGCACACAACAATAACATAAATTAAATATTGATAAAATGTATGAAACAAGGATTTTCACTCTTCCCTGCAGAAGGCCTAAAGAACAGCAGTGTGGGAGACATCTAGATCTTGAGGGAAACCTTGCTCCAGAAAGCAAGCACTGCTACTGAGAAGGTGCACTTCCAGAGTCCAGACAGATTATATTATTTAAGAGAAGGAACCCAGAACAAGTCAATTCTTCAGGATCAAAGTTCCCCCACTCACCCCGCCCCGGACTGAGGTCTGTGTCAGCTTTGGAAGCCATATTGAGATACGATGCTCCCACGCTGCCACAATTGAGCCTAGGAAAGTGGGAGGCGGGAATTCATTTGAGTATATCTAGTTGGACAAAATAAAATTCTTTTGCTGATTCAAGGTCAGGGAGTGTTGCACATAGTGAAAAGGAAGTCTTACTTTGGGACAGATGGTGATTGGGCCATGTGATGTGGTGATGGGAATAGGGGATGGATTTGTAGTTTTTACTTTTGCAATGAAGCCCGGAACTTCAGATTCAGGATTCCACAGATGTACCAGTTACTATCCAAATAAAAGGAACTTTTGAGAGGTGTCTGTCTTGGAGTTATTGGTTGGAATGGAGGTTTGCTGGAACTCTGACATTATCCTGAATCTGACAGTCTGCTGCAGCCCTCCTGATCTTCTGTAATAGCTGAAAGACCTGGCTCAGCCAATTGTCTTAGGACTCTAAAGGAGGGGCTTCATGTTGGAAGTGGCTTGCAAATTAATATCAGACACCCACCTCATCCTATTTCCTTCCTCCCTATCCTTTTATCTATCTTTTTTAGCTATCATACTTTGTATTTTATAGTTTTGTAGCATTGTATTTATATCATTTTATTTTTAATATTGTAATCTGTCCAAAGTTACTCTGGTAAAATGGGTGTCCAATAAATTTGATGATAGATGATAGATAGATAGATAGATAGATAGATAGATAGATAGATAATAGAATAGAATATAATCTCTCCTCCACAAATTTGACCAACAATAATAAGGAGTAAAGGACAAGCTATCTGTCCAAAGATCAGAAAAAAATAAATTCTTCTCCTGTGAGATGGCTCCACCCACTTTTTATCATTACTCTCTCCACTGCCTCTCCATTATTATTAATAATTTTATTTCTCCCTTTTCCCCAGGATAAAGTAAGCTCTCTGTATTATCAGAGGAAAATCCAGTAGTAATTCTACAAAGTAGAATTCTACAAAGTAAATCACTGTCCAGGGATTTTCACAAATCATTACAACATAACAGAATTACAGCTTCATTTTAGTCATCCTGTTTATAGTACATAAGTTGACATGCTTCAGAAAATTTTATATATTCTGTATAACACTCTTTAATTCAAAGCACAGAGTTGCTTTCTATGAGCCTGGTCTAGCAATCAACTCCCCTTCTTGAAGTATGAGATTAATAGCCCTTATGCTATCCTCCCAGTTATCATCATTCTCTGCATTTTCTTCACTAATTTTGGCCGTAATGTGAAACTAATTAATATATTTGGCATGCAAAAGTACTCTTGAAAAAGCACATAATGGGTTTTGGTGTACATATTCATCTGGTGACACTATCTGGTTGATTAGATGTCTCAGAAGACTTTTACCCTTCCAATTTCAGATGAGCTATCTGCAAAGTACTATCACATTTTCAAAGATACATTCTCCATGGAATGTATGTACAAGATTTTAAAGCAAAAATAGAAGGATTCCCTATTCCTTAAAAAAATCTATATTTTAATATATAGAAATTTATTTGTTGCAGCTTTGTTTTCTGGTAATAAATATCTTACACGTTTAAAAATGTAAATCTCATATGATTCAATTTAATTACTGTCCCAGATTCTGGTAGATGAAAGTAAACATTTAAAACAGGAAGTAATATAATTTCAACTTTAGTTGTAGTGATTAATCTAATGATCAACTAATTAATCAGTGAAGTGTTTGAAACTGCAGTTTTTTTAAAAAAATGTAATTCCCCAAATGTATATATTTTGCATGCGAGGTTTTAGGTAAGGAATTTTAAAAGATAGCTGTTAGATGAGTCCATCTATTATATCACAATATATTTCACTGGCAGATCACATCATATCATTTGGGATTAAATCTCTGATAGAATATTCTCACAACTTTTAGATATTATTAGTTCCTTAACATCAAACATTTATTTCCTAAACCTGTGAAGTGCTATAAATTAAATGTGATAGATCATCACTCCAATTCTGGCATTGCTTTCTTAGCTTCTGTTAGTGATAGTTGCTCTGAAACAGTGAATCTAAAGAGTTTCATATGACATTATTTTTCTGGCTGTATAGCAATAGATATCCTTCGTGGCTATAGGCCACAACAAGTTATCTTAGAATTACAAGCCAATATGAACATCCAGAGTGATATTGTTGGAACATCTGGGTATCTGAAAGGAGCCAGTTTGAATGCCACTGCTCTAAAGTATCTTTTCAGAATATTTGAAACAAATTCTCACAACAGGCAAAAGTCTGATGTATGCTTTTTTCCCCTTTAGGCATTTCCATTCACAGCAGCAAGTTGCCTTCCTAAAGCTCTAGATATCCTGACCACGGAGAACTGTTATTCTTCCTTTGAACTTAGCCAAGAGTACGAAGTTTTTTTTTCAATTTAGGAAAAAGAAAACCTAGAATGGGAAAGGATACATATCAGAAAAAAGTTATCTCTAGCCTCATATTCCTTTAATTTTCAGAATTATTTAAACCGTTAAAATACACTAGAGAGCAGAAAATACTAGGAAGAACTATCCGTATACTACTCTCTTTGGGATCTTTGCATTTCCTATTTGGCTATCCTGCTCCATCTTCAGGTTCATTGGAAGCAGCAAATTTGTTAGGTTTGCAGATACTCATTTGTTCTACATTATATTATTGTACTGAAATGTTTTGACAGAAGAAGCTCTGCAGGATTCTTCAGGAGCTATTATAAGAAAAACTTACAATGACCACAGTAGCTCATTCTCATTAATCTTGTTGCATAGTGTGATGGAAAAGGCTTACAGTGTATTTGCTGAGGAAAAAACAAACACATTTTATTGATTTCATGCTTTTTACTATTTTAGTAGTGGATATCTTATTTTAGGTTATTTAGTTTAGTAAAACTTAAGCCAGGTTAAATATTAAGAACACTGGGAGGATTCTAGCAATTCCCACTACTTCTTAGCTGTTCTAATGAAGTACGATTTCTCTTTTAAAATCTAACTTGTTTTAATATCTTGGTTTTCTTTTTTGTCTTTCTTTGAACTTTAATTTGTCTGAATTCTTAAAGAGAGTTATCTAGAACTGGACATGTTATTCAGAGTTGGTTTTGATCAGCATAGAGTAAAGAAAACATTTTTTGGTTTCTAAAATATACTTCTGCAACATAAATATAAAATTATGTTTGACATTTCTCCATGCCCCCCATGCATCTATTGAAGTTCAGATAAAGTTCTCTATTTTTTTTAATTAGATTTATATGCCGCCCTTCTCCGAAGACTCAGGGCGGCTTACAATTTTTGGGATACAACCCAATGCGCTCAGCAATAGCCTTCATTCCATTGTATATGCCTGCTTATTACTAAGCGGCATTTTTACAAAGTCAGCTTATTGCCCACAACAATCTTGGGTCCTCAATTTACCTACCCCGAGAGGATGGAAGGCTGAGTCAACCTTGGGCCTGGTGGGATTCGAGCCTACAATAATTGCAGGCAGCTGGAACTTAAGTGCTAGGCATTTAGCAGCCTGCACCACCAAGGCCCTAACCTATCAACCTTTTAAGAGGTTACCTATCAAGAGCTTTTAATTTTTGTCTTTTTATGCCTATCTATTTTTGCTAATCTTATGCTAATCTATATGTGGATATATATACATAATTTTGCATTTATTTATTTAGTCATGTTTATGTAGTGTGTATTGGAGGTGGTGACACTTTGAGAGCTGTATGCAACAAAATTTTATTTTAATGTATGCCAATTAGTGTACATTCAAAGTGACAATAAAGTTATTATTCTATTCTACTCTATTATTCCATTTTTTGTACTCTGCAAGCCTTTCATCATCTCCTCAAAATCATTAATAAAAATGTTAAGGTGCACAGAGTCCAGGGCTGAATCTTTTGGCACTCAATAGCCTAATCCAGTTTGATGAGAAACTATTGAGAAGCAACCTTTGAGCACAATTTTTGAGTGATTTGTCATGTAGCCTGACTAAGCTCACTAATCAGAATGTCATGGAAATGGTTGTCACATTATTGGCTCAAACGAAGCTACATTACATCTGCAGAATGCTAGTCTAATATAGTTACACTAACATGCTACGTGTAACTTTTCATGATAAAATATGTTTGTTAAGATTTGCTTTTGGTAAATCCACATTAATTTCTGCTGATATTTACCTTGTTTTCAAAGTGCTTACAGACTGATCACTTTTGAATACCTTCTAGAGTTGTCTGTCCTTCCCTGCATCCTCCTTTCACCTCTTTTTCAAATAGGCAGACTTCCTCGAGACTTTTGGCATTCCCCCATTCTTCAGGATCTCTCAAAAATAATGCATAACATTGAGGTGACATGATCAGCAGGCAATTCATCTGACCTTTCATGTTTTTCTAAAAGTCGCATGATTGTATGCATATCTCTTGTGAAAGTCTAAGCAAAAGTAGAAATTACTAACTCTGCTTGTTTATTATCTGCTAGGATTTTTTTCTTTTTCAATGAACAGTTGAGATAGCTATTCTTTTCCCCCCATATTATTACTTTAAAACTATTTGAAGACGCTCTTTTTACCGTACTTAACATTCTTCAACAGTTTCAGTTTCTTCCACATTTCACTCTTTCTGATTCTACAGTATTTTCCCCATAATATGCAGATAAAGAGAAGTAATATCTCAAAGTACTTTGTTTCAAGTCAAGCTTATATTTTGCACATAACTCAATAGAAGTTTAATTTTGTTTTCACTCTGAAAACCTAGTAGCTTGCAGTCAACTCACGTTCCACATATAATTATGTTATTATGACAAAATCACCACCAACAGCTAAACAATAGATTCAAGTCAAGTTTAGCTCCCCAGTCTTTGAGATCAAAGATTGGCAGGACGTAGCAAAGGCAAATTGCTAACAAATCCTTTCTCTATTTCCATTTCTTTATTTTTCCTTATTGCTGGCATATTTATTTTCATTTGAAAGATGCTGAACTATTTCTCTTTGAAAAACAGAAAATTTGACCCAAACCATCATAGCAAAATGCATTATTCTAATACTTTCTGTTATGTTTGAAAGAAGAGTCAGACAACAAGAGCTTCAGTGAAGAGTTTATTAGTGACTACAGCTCGAATGGACCTGTCTTGGCTGGGCTATGGCTGCTACTTATAGCCAGCAGCCGCAGTTGCCAGCCAATCAGAGTGCAGGGTTTTCCCGCACTTTTTAAACCAATCATTTCTAACATTTTACAAGAACAGTTCAAACTAAACCAATGACATTCAAACCTACATACATAACACCCCTCCCCACTAGGTTCAATCCATATTCAAACCCCAACCTATCTAATGTATTCTATTATTTAGGTGGGGCTCTCGTTACGTAGTTGAGACCTTCGTGGTTCAGAAGTTTTAACATTCTCACCCAGTGAGAGAGGAAATGTGTCTGCTGACATTTCCTTACTGGGACTTCCTGTGAAAGAAGACCCTGTTTGATTGTTAGAATCTGGTCTCTCCTCCCAACCCATCTCCATTCCAATGTCAACACCCAAGTCAGGTAGTGATGTACAATCTTCCACTTCTAAGGATGGATTTTGGCATTGTGACAGATTTTGGAATGGTTCCTGTCGTAATGGCTCGTTACACATGGGATGGATTCTTGCTTGCTGATTATCCTCCTGCTCCTCCCCTTCCCCCCTAGAATTGATATCAGGTGCAGGAACTAGAGAGGAACAAGTGCGATGTTCCTGAGAAAACCTGGATCTAAGTTGATCAATGTGCCTGCTCCAGAGGATTCCTTCCTCTGTTTGCACCCTGTAAGAACGAGGGCCTGTGATTTGAATTATCTCAGCAGGAATCCACAAAGGTTCACCCATAAGGTTCTTAGCATAACCAGAATCACCCACACTGAATGTGCGAACTTTGGAAGTGGAATCTAGTGGTGCATTGGGTGCGTAAGTGGGATGAAAGCAGTCAAGGAAAGACCTAAGTTTCCTACCCATCAACAACTCTGCTGGGGATAAGTTATTAGATGGGTTAGGAGTGATGTGCTGAACACTAAGAAGTTTTTCAATTTTCTCAGTGATGTCCCCAGGACGCAGTTGCTGAAGTTTCTCCTTGGTAAAGTGTACCATGCATTCAGCCTGGCCGTTAGCCGAAGGGTGCCCAGGGGCAGTGAGGGCATGTCTGATACCCTGTTGTGCTAAATAGGATTCAAAAAGGTTGGATGTAAATTGAGGGCCATTGTCAGAGACAAGAACATCGGGTAACCCCGTGGGTTACAAAAATTTTTTGAGCTGCTTGATGACAGCATCAGTTGTGGTGGATGCCATAGGGATTACCTCTAGCCATTTGGAATATGCATCTACTATAATAAGAAAGGTGTGCCCTCTGGTAGGGCCTGCGAAATCAATGTGAATCCTAGACCATGGGCCCCTAGGACATTCCCATTCCTGTGTGGGGGCGGGAGGTGGGGCAGGCCGGACTACCTGACAGTTGGGACAAGATGCAACCCAGTTTTCAACCATTTTGTCAGTACCTGGCCACCATACATAACTCCTGGCCAATCCCTTCATCCTTACAATACCAGGATGACCCTCATGTAACATTTCCAAAACCTCTCTTTGTAGTTTTGCAGGAATAACCACCCTGTTACCCCACATAATACACCCTCTTAATACAGATAATTCAGTTTGCCTGGACTTAAAAGGTTGGGCCAGGTGAGGTAGATCTTGAAGAGGCCAACCTTTCTTAATCCAGCCTATAACAGGAACCAATAAAGTGTCTTTGGCAGTCTCTCTGGCAATTTCAGCAGCATGCACTGGAAGCTTGGCAACAGTTTCTAGGAAAAAGGTGTGTGTTTCAGGTTCAAAGTCCTCCTTGTGGCAAGGAAGTGGGCAACGACTCAGTGCATCAGCATGTCCAATGTCCTTGCCAGGCTTGTGGATAAGTTTGTAAGAATAAGCAGCAAGAAATTCAGTCCACCTCAGCATTCTTGGTGACAGGATAGTAGGTGTAGGTTTATCTCCTACTACAATGCCTAGGAAAGGTTTGTGATGTGTAACAATGGTAAATGTTCTCCCATACAAATATTCATGACATTTCTTGACAGCTGCAACAATTGCCAATGCTTCCTTGTCCAATTGGCTGTAATTCCTCTCTGCTTTGGTCAAAGTGCGAGAGTAAAATGCAATAGGGGCTTCTCTCCCGCTGGGAAGCCTGTGGCTCAAACCCCCACTCCAAAGGGGATGCATCACAAGTCAGTACAACAGGCAAATTCTCAGAGAACTGTATCAGTACAGCATCAGACGTGATTATTCTTTTAATACTGTTAAATGCTGATTGTTCCTTCCTCCCCCAGACCCAAACAGACTTTTTGTCAAGTAATCTGTGCAATGGTTCTGCAATGGTTGCCTTCTGAGGTAGGAACACGTGATAAAAGTTAATGAGTCCAAGGAAGGCTTGCAAATCTGTTTTGCATTTTGGTCTAGGGGCTTCTTTGATTGCTTGAACCTTGGCATCGGTAGGGTGGATGCCATGCTTGTCAATCATATAGCCCAGGAACTCAACCTTGTCAGTTCTAAGAATGCATTTTTCTTCCTTGACTTTTAACCCCGCTTTCCTGAATCTGGTAAGGACTTCTCTGAGTCTTTCTTGTAACTGAGTGTCATTTTCAGCAGAGATTAACACATCATCAAAGTAAGGCACTACCCCTGGCAGTCCTTGGAGCATCCTTTCCATAAGGCTTTGAAAGATGCCTGGTGCCACGCTTACTCCAAATTGTAACCTTTTACATTTGAAGGCACCTCTATGAGTCACAATGGTTTGGGCCTCTGCAGTGGCATCATCAACTGTTAGTTGTTGATATGCCTGGGCCAGATCCAATTTGGCAAAAACTGTACCCCTGCCAAGTGAATGTATTAGATGATGCACCACTGGAACTGGATATGCGCTCTGTTGAAGCGCATGGTTCAATGTCCCCTTATAGTCCCCACAGATTCTTACTGACCCATCAGTCTTGACAGGTGTGACTATGGGTGTCTCCCATCTGGAGTGGTCAGTGGGCTCTAAAACTCCTTGAGCTATTAGTTTATCTAATTGTGCATCAATTTTTTCCTTTAAAGCAAATGGGACCCTTCTGGGCTTTAAACGAATTGGGGACACCTTGGGATCTAGGTTGAAAGTGATAGGGGTCCCCATATACTTGCCCCATCCTTTGCTGAAGACCTCTGGAAACTCAGACTTCAAGGCCTCCTCCCATTCAGAGTTGCTCACGTGATTGATGCCAGTCACCTTGATGCCTAGTGGCTTGAACCACTCAAGTCCCAGCAAGCTTGGGCGATCCTTGTCCATGATGGTCAGAGGCAAATGTTTGGTGTGGCCTTTGAACTTCACATTGAATTCTCTTGTTCCAACTACTGGAATCTTGTTCCCTTGGTAGTCTTTAAGAGTCAGTGCTTGCTTCTGGAAATGTTTCTTCTGAATGTTGGGAAGTAGCCTGTGAATAGTGTCCCATGACACCATAGATAAATAGGAGCCTGAGTCCACTTCCATTTGGCAAGGCCTTCCTTCAATGAGTACCTTCACATGTACTTTTCTGCTTCTTAAGGTTGAAGAATGACCAATGGTGACTGTTTGATGAGTTTCATTCTTCCCATTTGCTTCTGAGTTGTGCCCCATTTTCTCACTGATGTTGTTGGGCTTGAAATCTTTGTCAGGAAACTTTCTTCTGTGTGGTGGAGTTCTGGATGATTTGCAGACTCTTGCTAAGTGACCTCTTTTTTCACAACGAAGGCAGATGGTATCAAGAAACTTGCATCAGTGCAGGGGTGCCCCCCCCCAACCTCTGCAATAAAAGTCTTGCCTTTTTCTTCCCAGGTCTTTCTTTTTCTTTTCCATTCTGAGTCTAAAAATTCCTTCCTCCACCTCACTGCAGTCTGATTCAGAATCTATTTCCTCGCAATGAGTTGTTGTGGACTTTTCCACATCAGAATGGCTTGAGGCCTTGTTAATTTTCTTCATGGCTGCCGCTGAGGACTTAGTGGCTTCTGCTGAAGAGGCCTCTTCTATGGCTTCCTTCAATGTGATCTTAGGTTTTAATAACAATTTGCTCTGAAGCACTTTGTCTTTGAGGCCTAGAACAAATCGATCGCGCATGGCCTCCTCCAAGTTGTTAAACTCGCATGCACCCCCAATGTCTCTTAAACTTGCCATGAAGTCATTAACGTTTTTGCTTTCCCCTTGATCCTGACGGTAAAACTCGTGTCTCTTAATGAGGCACGATACTTGTGGGGCATAATGGGCTCTTAAAAGCTTTTCTAGATCAGGCCACTCCATTACCTTCACGTCTGCAGCTCCCGCCAATGCCTTCGCCATCTTGAAGACTGCCGGACTGCAGTGCGTAAGAAAGACCGCCCTCTTCCGCTTCTCGGAGATGTCGGCGAGGTCGTTTCCTTCCAAATACATTTGGAAGCGATCCGCATACGATTCCCAGTCTTCTGCCACCGGATCGAACGGGGCTGGGGGGTGTTCAGCGCAGCCATCTCGCTCTTCTGCTTGTCTTCCGCGTCGTCTTCTTCTTCAGGGGAATCCCATCCTCGTCGCCAGTGTTATGTTTGCATGAAGAGTCAGACGCAAAGAGCTTCAGTGAAGAGTTTATTAGTGACTACAGCTCGAATGGACCCATCTGGGCTATGGCTGCTACTTATAGCCAGCAGCCGCAGTTGCCAGCCAATCAGAGTGCAGGGTTTTTCTGCACTTTTCAAACCAATCATATTTGACATTTTACAAGAACAATTCAAACTAAACCAATAACATTCAAACCTACATACATAACACTTTCCATCATGTCCTTGAATGATTCCTTATTTGTCCAGCAGTCCTAACATCCATCCAATATGGGGAATGCCCAAAAGATAGAAGAAAGTAGATGTGGGAGTTTGGCAGGGGCTTCCCTTCTCTAGAGTTCATTAATCTGATATCATGCTCCTCATTTAGTTATGTTCTGTTCCCTAGCCTTATTGTACATGAGAAACTGGAGATAGGAAACATCTTGGAATGAGTATCTAGATTAATCAAAATAATAAGCAGATAACAACAAGATCTGGCAATGGCTAAGAGCAAGGAAGTTGAAGAAAAGACAAAGGCGAGATCATCCATGGTTTTGGGGTGAGGTATCATCAGCTTTTTATCTCCACCCCTAACCAACCCAGTGACGCCCTCGATGTGATGTCCAGGTGCCTGGAGGCGGTGCGAGTCTGGATGGGGAGGAACAGGCTCTGGCTCAACCCAGCCAAGACCGAGTGGCTGTTTGCACCGGCATCTCGAGTTATCCAGGATATTCCATATTTGGCTATGGGGGGAGAGGTGTTTCCCCCCCATATATAGGGCTCGCAACTTGGGTGTCCTCCTGGATGCACAGCTCAGTTTGGAGGAGCAGGTGGGAGCCATGGCCAAGGGGGCATTCTCCCAGGTTCACCTGGTGCATTAGTTGCGCCCCTATCTGGATTGAGATTCTCTATGCACGGTCACTCATGTGCTCGTCACTTCCCGGCTGGACTACTGTAATGCTCTCTACATGAGGCTTCAACTGGTGCAGAATGCAGTGGCGTGGGTTGTGATGGGAGTATCCCAATACTCCCATGTTACACCCCTCCTGCGCGCACTGCATTGGTTACCGGTTGCCCTCCAGGTGAGATTCAAGGTGCTGGTGTTGACCTATAAAGCCCTGCATGGCTTAGGACTGGGATACTTGAGGGAGACCCTGCTGCCAATAACAACTTCCCAACATCCCATGCACTCTCACAGACAGGAGCTCCTTGGGGTGCTGTCAGCCAGACAATGTCAGCTGGCAACCCCCAGGTGTAGGGCCTTCTCTGTGGGAGCACCCACCCTATGGAACCAGCTGCCCCTGGAGCTTCAGGTGGCGCCCGACCTCCGGTCCTTCCAGCGGGACCTGGAAACATGGTTGTTCCAACTTGCCGACCTGGACTGAGGAGGGGGATGGGAGTTTTAATTGAATAGTGCTATTTTAATTAGATTATTGGGTTTCAGGTTTAATCTCTTTTTAAAATTGTACAGTATTTATATTTATATTGTTTTTATGATTGTGTGCCACCATGAGTCCTTCAGGAGATGGGGGGGGGCATAAAAATCCAATAAAATAAATAAAAATAAATAAATAAAGGCACTAATTCTGGCTGTATAAGACCAGTGCATACAAAGCCAGAACTGAGAAGCAAAGAGAGCAAAGCAAATGCAGCTTTTGCAAAGAAGCGAAAGAAACAGTGAACCACCTAGTCAGCTATTGCAAGAAGATTGCACAGACTGATTACAAATGATGGCATGTCAAAGTAGCAGCAGTGGTGCATTGGAGTAAGTGAAGAAATGCCATTTGCCTCCAAACAAGAAAAAACAACTGGACAAAATCACAAAATACAAAGACATGCAAATAGAAGTAGAAGGATTGTGGCAAAAGAAAGCAAAGATAGTACCAATAGTATTAGGCAATTTGGCTGCAATCCCAAAATGAAGCACTATTGAACAACGTTAGCTTTGATAAAATCACCATCAATCAAATGCAAAAGACAGCTTTATTTGGAACAGCATACATTCTGCGAGGACATTACCTATCCCAGGTCCATGGAAGGGATTCAATTGGTGGATAAAAGTGCCAAATTCATTCTGAACATCTGGCTGACTTTGTGACCAATCATAAAAATCTGTAGGTAAAGGCTAAGAATGAATTCTAATATACTTAAAATCAGGAAGAAGGTGTAAACAGGCCTTTAAAACCTTATGGCTTATGAAAGTAGAAAATGTATGAAAAGAGAGAAAATATTTTTTTTTTAAATCCTATGAGTAAGGAGAGGGTTCTGAGTGGATTGTAAAGACAAATACCACCAGAACAACAAAACAACCAAACAACAATTTACTGGCCATTGGCTGTGGAAGGAAAGAAGGAAGGACTTATGTTCTGAGCCTTGTCCTTTAAAAAATATTCAAAGAAACTAGGCCAGCTGCAAGCAGATTGATCAGGTTATTAGAAATTAAATCTTAGAAAAAGAGATTGAGAGATCTGGATATGCTTAGCCTTCAGAAAAGAAGATTAAGATGGAAAGGATATCATAACACTTTTCACAAACATAAAAGCAATTTGAGTACACAGAAGGTCAAAACTACTTCTATATCGCCCCAGTGGGTAGGACACAGAATAAAGTTTTTTCAGTTGCTGAGAAACAGATTATAGCTGACTGTTAGGAAATACTTCTGAGAGTAGCTGTGATATTGGAATTGATGATACAAGGAGGTGACGGACTCTCCTTTTTTGGAATATGCAAACAGAGGCTAGGCAGCTATTTGTCATGAATTCTTGAGAGGCCTAAATAATTCCAACATGAGAGAAAGCGTAGAACAAGATGGGATGGAATGAAATGAAATATCCTGAAAGAAGCTGCATGTGATGGATTGAAATAATTAATTTCTTGTTACATTTTGCTTTTATTAAGAGGCAGATTGCAGTGGCCAATTTCTTCTGTGCAAACCATAGAGAAAGAGCATTTTCCTTGGGATTTATGTGTGTGTGAATACACTTTTTCTCTTAGGGTTGCAGTCTTGATTTTATTACTTCATTGTGCCATACCTTTGAAAATGACTGGATAAATATAACCATAATACAATTACCCAAGCATGACTTTGACCTCTCTTTTCAAAAGGTACTTAGACTCTTCCCTCAATCCCTATAGATGCCACCACCTCCTTGGCCTATTTGCCAATACTCCCCTCCCCCTTATCCTGCTGCATTGTGTGAATCTTCACATGAAGAATGAATTTGAAAGACAGGATATCTGCTTCTCTTCCACTTGGGAGATAAAGCATTCACTAGATAAGAGAAGCTGACAATCTGCCTTTGTCTTGTTGGTTGATATTTAAACTGGGACTCACCTTCTTGTACCATATTTGTACCGGTTTTGCATATTTCATGATATCACCAAGAACCTCCAGCAAAAGCTATGAGATCTTTCTCCTCCCAGCATGTGACTGCATTCTCTTTCTGCACTAAAAGATGAACAAATCTGTTTCAGCAGAGCAGCTTGTGCTTGTCATTTACCATATTGGAAGAGATAGTTGACATCTCAAGGCCCTGATTCCTGGAGAGGCATCTCATTTATCTTAATGAAACCTACACAAATTATTTCTTCCTGAAAATCCAAAGGAAAAACTTCAGATTTGCATCATATCACAAAAATCAAAACTTACTGGGTCTCAAAATAACATACCTCCCAGACTTGTTAGGGACAAATGGATGGATGGAAAGAAAGCATCTGTTTCTCTTTGACTTCATTGGAGGAAGTGGGTGATAAACATTCACTGAATCAATGAAAACATGTTCTTCCATTTGCAAGCAGTTACTGGAGAGAGACAGAAGGCTTTTCTGCAACACAGCTTTAAGCTGCTTGGTTCTCATATGTAAAGCAACTGGAAATGAAACAAGCTTAAGAAACCCATTTCTGATTCCAATCCTTCATCAACTTTGACCAGAGTGATAGCCTGGTGTTCTGTCCTTTTACTGCAGGTTTGAAAGGAAACTACAG
Source organism: Naja naja (assembly GCA_009733165.1). Lineage (NCBI taxonomy): Eukaryota > Metazoa > Chordata > Lepidosauria > Squamata > Elapidae > Naja > Naja naja. The sequence goes on from CM019148.1 coordinate 63,520,355, forward strand.
CCACCTATCTCCACAACCCCCACCTCAAACACACCAACAACAGCCAAGCATCCTACAACTGGCCCCAACCCACTGGGTTCACAACCTCTGGTGGTCACAGAAAAAGAAATGCAAGATCTATTTCACAGACAAAAGCCACGAAAAGCATCAGGGCCAGACAAGATAAACTTGCTTAAAAGTCTTAAAAGCCTTAAAAGTTCTTGCTGACCAATTGGCCCCCATCTTCACCTGAATCTTCAATAGATCACTAGAGATGTGCTATGTTCCTTCCTGCTTCAAATGCTCTACTATCATCCCAGTGTCAAAGAAGCCCTCCATCAAGGAACTGAATGACTACAGACCAGTTGCTCTAACATCTGTAGTTATGAAAATCTTTGAAAGGCTTGTGCTGTCCCACCTGAAAACAATCACAGATCCGCTGTTAGATCCCATGCAGTTCACAAACCAAGCAAATAGATCAACAGATGATGCTGTTAATATGGCTCCTCACTACATCCTACAACACCTTGAATCTCCAAATACCTACACAAGGGTCCTTTTTGTAGACTTCAGTTCAGCATTCAATACCATCATTCCAGACATTCTTCTAACTAAATTAAACCAGCTAGTGTACCTGAACACACTTGTAAGTGGATCATAAGCTTCCTAACAGACTGGAAGCAGCAGATGAAGCTAAGCAGAATCACAGCTGATACCTGTACAATTAGCACAGCCCCCCAAGGCTGTGTGCTTTCTCCACTTCTCTTCTCCCTATATACCATGACTGCATCTCAAACGATCCATCTGTTAAAATACTGAAGTTTGCAGATGACACAACAGTGATTGGTCTCATTCAAGACAACAACAAATCCGCATACAGACAGGAGGTTGTACAACTTGCCTCGTGGTGTAACCGGAACAATCTGGAACTGAACATACTCAAAACCATAGAAATGGTGGCAGACTTTAGAAGAAACCCTCCCATACTATCACCTCTTACAATACTAGACAACACAGTATTAACAGTAGAGACCTTCAAATTTCTAGGTACTATTATATCACATGATCTAAAATGGACACCTAACATCAAAAACATCATCAAAAAAGCACAACAAAGAATGTTCTTTCTGCTCAGAAAGCTCAAACTGCCCAAGGAGCTGCTGATACAGTTCTACAGAGGAATTACTGAGTCTATCATATGCACCTCTATAACTGTCTGGTTTGGTTCTGCAACCCAATAGGACAGACACAGACTTCAGAGGATAATTAGGACTGCAGAAAAAACAGTTACTACCAACCTCCCTTCCATTGAGGACCTGTATACTGGTTGAGTCAAAAAGAGGACTGTGAAAATATTTACAGACCCCGGACATAAACTGTTTCAACTCCTTCCCTCAAAACGATGCTATGGAGCACTGTACACCAGAACAACTAGACACAAGAACAGTTTTCCCCAAATGCCATCACTCTGCTAAACAAATAATTCCCTCAACACTGTCCAACTATTTACAAAGTCTGCACTACTATTACTATTAACCTTCTCATCACTCCTCATTACCCATCCCCTCCCACTTGTGACTGTATGACTGTAACTTTGTTGCTTGTATCCTTACGATCTATATTGACTGTTTCCTAGTATAATTTGATCGCTTATTGTACCCTATGACTATTATTAAGTGTTGTACCTGATGATTCTTGACTCTTGACAAATGTATCTTTTCTTTTATGTATACTGAGAACATTTGCACGAAGACAAATTCCTTGTGTGTCCGATCACACTTGGCCAATAAAGAATTCTATTCTATTCTATTCTATTCTATTCTATTCTATTCTATTCTATTCTATTCTATTCTAAATGGCAGTTAATGTCATCTGCTCCTTTCTTATCCCATTCATGTCAGGAAAGGAAGTTCTAATTGTTTTCTGTTCTAAGGGCATGACTTTTGAAGATGGGAGGACTACAATTTTTAAGTTCTTTCTGTCATTTGAGCTAGAAGGAAATTGACAGATTATAATTATAATGGTCAGCCATTAAGTTAGTATTGGGTCTTAGTGACCACATAGATCAGGGGTGTCAAACTCATGGAATCATGTTGTCATCACGTGACGTATTGTGACTTTTTCCCCCTTTGCTAAAATGGGTGGGCATGGCCAGCACGTGATGCATCTGACCCGTGAGCTGCAAGATTGATACCCCGACATAGATTTTTCCTGGATGAAAGGTTCCCCACACAGTCCTTAAGATCTTTCAACACTTCTTAATTGAGTCCATTCATAATTGAGTCCAAGCTTGTTCTCTTCTTCTCTTTCCTTATAACTTTCTCAGCATTTAAAAACATCTAGAAGGCTTGTCTAGAAAGATGGCAGCAGACAGACAGGATGAGGTACTGGAGCAGCCCATTTTAATGTATTTTAATCATGCATTTATTAATATTTAGCACATAGCAATAGATTTTTGGAGGTGCCTTGACTTTTTTTTATCCATTGTTAGGAGGAGATGACAGCAATAGTGAAAATGAAATCATTTGCCTTCTTCCTTAGGAATGCCTGCTCATCAAGGGGATTTGATTATTTAGGAATGTTAGTGATGAAATAGACACATTAGCATGACTTCTAACTTTTAGTTGAATCTAATCCTTGGTTGAACTGTGTTACTATGACTACAAATTATATATCCATTATGTATGCATGATGTTGCTTTTTATTTTTGGTTTATTGTATGCTCCTATGATTGGTTCATGGCAATCTGTGCTTTAGAATTTTATAAAAGATGATCTACTTCAAGCATTAATGTGCTCATTTTGCTTCTGGACACATTCACACATAATCCAATACACACAATAGCTTGAAAAGTTTTATTTGCAAATAAAAATATTTTATTTGTAAATAAAAATCTTATTCCTTTGCACCTTATTCCTTTCCATTAGTGTGGTTCATTGGGCCTGCATTCAAGTCCAATGCATGTAAAAGAACCTGGGACAATAGAGGCAACAGAAAAGTTGGGGAAGCAAGAGAGAGTGTGCATCTGTACAACAGCTTATTAGAGGCTGAGAAGACATAGTCTGAATAGACAGTCCATAATCCAATACCACACAATAGCTTGAAAAGTACCAAGGGATTAGCCAGAGTCCTGGTCAGGAACATGCTGACCTCAAAGCTATTGGGTCAAGAGCAGGTATGCACAAAACACAAAGCCAGATGCTGAAGTTGCTTCCAGCAATGGAAGGTGGTCTCTGCACAAACTAAATCCTCTCCCTATCATGTATGCAGAGTTGAGACTGTCCTTGTTCAGTGGTTGCCAAAATTGAGGCACCAAGCTTATTTGCACAGCCACCATTTTGCTGTTTGCTTACAAGGCATTTATTTAGCCTGAGTGTAGCAATCTGAAGCTGGGAATTTTGCCCTGCCTTTTGGCACCTTGGTTAACCAAAATAGGGTCAATGAGGTGGGACCTGAGAGGGTATCAGCATTGAGTTCAGTAATGATGCCTCATATTCCTTGGTTTTTTCCCCCTAAAGCCAGCTTTAGATTTAAATTTGACAAAACTATCTGTTTCACCCAGTTAACAACACCCAAAATGATTAAATGGCAGCATTTCATTATTGTATTCCTGATACCCGCAACATAAACTACCAATGAAAGGTCCCACCTTAAATGGCAGGCAGCCCTGTGAAAATGAATCAGAAGGCAGAGTTTGGAGGAAATGCTTGCCAGATCACACAACAACCAGTTGGTGGGGCAGTTTGAATATGAGAGAATGAAGTGTGACTGGTAGACTAGACTGCCCTACCTGCACTATAGAAGGGGAACCATTAGTGCTGATGTAGACCAGGAAAACCTGGATAAAGGTTATATTCTAAGAAAGTTAGGGTTGGACAGAACAGAAACAGAAGTTTAACAGAATAACAGAGTTGTAAGGGACCTTGAAGATCTTCTAGTCCAACCCCTTGCTTAAACAGGAAACTCTATACAATTTTTTTTAAAAAAAAGGTTGTCCAATGCCTTCTTAAAAACCTCCAGTGATGAAGCACCCACAACTTCTGAAGGCAAGCCATTCCACTGATTAATTGTTCTTACTGTCAGGAAATTTCTCCTTAGCTAGGTTGAATTTCTTCTTGATTAGTTTCCATCCATTGCTTCTTGTCCTGCCTTCAGGTCCTTTGGAGAATAAATAGGTTGACCCCCTCTTTGTGGCAGCTCCTCAAATATTGGAACACTGTTATTATGTTACCCTAATCCTTCTTTTCATTAAATTAGACCTATCCAATTCCTGCAATCATTCTTCTTATCCTAAGTCCAGTTTCTAAATCAGCTCATGTAAGACAATATCATCCATTCCTGCTGTCTAAAAACTGTGGGTGCCCTATCCTCACGCTGGAGTAAATGGGAAACATGAATGAGCCCAGAGGCAAGGAACAGGCAGAAGGAAACAACCTAGAAAAAAAACTTCAGGAATAAGCAGAGAAATCATGTGGTTTGTCAGAATTTTTTTTTCTCCATTGACCAATGAGGCATAATGAACATGCTTGTACTCTTGAATTAAAAATCAGGCTATCTGGTAAGTTAGGAATCTGGAAATGGAACTGAGTGCAACTTTCCACCAAAATGTCAGTAGGAAAAAATCATCTGCTTTTGTTTTCTGCTTATTTGCCTGTTGTTTCAGTGTTCCCACTAAGATTACTCTGAGATTTCTCTCCACTATTAAAAGTTGTTATTCACCAGCAATTTTCTTTCCCTTCCTGCTGTTATTAGAATAAACTGCATATTCATCAAGAGATCTGAATTGTAGAAACTGGCATAATTCTTACATTGAGGGATTGGGTGATAGATCCCAAATTGTTCCAACAAACTTTCATTGTTGATATATATGGATATTGAATTTTCTTGCCTTTGCATCGCACATTTTGGAGAAGAGAAATCATCAGGACATTAATAAATATACCTGTGCAGAAATTCTAAGCCATTACTGTTAAGAAATATATTTTAATTATTTTTACTTTCATAAAATTATATCAGCATATCAAACCTGTAAAATTCTTATAGGAAATGAGTGAATGAATGAATAAGACATGCATGCTAATAGGAAAATATAAAGAAGGAATAAATATACAGATGGTGGGGGAAGGGAAGCACTAGTTCTACATGGCTAAGGGAAAAAAGTTGTCTTGATAGATAACCAGAATTTAATCCCTTAGATACTTAGCATGTATATGATGGGAAAAACGAAGATTTGATATATTGTTGTTGTTTAGGTATTACAGTGTTGCAAAAGGAAGTTTAGACTATGCATAATTGGTCTCATTTAATTTTATGTATTTAATGCTGCTATATTTTATCCTTGTTTTCTTGTATACATTGGATAAGCTGAATATGTTTTATTACAAAAGGTAGGATATAATTATTTCTGTCCAGAATAACAACTATGGTATCTCTAAGGCCACAGGACATACAAGACAAGCACTAAACTGCAAAAATATCCACAACTGAGTTCTACTCCAGCTTCAGAGTATTGACATGTGGAAGGTGTATGAAGAGAGAAAATGTATATTTTAAAGCAATCCAAACCCACCATAACAGTATGGTATAGTAATTAAGTGTTGGGATAGGTCTGAAGAGACATAGATTTATGTTCCCCGCCAACCAAGGAAGCTCACTGCTGGACTTTAGTCATGGAGTCCTAAGATTTAGAAGGGGCTATTTAGGCTATCAAGTCCAGCTTTCTGCTCAACAAAGGAAAGGAAGCACTTCCTTCAAATGAAGGAGAACTTGCCATCTCTTCAGCCACTTTTTGCTATGTTGATCTGCTTTTTCCCTAACATTTAAGTGGATTTTCTTCCTGTAAGCTAAATCCATTACTCTGTATGCTGCTGTCTGAATACGAGAACAGATTTTAATCTTCTTCTGTGTGGCTCTTTTGAAACATTTGAATAGTGCTATCATATTCTCCCATGCTAATAATTTTTTTAAAATGTAAACATACTCAATTCTTTCTATCAATCTTCATAATTTCTGGTCCTCTCATCATCCTCTGAATATCTTCCAGTTTCTTTAAATCCTCCTTATACAATGGCCTCCCAAACCCCACATTATACTTGAGGGGGGATCTCACCAAAGCAGAATAGAGAGAAATGATTACTTTCCATAGTTTGGAAATGGTATCTCTAGTTTTGTGGTTTAAAATGTAATTTCCTTGTCTTCCACCACATCATATTGCTGAAACATTCAAAGAATCGTACATAGTTCTTGTGGGAATGCAACAAAGGCTCCATATAAACCACCTTTAGCTCCTGAAGGAAAGACCAGATAGAAACCTAGCAATAAATGGGTGATTTTTCTTTCACTGTTTTACAGGAGAAATACATTGTTCAGCTGAAAAAATAATTGTGTGAGGAATGAGCTGAAGCTGGGAGGGAAGATGATGCTATTCACCCCTCCTTTCTTCCATCCTTGGCAGGATTTGGGAGAGAGGGATTCATCTGCTTTTAACTTTCTAAACACTGTAGTAGAACAGCTCCAAATCTCACCTTTAAAGATTGCACAGAAGGAGGAATTTCATTAGTACAAACTTCTCCTGCAAAGACTTTGCTTTGATACAAAAACACCATGCAGTAAAACTCTTCCTTCTGTATTCTTAAAAAAGGGTCAAGAACCTTGGGATCAGGAACTGAAAATCCTACTCACTTTGGAAAGGAAGAAATATTATTAATGTTTCTGCTACTTTTTGCCTTGAAATGAGTGATCTAAAGGCTTCTGATGCACATAAACAAGATCAATTTACTATGACAGAAAGTGAACAGTTGAGAGAAGATGGCAAATTCAGTTTGCTTCACTGCTAGTTTGTTTCAATTTTATCTTTCCTCCCTATCCTCCTGAGCAAATCCACATATTTTTTATGGATTTTATTGCTTTAATACACAACAAAAGAAAAGAAAACATATAAAGTACAAAGGAGCCACCCCATAAATTTAGAAGAAGGAGATATAAAAAAACAAAACAAAATCAACTACCAAAATATAAAAACTTAAAAGAATACAGCAGATGGGTGTATATAATTAAGAAATATTGCAGTTCAACTTTTTAACAAATAATTACAGGTTAGCAATGTACAATCATATACTTTAGTCTTTTCACGGTATCAATAAAGAGTCTCTTATTTAATGACTACAAATCATTTTGGTGAAATGATCACTAAGTGAACATGACTGAGATGCTATGAAGATTGCTGATTGCTGGTATCTCTTTTAGATAAAATTTTCTTATGAGGTTGTGAGGTACATCAATTTGGTTGTAAATGTGCACATTGGTAGGAAAATTATTTGTTTTTTTAGTACCATTTACTATCTTTGTATTTGTGAAGAGTCACTAATAGAGGTAATCACTTAGTGAGGACTGGCTGTAATTCAAATGCTGAAACATGTGTTACATTTGTTTATATTTGTTAAAATCAGCTTTTGACATCTGGTGATTCAGTATCTTTCCAAGAACTCATTACAACATTTTTTTTCACAATAATCTATGAATGATAGCTCCAAAGTTTTCATAAATAAATTTCTTAGTTTAGGAATGTGATTCAACAATGCATTGGAGAGTTAGGTTTAAACTGTCTTCCTAAATTCTTATACGCAAATAAAGAATATTCGATTTATAAGGAACAACCACTGAACTTGTGGTAGATGCATTACTGTGCCTTTGGAAATATTGCATCTTCTTTACAGAAAGGTAATAATAACTCTTCGTACTCAACTACTGATGTGTACAGTGTTCTGCTGCCTCTGTGTTAATAAATTAATCCAACGTTTCTCAGTGTTGGCAACTTTAAGATGGGTGGACTTCAACTCCCAGAATTCCCCAGCTAGCCAACCAGCCAACTTCTACAAAGTGCCTATCTTTGAAATGAACATTTCAGTTTTATATATTTCAGAAGCTTGTTTCTAAGAGATTACAGTATAGCAAAGACTCAAAACTAGAAATCTCTCATGGTTCAGTATCTGCAGAAATCTTACACTTCACATTAAGATCCTTGCAGGTCACATTCAGCTCTCATAGGGAAAATAATGTTTTATTGCAAAATAGACTTCATTTTTACAAAAACAAGGATAATTTTTTAAAAAAATGTTACTGTTACCTTTATATCTTTTATTCTTATAGACTTGTGCTTCTTTGCTTTACTTTATCTCTTTGGCAAATTAGAAGCCAAATTTCTCTTGTGTTTCTATTTATTTTCTTATTTTAAGGTATACTGTGTTTGAGCCAAAGAATCTGTTCTTATACTTCAATGCAGTGCACTATTTTTAAAATTTCTATTCCTTATCTTATTTGCTTATCTTCCTGAAACATATTACAGCTTTATTTTTACTTAAGCTTTTATTTGTAACCTTTTAATTTCCACTCTCAATATTTATTAACTTTTTTTTTCCTTATCCAAATACAGGGAACAAACTTTACTCCTGATTTATCTCATACTCCCTCCTCCTCCACCCAGGTCAATATAGCAGGTTGTAAATCACTCATTTGGAGAACAGCCAAAGCATTCTTTCTCAAACTTGTCAATTTTCAGTTGTGTTGACTTCAACTCCCAAGATTCTCCACCCAGTGTACTGGATTTCCCAGACTTGTCTCATTTTTTTAAAACACATTATCCTTTAAAATATTTTTTTCTTCTCTGCTGTGGACATAGACTCCCTAAAATTTAGATCTTAAATTTCCCATCTACTAATTATGTTAAAGAATAAGCAAATCAACATTTCTACAGTCTACGAAGGACAACTCAAAAGGTATCTTGGCTGGACATAGTCTTTATATGAAATTTTTAGATGAGGGGTTTGAAGAACTGAATGATCTTGAAAATAATATTCGTGTGCTCTCTATGGTGGAAATCACCTATGATCGGATGACCTGTGTGATTTGTTATTTTTTAAAATTTGTTATTTTATTTTTGAGGGACAACCTCGACATACCTTCTCCCCAGTGGTGGGTTTCAAAGTGGTTTACCACTGGTTTAGTGGGCATGGCTTGGTGGGCATGCTTTGTGCACATGCACATACTTTGTGTGTGCACCAAATGTGTACTTTGCGCGTGCACAGAGGCTTTCCTACTCACCTCCTGTAATCCTGCACTCTCCCTGTGTCTTCAACAGCTGATGGGGGGCATTTTGCTGTGCTGCACAAAGCAGCTGCGCTTCAAAAGCAGGAAATAAAGGTCAGTTATGGGAGCCTGGGCAGGCGGGTGGGCCCAACAGCAGATAGTCGGAGCGAACTGGTTCGCTTCCAGGTGATCTTTGGAGCTACCAGTTCGACTGAACCGGGCCAAACCGGTAGAATCCCACCCCTGCTTCTCCCTTGAAAAAGACAAGTGGGGACTGAGGATCACACTCACCAGTTTTTCTGGAAACAAATGTTCAAAGGGACAAAATAATTGTGTAAAGTGATCAGAGCCATATCACAAAGGTACAATAGTAAGAATTAGTTATCAATCACTAAGTAATTCATTTGATCTGATTTGATTAGGATTTCATTTCATTTGGATCAGTGGTGGGATTCAAACTTTTTTTTACTACCGGTTCTGTGGGTGTGGCTTGGTGGGCATGGCAGAGGAACGGTACTGTAAAATCTCCAGTCAGAGGTGATATTTGCCAGTTTTCCGAACTACTCAAAATTTCTGCTACCGGTTCTCCAGAACTGATCAGAACCTGTTGAATACCACCTCTGATCTGGATGGTATTGTAATGCATTTATTGTTTCAGAATGAAAGAAAACTATGTCTAATTTATTAAACTTGTATGCTGCCTGACTCTCAACAGCTTTGGACAACCTATTTGCTTTTGCAATTTATGAGATTTATCTACTGCCTCAGGCCAAACAGGCTTTAGGTAGATTATTGATAGTAATATTAGGTAATCATAAACAATCATTATTTAGAGTCAGTAAGTAATGCAGAGTCAGTAAATGTCACATTTTACTAGCTTTTAGGAGGCCTTGAGTATGGGGGGCTCTTTCTTGCATAGGAGGCATTCTGTTCCATGGGAGGAAAGCCTCCTCAAAGAATGATTACCTCTACTGTACTTCTTTATAAATAGGAAATCTTTGAAAGTGCTTCATAAATTTTATTTATTTATTTGTTTTGACTTGTATGCTGCCACTCTCCAGAAATGACTCCGGGCGGCTCACAGATAAAAACACAGAACAATAAATTAGTTAAAAAGAAATTAAACTAAACAAGCCAAAATAAACCCACCCTCTCCCCTAGGAGATCAGTCCAGCCCAGCCTGTAAAAACAACCAGGTTTTTAGATCGCACCGGAAAGAGGAGAGATCGGGAGCCAGACGGAGCTCAGCGGGTAGCTGGTTCCATAAGGCGGGGGCCGATGCAGAATAGGCCCTTCCCCAGGTCACCGCAAGCCGACATTGTCGTGTGGACGGCAACCCGAGGAGTCCCAACCTATGTGCTCGCACAGGGCAACTGGTATTTGATATCGGCAGGAGACGTTCCCGCAAGTACCCTGGACCCATGCCATGAAGGACTTTGAATGTTAATGTCAAAACCTTGAATCGCACCCAGAGGGCAACCAGCAGCCAATGCAGCTTGCGCAGGAGGGGTGTAACATGGGAGTATCGGGAGACTCCCATCACAACCCGCTCAGCTGCATTCTGCACCAGCTGGAGCCTCTGGATGGTATGCAAGGGCATTCCTACATAGAGAGTGTTGCAGTAGTCGAGTCAGGACGTAACAAGTGCATGAGTGACCGTGCAAAGGGCATCTCGATCCAGGTAAGGGAGGAGCTGGCCAACCAGCTGAACCTGGGCAAAGGCCCCCCTGGCCACGGCTCCCACCTGCTCCTCCAAACTGAGCCGTGAGTCCAGGAGAACCCCCAGGTTCCGCGCCCTATCCACAGGGGGTAACACCTCTCCCCCTATGGCCAAAGGTGGAATATACTCACTGGAGTGAGATGCCTGTATGCACAGCCACTCAGTCTTGGCTGGATTGAGCTGTAGTCTGTTCCTGCCCATCCAGATCCGTACCACATCCAAACAACGGGACATCACAGAGAGGGCATCACTGATTTGGTTTGGGGTGGAGATGTATAACTGGGTATCATCAGCATACTGATGATACCTCACCCCAAAACCTCGGATGATCTCGCCCAGCGGCTTCATATAGATGTTGAACAGAAGAGGCAAGAGGACCGATCCCTGTGGGACCGCATACGTGAGAGCCCTTGGGGCCGACCTCTGCCCTCCTGCCAACGCCGATTGTGAACGTCCCAAGAGGTAGGAGGAGAACCACTGCAGAACAGTGCCCCCCACTCCCAACCCCTCAAGGCGCCGCAATAAGATACCATGGTCGATGGTATCGAAAGCCACCGAGAGATCTAATAGGACCAGGACAGAGGAAAAGCCTCTGTCCTGCGCCCTCCAGAGATCATCCACCAGTGTGACCAATGCCGTCTCTGTACTGAACCCAGGCCGGAAGCCTGATTGATAGGGATCTAGATAGTCCGCTTCATCCAGGAAAAGTGGAAACTGTTGAGCCACCACACTCTCAACAACCTTCGCTAAAAAACGAAGGTTGGAGACTGGACAAAAGTTGTTTAATACGGCTGGGTCCAGGGCAGGCTTCTTCAGGAGGGGTCCCACCACCGCCTCTTTCAAGGTGGCGGGGAAAGAGCCCTCCTTTAACGAAGCATTGACAACTGCCTGGAGCCAGCCGCATGTGACCTCCCTGGCAGCATACAACATCCAGGAAGGGCACAGGTCCAATAAACATGTGGTGGAACTCGCATAATCCTGTCCACTTCATCCTCGGAAACAGGATCAAACTCAGCCCAGATAATATCGGCCGGACTTCTTGTCCCTCCCTCCTCAGACCACTGCAAGTTAGAGTCTAACCCCTCCTGAATCTGAGCGATCTTATCCAGCAGATACTGACCAAATTCCTCAGCTCTACCCTGCATAGGATCCAACCCCGTCTCCCGATGTAAGAGGGAGTGGGTGACCCTAAACAGGGCAGCTGGGCGGTCATCTGCGGACGCTATGAGAGCAGAGAGGTATGACCTCTTTGCCGCCCCCAAAGCTACCAGGTAAGTCCTAATATAGGCTCTTAGCTGGGCTCGGTCAGATTCGGAGTGGGTCAATCTCCACCTGCTCTCTAACCCCCTCCTATGCCGCTTCATCTCTCTGAGCTCCTCTGTGAACCAAGGAGCCATCTGGGATCTGTGGCGAGTGAGGGGACGCAAGGGGACAACTCGGTCGAGGGCCTCAGTGGCGGCCTGTTGCCAAGTGGCCGCCAGTACCTCAGCCGAGCTGTGGATAAGGGAGGCGGGCAAAAACCCCAGTTCCGTCTGCAACCTTTCAGGGTCCATCAGACGTCTGGGGCGGAACCATCTCAGTGGCTCCTCATCCCAATGGTGTGGGGCCACTTGTTGGAAGACCAGCCGCAGGAGATAGTGATCTGACCATGCTATGGGTTGGACATTCACGATGGCCACCCCCAGATCACTACGCCAACGTTCCGAGACAAAAACAAAGTTGAGCGTGTTGCCCCCCTCATGTGTGGGGGCCTGTATTATTTGGGTCAGGTCCATAGCTGCCATGGAAGCCATGAACTCCTGGGCCAATCTCGACATCCCCCAGGGAGGGCAGGTTGAAGTCACCCAAAACCAAAAGGCTTGGGAACTCCACCGCCACTCCCAAGAGGGCATCGAGCAGCCCAGGCAGGGCCGTTGCCACATAGTTGGGGGATAGGTATAGAAGCAACAGGCCCAACTGGCCACCAGGCCCCAACCTCAAAGGAGGGCTTCACACCCGCCTATCTGCAGAACGGTGACCTCCCTTGGAATCAGGGTCTCCCGAATAACAACAGCGATCCCCCACCCCTCCCCTGAGCTCGCGGCCGGTGAAAAATCTGAAAACCTGTGGGGCAGAGATCGACCAGAGGCACTCCACCCTCCGGCCCCAACCAGGTCTCAGTGATACAGGCCAGGTCCGCGGCCTCCTCCCTGATCAATTCACCAAGGAGGGGAGCCTTATTAACCACGGACCTGGCATTAAAATACACCAACCTGAGCCCAGGGTCTCCGAGTCCCGTATCCCCGGGGGAGTGGGCAGAGGCATGGGAGTTGGAGCATGCCACAGCTCTTAGATAGCGACAGCGCGCTCCCTTCACGTGATATGAATCCCTGCTCTCCATCCCCTGCCAAGTCCGATCGCCCTGGGGATCGGCATCCTTGCCTCAGCTGCCGGAGTCCAATGGGCCCCCCTCCCCCCCCCACAGCGCGTTCCCCACTTGGGCTGGACTGAGTTCCTTCCTTTCTGGGCAAAAATTGATCATCCACATGCCCAGACGGACAACCCTCCCCCTTCCCTAACCCTTTAAGATAGCAAAGCAAAAAATTTAAAAGTTTCCCTTTGCCCAATCTAAAATTACCCCCCTTGGTCGCGCAATGCCACCTCTCGAGATCTAACAATCCATCATAAAGGTAAGCTCTTGACACCGGGCCATACTAGAGACAAGGGAACAGTCCTGTAGGCCCGCAGCTCCATAGGTGAATAAGCCAAAATCATGATAAAAATTAAAACACAGAAGATAGGGAAGATAAAATGGCCACAAATAATTGATGTTAAAACATATTAGAATTAAGAAGTCGTTATCATCATCTCCAGTCCTTGCAACCAGCACCTACAGTTATCATATCATGACCCCCGAAGGCTCTCTCACCATCCCTCGGGGGAGCCAGATGAAAATATGGTCCAACCACCATTCTCCCACCATGGCGGTTCTCACTGGGCTGGAACAATGGAGCAGCCTGCTGTTCTCTCACAACAGCAGGCCAAAGAATAGTCAAGGACAATGGTCGGTGACAACAGAGAAGGGAATTTGGATTAGAGCAGCAATAAATATCAAAGGTCTTTAAAGTGCAGAAGATAAAGTGCAAAGTCAGAGTTCAGAGATGTACAAATAGCAGAATCAGGAGATGTCCATGGAATAGGTGGAATTATTGGTTGAGGAGAACAGGCAAAGCAGAAGCCGAGAGGACCACCAGCAAGAACCAAACTAGGTCCTGCTGCCCACACAACCTCCAATGAAGGGGCTGAGAGACTCCCAGGGAGGATCAAAATCCACCCCCCAGAGCTCTCAGCCAGTCCAGGCAGCGACTCCCAAGCAGCAGTAGATGAAGGCCTAAGGCCCAGGGCTCTGACCTCCACAGGGGCTCCTCCTCCGATGACTAAAAACTCCTTCAGCCCCTGCCTGGTCATCACTGGTCGCCAGGCCAAAGTGCTGCCTTCCAGAGCCGCCGCCCTGATCTTCGTTCTCTCCACTGTTAGTCCTGCCTTCAAAGATGTTAAATGCCTTCTCAGCCACCTTATCCTTGCCCCGGCCCCCATAGCCGTCCTTCTTCATGAGGCTCTCACCCTCACAAGCAGCAATGAAGCTGCTAAGTTCAGACAGGTAGAATGTATCTATGAGAAATACTCAATTAGATCCTCAGGCCCCAGACATGAAGGTAGCAACTAGCATCCTGAATTGCACTAAAACTCACCAGTATCCACTGTAGTTTTTGTAATGGTTGTGTAATATGGCAGTCCTGTGATTAGTTAGTGAACATACAGGCAACTGCATTTGGGGCACACCAACAATTCTAAATGGTCTTCATCCATTTGTTCAGAAAGAACAAATTTCTGTAACCTAAACAATAGGTGACAAGATCATCTTAAGTACCTCCATTTCCAAATGCACAAACCAAAGCTAGTCAAAGGTCTCACATTTAGTTTCCAGCAGGAGATAATTAGAACAATGTTTTTCAATCTTGGCAAATTTAAGATGTGTGGACTTCATTTCCCAGAATTCCTCAGCCAGCACTGCATCCTAAAGGTGCCAGGGTTAGAACCATGATTTGGAAGGATTTTAAATTATAAGTTTTCTATTGGAGGTATTTTATAAACCAATGAATAATGAGCAAGTACAGAAAGCAAAATGTAGAAATGTCACTGGTCGTAACCTGTAGAAAGTAGAGAAAATGACTTGATACAGATATGTTCTGTTGCCAAGGTGATAAGGGGTAAACATTTTTTTAAGTCCAGAATTTCCAGGTAACATTTCGAAGCAGCTCAGACAGACACCTCCCTAATACAATGAACCATAGAAGGAGGAGGAGGTCCACACAATCAGGCTTACAAGTTTATGGTCATCCCCATTAAGTAGAGCAGACTATGAAATCAAAGCTACAAGATGTTTACACCTTTAATTGAGATTGACTATAATGATAGAATCCTCAAGTCTTATTGTATTGTATCTTTGTGTGGATGAGGATTGTGCCCTTTTAAGTTATATTTCAGTTCTCATAGGTCTATCCAATCTACCCACTATTTACCTATTTCTGAAGGCTTTCTTCTGACTGCTAAATACAGTGTTTATTTTATTCTGGAATTGGTTGTCTTTCCCTGATTAAGAACCCAGGCAGTAGTTTGCTCTTGAAAATATATTAACATGGAGAAGCATAGTTTATAATTTACTTTATTGTCATTGCATCTTGTACAATGAAATTAAATGCCATCTTTGGTGTACATTATACACTGTGTACATTATACATAAAAAAATAAAAACACCAATCCTTCACATTCATTGCATTCAGAAAATATTCAGACCCCTTCACTTTTGTCAAGTTTGTTATGCTGCAGCCTATTCTACAGTTGTTGAAATTCATTTTTTCTTATTAATGTATCATAACAAAATTGGCAAAAGTGAAGGTGGGGTCTGAATACTTTCTGAATGCATTGTAAGTATCCTAATGTAAGACGTTAACACAATATATGTCACCAGTCTCCAGAAGGTGAAATGATGATGATGATGATGATGATGATGATGATGATGATGATGAATCCATTCATTCATGTCCGACTCTTGAATATTCTATGGATCAGGTCTCTTCACATCTTCTGATCTTGCACTACTACTTTGATTTGTTCTATGTTCTGGCTGATGTCAGCTTTGATGGTGTCCAGCCATTATCTCCTCTGGCAGTCTAGTTTCCTTTTACCTGCTAACTCTTCCCAACACAATTGCTTTCTCCAGTGAATTCCCTCACATGACATGGCTACCGTAAGTGAGACACAGTTCCATGATTTTGCCTTCCAGTTACATGTCTGATATTATGCACTCCAATACTTGCTTGTTAGTTACCTTTGCTGTCCAAGGAATATGCAGGAGGCTTCTCCAGCACCACAGCTCTAACAAGTCAATTTCCTCCTGCCTTGCTTTTATAAAGTCCAACTTTCACAACCATAGGTTGCTATGGGGAACTCAATATAGTGGATAATCTACATTTGGTTGCCAGGCTGATGTCTTTGCTTTTCTGTATTCAATGATGCTGGGCATTTATCAGAGTTCTAGTATATATGCATCTGTATTTACTCTATATTGATAACAACAGAGTCTCATGTTCTAGCCACAGAGAAGCTTATAAACTCTCTATTCCCTTCATTTGATTCGACAAGGAATTTATACCAGGAAACATGGAATATCCCCTACCTCAAGTTTCAAACTTTAAAAAATATTTTGAGCATTTTCCCTTTCAGTGACTCACCTTATTGGCCAAATGCCCTTTTACTATCAGTTATACTCCCTGCTTCTTTTCTTTGTGTTTTGATCCAAGCTTTGATATATAGCTGGAGATTTCATAATATGGGCAATTTATGAGAAGTGTTAGAATTTTAAAAGAAAAAAGACCAGTTAGATCAGAGAAGCAGAACATTTGGCTCCATTCAGAGCCCTTTTAAAATTTGCCAGCACATTGTGATTTTTTAATAAGATACAAGGGGGAAATTATTAAAGCTACAGAGAATATATTAACATTATTTGATTGATTTAATATAGTTTAATTATATGGTTATGTAAATTACATAAAAACAGATTTTGTTTTTGCTTCCTTGTCCTGATTTCTAATACATTTTGGAATTCAAAGCTAATGTTCAAAGGTCAACTACAATTGTAATACAAAAAGAAGAAGGAAAAAGAGAAACACTCTGTTTCCCTTTCCCATTTCTAGTGATTTTGAAGCTTCAATAAAATATATTTTGTTACTTGGGCTAATGATTTAGACTCAGGCTAAATTGTTTATGTTTAGTGTCATCCAAAATAAATACAGTAAAAAAACAGAACAAACTACTTATTGAATACATATGAAAGTGACAGAGCCCAAATAGAAATTATTCATTAAATATATTCTTGAGAAAAACTGATTTCAAAGTTGCCACTAGTATTGGTCTCTACTCAGTGGTTCTCCTGGACATAGTCCAAATCTGATAGCATTATTAAGGAAGGAAGGAAATATGGGAAGTACATTGTCTTAAATTGAATATATTTTGAACAGTTTCACAAGATTCTTGTCATGGAGCAACTTATTGGTTCATAGAATGGCTGCTGGGGGTGGGGGGAATGAAGGGGCTTGCCTATTCCCAAAATGGCTACCATAGTTGTCATAAATCACAAAGCACCTATTTATCAGAAGACCAATTAGTAAGAAGGATCTTTGCCAACTTTTGCTTTAGATCCTTGGGCATTTTCTTGCCTCTTTCTTTCTCTTTTAATGGGTTGGTGGGCACAGTGACAAACACTGCTGCTATTCATTTTTTTAAAATGTCCTAACAATGCTTATGTGGGTCCTCTGCATGTTTTGATAAATAAGGCAATGTTTTGTAATTGAAACCTTCAGGAAACATTTTTGTGAAAAAGCATGAAGGATACTAGGGAAATGTTGATGGGCATATTGATGTCCATGGCCACCATGTACTTTACCTTAGAGTAATGTTTTCAATCAGGAAAACGTTGATGTTGTGAGGAGGCAATTGATTTTCCAGCAATGGCTTCTGACTTTATGCAAATCCTGATATTGCTGCTGGTTTTATCCTCAGATATGGGTGGATGTACTGACTGTGTTGGAATCAAAAGACAATTGAAAGCTGGCAGGAATAGCTAACACCCAAGAAGATAGGCTCAAGATCCATCTGGATCTTGACAGACTAGAACACGGGGCCATATTTAACAAAATGAAATTAAATGTAGAGAAAAGTGCAGACCTACACTTAGGCAAGAAAAACCAAAAGTACACATACAGACTGGGTGAAACCAGGCTTAATAGCAGTAATTGTGAGAAGGATCTTGAAGTCTTAGTGGACAACCAGCTAAATATGAGCCAGCAGTGTGCAGCATAGCCAAAAAAGCTAATGCAATCCTAAATTGCATTAACAGAGGGATCATACAATTGAGATCAAGTGAGGTACTAATACCACTCTATAAAGCCTTAGTAAGACCACACCTAGAGTACTGCATCCAGTTTTGGCCACCACATTATAAAAAAGATGTTGAGACACTAGAAAAAGTACAGAGAAGAGCAACCAGGATGATTAGAGGACTGGAGACTAAAACATATGAAGAACAGTTACAGGAACTGGGCATGGCTAGTCTAGTGAAGAGAAGGATCAGGGGAGACATGATAGCAGTCTTCCAATATTTGAGGGGATGCCACTGAGAGGAAAGGGTCAAGCTATTTTCTAAAGCACTTGAAGGCCAGGCAAGGAATAATGGATGGAAACTGAACAAGGAGAGATTTAACCTGGAAATAAGGATAAACTTTCTGACAGTGAGAACAATCAACCAATGGAACAGCTTGCCCTTGGAAGTTGTGGGAGCGCTATCATTTGAGACTTTCAAGAAAAGATTGGAATCCCATCTGTCAGAAATGGTGTAGAGTCTCCTGCTTGGGCAGGGGGTTGGACTAGATGACCTACAAGGTCCCTTCCAACTCTGATTATCTGTTATTATTTGTTTGAACTGACTTAGCAAGCAACTTTGTTGCTCATTTGAAAGAGGAGAAGAGCCTGGTGCAGCTGGTAAAGATACATAATCTATTCCAGGGTGTCAAAAATATTTAATCTAATAATATACAATTTAGGAGTACATGGGGGAAGAACAGATTGCAAGGAGATGATAGACATATGGATTGAATTACTGGGCAAGGTGAGTGAGCAATGTTTAGAATATAAATGAGCTTCAAGATGCTAAGTTAACAATAAAAAATGAGGAGAAGAAACAAAAACTTATTGTCATAAAGGGCCTTAGAGCTGTCATTAAATGCCAAAGGGGGTTTCTTTATAATTATGTGATAGTAGGATGGCAAAGAACTTAACACATCAACCTGCTCAAAAGGCAAAGAAGCTCTGGAGTGAAGACAGAATTATTATTAGCCCTGCAATATAATATGAGTCAAGCTGAGCATTTTAGTTTCTATTTAGCAAAATCAGGATTTAGAGAAGACAGGAAATGTAATAAAATTTTAATTGAACAAAAATAATTATCAGGAATTTCCATCTAATCTGAAAAATCCCAAATCAGACCTGTTTTTAAAAAAATGCAAAGTTATTTTTGATACTGGCACATATTTCCATAACTTGGTCTACCATTCCTCTAAGGAAGGAATTATGTCTAATTTCTACTAAGAAACAAATACTAATTCTTGTTGATAGGATCAGAACTAGGTGGCTCATAACAAACCAAGGATTTTCTGACATTCAATTCAGATAAACAAAGAGACAGTTTTAATCAAAAAAATTGGAACATGGTTATCTACCTTTTCTTTGTGCCTTTTCCTTTATCTTATTTTTTTTTACCACTACAGCTTTCCCTTATACCACTTAGGTATATCATTGATTTGCCGAGCACAAAAGGATGCTGGGTTACAACAGGCAAGATGGTGGTCATGGTATCATGACTGAAGCACTGTCTTTTGTACATGTATTAATGTTGTATCCCTATGCATACAGGATGGGAGTTTGGTTGCAATGTCACAACCACCATCCTGACTCTCCCTGCAGATGTTGCTGGCCATGGGTCATAATTCTCCTGATCGCGGAGCTTATCATAGAGTAGTGAGAATCTCTGTCTTCTCTAGCTGAGCTTCATGGAAGACTTGGCAAGCTCTTGAATTCTTTCATAAACTTTTGGATCAGTCAATTCCCTTTCTCCATATCAGTGATGCTTCCATTCACCACAGTAATCTGCCTTTAAGTGGCAGTCAGTAACTTAGTTTCAGATCTACCATATGCATGGCAGGTGTCTCATTTGTAGACAGAATTGGCTGGATTTTAGCTTCAGACATTCTAGGGTAGTGCATCCTTGAATTTATGAGCCCTTAAATAGCTCAACATCTGGACCATGATTTCCAAATTGGAAGCCTCTTATCCAATAAGTTGTCTGGAGCACAAAATGCATATCAGATCAGGAGTAGAATAGAATGCCATATTAAAAAAAATGTCCCTTTTTCCATCTTTGGAATTATCTCTTGGCTGAAACTTCAATTGGCTCGGTGAATCTATGACAGCAGATGCAGATTGAATAAGCAGAAATGAAACATCCTGTCTTCGTTACACTTGCTATGTAAGCTGATTGAAATAAACACTGGGCCAATATACAAAACACTCACATGCTGTCTGGCTGTTTAACTAATGCATGTAGCAAATTAGTTTAGGCAATCTGAGCGCTGGCCAGAATGCAAAAGGATGACCTGTAAACAGCTATCAATTCAGGGGCTTTAAAAAGCTTGCCGAAAGCACAAAGGTACAGTGGATGTGCACCTGCAAAGGTTCATTAATTCTGATGAATTTCAATTAAGAAAATTCAATGCAGCCTTACATTGTTTTGAGTCATATTGTAGGTATCTAATCTTTTTAAAACTACTGTGAAAAATAGAAAGATAAGTGAATTCATACAGTTCTCAGCAATGTAATCATACACACACAATTGTGCCATTGCTCCATTTTGGGGAAGGAAAATTCCAGAATGCAGTCATGGTTTGTGCATTTATGTCAATTGCTTGACATATATTAAGGACGAACAAAAATCAAAACTAGGTAGTTCCTCATGTAGCCTCTTTCCCAGCAAGATGGTATTAAAGTCACCACTCCAGCTATGCAAAAATGTTTGTCTTTAGTCTCACAGACATGTAAAGAATAGTCTTGAGCCTAATGTGTTTGGGGATGGGTTGTCTGGAAGATCCAGACATTGTTGAGCATCCTACACTGTGTCATTTGCAGTGATTTCACTCTGTTCTACAAGTGATTTATTTCAGGAAAGACCTGGGGTACATCAAATGAATTTTTACCAACATAAAGGCAAATATATGTGTTTCAGGATAATGTTGCAGGATCCAATCTGCATCAGTCACCCAGACCAGAGGTGTAGTCTTCTGAGATTTTGGACTCATGCTGGAGCCCAGTTCCCTGAAGATGGACTCCAGCATGAGTCCAAAAGCTCGGAAGCTTTTTTACCAACACATTGACAGATCTGATCAATGTATTTCTGTGTGCTAAGGTCCAACGTGTTAAGATTTGTGTTCTGTCATATACTGTTTTATTAAATATTTTATCTATTGCTTCATCTTTTATTCTTTTTTTCTTTTTCTCCATTATTTTCTAGGGCTGGTGGTGGTGACTTTCCATATTTTCATTTCTTATTGAACTTGGTTATAATTTTATTTTCTTGTCCGTTATAGATTGAAAAGCAATATGTGTTATATTAGCAATACAGCAAACAAAATGACTAAAGCATTCATCATGTCCAGCTTTTTACTATAAAAATAAGTGTCAGCTTTGGGAGCCATATTGAGACCCAATGCTCCCACGCTGCCACAATTGAGCCTGGGAAAGAGGGAGGGGGAAATTCATTTGAGTATATCTAGTTAGACAAAATAAAATTCTTTTGCTGATTCAAGGTCAGAGAGTGTTGCACGTAGTGAAAAAGAAGTCTTACTTTGGGACAGATGGTGATTGGGCCATGTGATGTGGTGATGGGAATAGGGGATGGATTTGTAGTTTTTACTTTTGCAAGAAAGCCCGAAACTTTCAGATTCGGGATTCCACAGATATACCAGTTACTATCCAAATAAAAGGAATCTTTGAGAGATGTCTGTCTCGGAGTTATTGGTTGGAATGGAGGTTTGCTGGAACGCTGACGTAAGATGTAAAATTGGCCCAATAAGAATCCAGGAGAAAAAGAAAAAATGAACAAACAAAAAGCTTATCTAGTCTACTAATCTGGGCTGAGTAATGATTTTTTAAAATATTTTCTTATTAAAAATGTTTATGTCCAAATAATTTCTGCAACTGTATTTTCTGTGAATCCAACATCAAGCATTCTTTTGCCTATTTATGAAGTATAAAAATATCTCCAAATCTCCGTTTCAGCAAACACACTAGAAAAATAAGGTTTTCTAAACTCATCTGTTTATTTAATAATGTACATAACCATTAATGTACATTGACCATTTATTTAATAATTTAGATGACAATAGGACAGACGTTCCACAGAGAATTAGTCCAAAGAGCTATGTATTTCATCCTGCATCCGGCTCCTCACAGGGACACCCTGGTTCAATTTTAGAAGTCCATTTGTAGGGCAAAAGATAAAAGTTCTCTTGCTATTTGTTCCCTAGCAACTGGTATACATAGTCTGACCATTATATCTAGTTGCCATTGACAGTTTTGCCCTCACTGAATTTTTCAAATCCATTTTTTAAATCAATCTAATTTAAATCAACCTAAGAAGCATAATATCCTGCAAAAGTAAATTCCTCAGGGTAGCATTGTATTTTGAAGTAGTAATATGCTAGAAATAGCTTCTGCCAAACCATTATATGAAGGTTATTGTAGTAACAGAATAAGAGAGTGGTAAAGGACTTTTGAGGTGTTCTAGTCCAACCTCCTGCTCAGACAGGAAACCCTACACCATTTCAGAAAGATAATTGTCCAATCTCTTCTTAAAAACTTCCAGTTTTGGAGCACTCACAACTTGTGGAGGCAAGTCATACAACTGATTAATTGTTCTGATTGTCAGGAAATTTATTCTCAGTTTTAGTTTGGGTCTCTCCTTGATTAGTTTCCATCCATTGCTTGTTGTTCTACCTTCAGGTGTTTTATAGAATAGGCAACCTTTCTTTGTGGCAACCCCTTAGATATTGGAACATTGCTATAATGTCACTCCTAGTCCTTTTCATTATACTAGACATACTCAGTTCCTCCAATTGCTCTTCATATGTTTTAGCTGCTGTCCTCTAGTAGCAAGGTCTTGCTGCAGGATGTGACCTGCAGGTAGACAAATGAATATTTCACACATTTAGTCACTGTTGGAAGGGAAGGGAAGGAAAAGGAAGGATTGGGGCAGATTTGGATGGGATGGGATTTAGGTCAGACAATATAATTAAAATTCAAATAAATCTTCTGGGTCAATGAACATTTCTAAAATTTTGATAATATGTACTAGATATCTGCTATCACCGTGGAAACTGGCATAGGAATTTAATACTCTCTATGAAGGCATTTGCCTACTCACAAAATAGCAGCTGTAGTGGCCATGGCCAATCACATCACGCATATTTACTAGAAGCCATTTTGGTGACGTTGATTCCTATTACCTCATTTAGCCCTATATGAGGGTCCCTGTCACATTTATTTCCCTTATCTTTTGGCAGGTAGGCATACCATGTTTATTTTTCAAGATTGACTAGAGAACTATTGTAAGACAAAGAAGAATTCTGGAGATAGATGTTTTGCTTTGTATCATGTCACCTTCCCATGGCATTTTAAATATTATATTTTTAAAATTAAAATAAATGGAAAAATATTGGAAGTTAGATGTGATTGAAAGTATCAAGGGAATTATTTATGAGCATCATATTGCCTACTCTGCTTTAGTTTATAAATGATAATGCTGACCAAAATGCCAATCAGTATATTACAAAGGAACAATAATTATGTCCAATATATTGATTTGAAAGCTATGAGGCTGCTGTTTTTGCTTTTGTCTGTAAGGCATAATATTTTGGAATTCCTTTCTTGTTCTTAAAGCTGAATCACATGCTACCATTATGAATAAATGACAAATATATTTCAATTTCTATCATTTTCAAGAAAGTAGAAGGTTTGTTATCTACCAGCTGCCAATATCGACAATCAATAGGAAACAGGCATATACAGAAGGATATTGAGGATAGACAGAAATATTAAACCTCTCACCATGCTAACAAAGACTGCCTGGATGGCATGCTTGTCTTTGCATTGTGCTTCTCAGATGATAACTCTTGAAAGAAAACTTTGAAGAAATCATGTTTTCTCTTCATATTTTTCTTTTATTACCATTACATTACTCTTCAGATTTCCATATAAGAACGTTAGTATTTTCCAAAGTCAAATCTACTCATGTTAGGGAGAATAATTACATGTTCCTTGCAATATATTAAATTCATTTTTGTACTAGATGAGTATTGTTAAAGCACTTAATTGACTTCTTGTGTCATTATCATTTGTCATTGTCTCTTCATAAATGCTCAGTGTATTCTGAAGCCCAGAAACAGATGACTATGCTCTGTAGAGTTGAACACGAGTCCTTTTTTGTCTGCTGCAATTCAGGAAACCTATAGGTATGTGTGTGTGTGTCTGTGTGTGAGTAACTTAATGGCATCAAAAATAGTAAGCATGACCAAAACCCCCTTTATGTAGGGGTCGTGCATTTGAAGAAGGTTAAAGGGGAAGAGGTGTCATATGCCCCTGGTGAAGACTGACTCTGAAGGAGAGGAGGAACAGCCAACAGGGAGTGGAAGTGTGGCTCTGGAGGTTGTGGAGGAGGCTGAGGAAGGGCAGAGGGCAGCTGAGCAGTCAAAGGAGGACCCAGGCCCATCCCCTATCCATCCTAGGGAACGCAGGGAGGAGAGGATAAGGGAGAGACATGGTCTACTCAGGAGGAGAGGGCCTTGATCCTCTTCATGGACTACAGCTGTGATAACTGAATAAGAGTACGGAGCTGCGTACTGGCAAACGCTGGAAACAAAACGTGTAAATATCTCTAGTTTATAGTTCCTCTCTGAGTTTGGCATCCTTCTCAGTGTGTGTTATCTGTGGACATCCTCTAGCCCTTATCTTGCCTGGTTTGTGTTGCTTTTTTCCTTCTTCATGTAACTGTGTGGGAGTTTTTTTGTCTTCCATCAAAGGTATTCAGAGCTTGGAAACAAAGTGAAGGAATAAAAGTTTTCTATGACTGTGTTTGTTTTGTATCCCACCCTGGGTCATCACAAGAGGTTTCCATCACTCAGTTGTGTTGCCATTGTGACCAGTGGTGGGATTCCTTTTATTTTACTACCGATTCTGTGGGCGTGGCTTGGTGGGCGTGACAGGGGAAGGATACTGTAAAATCTCCATTCAGAGGTGGTATTTGCCGGTTCTCTGAACTACTCAAAATTTCCACTACCGGTGCTCCAGAACTGGCCAGAACCTGCTGAATACCACCTCTGATTGTGACATCATTGACATACATACTCCCCATGGAAGCCTCACTTCCATTACAATATTTTCATCAGATATAAGAACACTTTCCATATATAGCAAAGCTATTTTTTATTTCTGGCAAAGAATTTTCAGGTAAATATACTTAGGATATAAGCAATATCAGAGGTCTCATTTCCCTTTCCCTTTCCATTTTACTTTCATTGAACTTGCAATGAACTGTACAAAAATTATGTCAAATTAAATTCTCAAAAGGCCTATTACTATGTTCATTAAAATGCATTTCCTTCTTAGTTCAAGCCTCACAGGACAAATGGAACAACTTTCAAAACTCTGCTTGCAAGGGATGTCCATAGAGAGGAAAAGAATAGTTGGGCTCACATTAATTTTTTCTTCTATTCCACGAGTTTCTGTTCTGCCTTTCTTTGTTATAATGGACAGAGATTTAATTCATTTTAGTTGAGTAACAACAACAAAAGAAACCCTCTATTCTGACAGTCTAAGAAGGAACACTATAGAATTCTGAGTTCTATAGCGTGCAATTAGTATTCCAAATGGGAAATTAATTTGTCTTCTGAATATATGAAGGCTGTAATTTGTTTCACTTTTATTTTATTGTTGGAGCAGATTCTTCAACATGATTTTATGATTGAATAGGATTCCTTAGAAAAATTCCCCAAACTACCTCTGTTTAAAATATATGCACAGAGGTTTTATTCTTTTTGTTGAATATACTATGTAGAGTATTTGTAAGAAATTGAAGCTTAATTTGGGACTATCTGCAAATAAAGCCTGCGTTTGTGGCCTAAAGATTGTTTTAATAGTACTTTAATTCCAGGTTCTAAAATGAATAAGTTTTCTTTGTCTCTACAGATATTCAAAAAAACTAATGCTTTTAGAAAACCAAAAAAATAAGCCTTCAACTCAGAGTGAACAGAAATGTGTAATTTAAAAGAGCATTCTTTTGTTTCTGAATTTGAATCAAGATTTGTTTGTAATGGAAAGCAACAGTTGAGTCAGATCATTGCCAGCCTTGGATCATCACAGAATATTCCTTCCTTCCTTCCTTCCTTCCTTCCTTCCTTCCTTCCTTCCTTCCTTCCTTCCATCCATCTTCCTCTAGCACCAATTTCAATTATACCATTTGTTTATTGAAAAAGATAGCTGTGTAGCCTTCCTAGTTTAATTTTTGTAATAGTTATTGATTATCTGATAGCTATTTAATAGCTAATAGTTAACTGAGCCAGACGTTTTATAAGAATGAAAGTGATCCTTTTTTTAATTACATTTATATGCCGCCCTTCTCCGAAGACTCAGGGCGGCTTACAATTTTTTGGGATACAACCCAGTGTGCTCAGCAATAGCCTTCATCCCATTGTATATGCCTGCTTATTACTAAGCGGCATTTTTACAAAGTCAGCTTATTGCCCCTAACAATCTTGGGTCCTTTAAAAATCTGAGCCTCTTGTAATTATAGAGACAAACATTTTCCATAGTTTTGCCTTCTTAAAACAAAAGAAGACACATTTTCTTTCATCACAAATATTGAAAAATGCCCCCTATGTTTATGCTTTTATCACATGACATCAATGCTCCTTGAATATATGTGCAAATTCAAAGTGGTAAAAATAATTTTCATAGGCATTTTTGTGTTCTGGTGAAGACCAGGAGTAACTAGGATTATTTTGTATTTTAATAGAAATAATGGCTTCAGAAAACCTTGCAAGGAAATACAGATGCTGTTCAGTTGTAATTTAGTTGTAAAGAGTGATAAATGAAAGAAAGAAAGAAAGAAAGAAAGAAAGAAAGAAAGAAAGAAAGAAAGAAAGAAAGAAAGAAAACAATTGCATGGAAACATTACTTGATAAATATACTAGAGATTAAGAAGGAAGTTTACAACATGATTACATTTGCATTAATATGTTAATCTCTCATATCCAGATAGAATGAAACAAATACTTTACATTAAATAATTAACTCAGAGTGAGATTTTATTGCTGGAAAGGGAGATTTCTCTGTGGCATAATGTTTAATGCTTTAATTAAACTCTTGTTGATAGATGCTTACTATAGCTTCTATTTCTGCTTTAAGCAATGGGAGAAAATAAGATTCAAACTAAAAGTAGCATTATTTTGTTCCATGAAATATGTCCCAGGAAAGTTGAAATGGGAAGAGAAATGTTTATTAATGAGTGAGAGACTGAGAAAAAGAGAAAAGGTATTTTCCCATGAATTATTGTCACCTCTCCCATGTTTCTTTCTCTTTCAAAAATGCAGATTCTCATACATTAATGTTTTGTAAAACTTGTTATTTTCATATTTCAATTCTTGTTGGGCTGTGCCACAACAAAAAAATACAGCAATAAATGAAGAATAACACAACTCTTGACATGAAAGTATGTGTTTATGGATACTAAGCTTCCAAAAATATTAGGTATTATTATCTCTTTTCTTAAAACAGAAATGGATGAATCTGAATTTCCTTTTCCCCAACACTCTAATTCCATATATACAATTAATCTAAAGGAATGCAAGAACCTTGTTATATTATGTCAAATATCCACCCAGCCTGGCATTCTGGATCATACTTTGACCATCTAGATCATTTCAAAAAGTTTCAGGAGTATTGCATAACTTATATATGATTCAGAAGGTAAGATGCAATCAAGTCTCATAGCTCAATCTAGCTTGTTTCATGGGAATTCAACTCTGCCACCTTTTGCTTTCTCATACAGTTGGATTAATGGGTTCATCTTCGGACATAAATAAAGAATTAATATAGAAGTATAGTTGCCATCTTCAGAAAGATAACCAAATCATATGCAGTGAACAATATACAAGGCACTGAGATTCAGCAGTTGTAGTACTTCAATGTTTTCAGAGTTTCTAAGAAAACTTTTCAAACACACATTCATACATACTAACTTTGATCCCACATTGATCTCAGCCAACTCAACCATGGACATGTCCATGGTTGAGTTGGCTGAGATCAATGTGGGTTGTTGCAGAAGACAGTTATATATCACAGGTGGAGGATCTGAACAATGGAGTCTTGCAACAAAGACCTGAACAGCTTGCTCTTTTATCTTTTGTTGGCTGTGTTCATCATACATTTTTTCCATGCCAACTCAAGGTTTTCATCAACCTTATAGAATCCAGAATCAAATATGACTTAGTGAATGGTAATTAACAGCTAGCTGGTTGCTGTTCTCTGGTCTCTGTTTGATCAAATCTTGATGAATTGCTTCCTAGTCCTATATACCCGTGTACAGTTTTAGCATGTATCCAACTGCAGGCCCCATTCTTTTATTTCCAGGTAACAATAACATTATTTTATTTTACATTCTTCTTACTTACACATTTTATTGGTGCCAGGTTGCTTGTTGTAATCCAAAATTCAGGAAAAATTAAAATAAGTACTATTCTCTTGGCAGTTTTATTTTTAATCTTCTTCAGAATGGTATTTTTTCATGGAGTTTGCCTTCTTGGCCATTGCTGCATTTAAAGGTTGATGTGTTCATTGAACCCTTCAACAGAACTCCAAGGTTCTTTTATTGATTAATTACAAACATAAAAAAATAACTTCATTCAGATGGCATCCATTAAGTTCTTTCAAGAATTAGATTGTGAACCTGTTGATCTACTAAATATTTGCAGTTTATGTCCATAGCAAAACATGGAAAACCAGCAAGTGAGATGCCAAAAATATATTTCAGACTGAGAAAGAGTGAATGGTGGGAGGTTTTTTTGACCCTTAATATTAGATATAACTTGACATCAATAACACTTATCACTGATTCAGTCTACTATAATTTTGTAGCCTGGAATGTAAAAAATGTGGATTACAACTTGATGGCAGCAAAGTGGTACAATATTGTGTAAGTTTTGCACTTATCAAGATATTGGTAGCCCAGGTCTGCTGCCCCCTATCTGAGATGGATTTGAAACTGAACTTTTTGCTGTATTGCTTAGATCCCATTTTATCTGATTAAAATGTATCATTTTAGTTTTTCCCAATAAAAAGAGTCATTCAACTTTTTTAATGGCTGAATGTGCTTATTGCTTCACATGTGCTAAGGTATTTTAAAGCTGAAAGAACAGTGAATTAATAGACATGTAATGGTAAGTAAGAATGACCTTACAGATGAGGGAAAGAGGTGCAGCCTAGGAAAAATCAGATAAGAGCAGCAGGAGCCCCCAGTGGCTTAATGGACAGAAGAAGAAATTTAGGAAGGATCCGCCCTAATTGTTTGGCTAAATGTGCTTTGTAGATTTGTGCCTTGTAAGATTCTGTTAACATAGCTGTCAGCCTTGGAAGCCATATTGAGACCAGACGCTTCCACACTGACACATTCTTCAGCCTAGGAAAATGGGAGGGGGGAATTTCTTGGAGTGTATGTGATTAGATATAATAGCATTCTTCTTCTAAGTCAAGGTCATGTTATTTTGCACCTGGGTGACAGGTTGTCTCAAGTTGGGACGGATGATGAATAGGGCATGTGATGTGATGATGGGTGCAGGGCATGGATTTGTAGTTTTTACTTATAGCAAGGAAACCTAGAACTTTCAGATTCAGAATTCCCCAGGTGTGCCAGTTTACTATTTAAATAAAACAGAACTTTTGAGAAGATGTCGGTCTGGGAGTATTGTTTGGAGTGGAGGTTTTCTGGAAGGCTGACAATAACGTTACAATAAAGTAGACTTGGCTAATTTAAGTCATGTTTCTTATCTCATTAATCTTGGAGTGCTGGCAAGACATTTTGTTCATAACTCTTCTCTATCTGTTGTCTAAGAGGGAGTTGTCATATAAAAAAGGCCACTATTTTATTTACAGAATAGAAGTAGTAAAATTTTATATGAGCAGAGACTCAATATTTGTCCTGTACTGGCAAATCAAAAGGAAAATCCACAATCAGTAGCACTGTCTGCTCCATGGGCATAGGTTAGGGCTAAGATTATTTCTGACCTTGCACTAAATTTAAATCTAATTAACTAGATTAAAGGGAATAATCAGAATCACTATATGAATGTGTGCATCAAGCATGACAAACATGCCATGCAAAGAGTAACTTACTTTAAAGAAACACAAGATAAAAGTAGAGAAAATTTCATAATGCTGAATGCAATTACCTGAAAGGCGAAGTCTCTGGTCAATACCCCACATGATAGTTCTATTGGTAAATGGCATTTCTGTTCTGTAGTTAGTATATTTCCCTCAGTTCTTCAGTTATAGTTCATCATGCATAGCAAGTTTCTTGCTTTCTAAGGATCTATGCTTCACAGCAAATACATTCTGAGGTATTTTGCACATTTATAGAGAACCCATGCTGGCAAAGGAAAAAATTTCAATTAAAAAAATCCTTACTTCAGAAAGATACATTAACAATAGGCAAGGAGAGATCCATACAATACAGAGCAACTTCTAATCTATTCCATTTGTTATTTGCTTAATAATTTTTGCTCAATAACAGTATTTGTGCTTAATTATAGCAGGGGAATAAACCCACACAAAAGGCATGTTTTGTAAAATATTTATCATAAAACAGGAATTTTTCAATGCATACTGTAAAGCAGTTTATATTTTATCTTAACATGCACAGTTCAGTATAGCAGCATCACAAAATTTAGAGAAGTGCAAAATCCAAAGCAATAGTTGCAATTCTGATTATGATTTTATAAATGGAGATCAGATTTTTTTTTCTTAGAAAAGCAGAAATAAATAAGGTTTATAAATGTGCCCAATTGAAAGAGTTTGACTCTGGGCAGCCTTATAAATCTTGCTAATAAATATTGAGAAGCATTTAAGTATTTTACTATAGCGTTTAAAGGTTAGAGAAGCTGGGAGATTATGAATTCTATTTCTGTGTTAGGCATGAGAGTCAAGGACGACTCTTAGCCAGTCACTCCTTCTCAGTCTGAGGAAGAAGGCAATGGCAAACCACTACAGTGTGTGTATGTGGGAGAGAAAGAGAGAGAGAGAGAGAGTCAGACCTGCCCAGTCTGATCCCTTAATGGACATAAAACTCTCAACTCCATTTGGTTGAAGTAAAGAAGCACTTTTACTAAGAGAGTCAAGCAGAATCTAAAATTCCCATGCACTAACACAGAACTAAACCACTGGTTCTAGTCCCAATTTAGATACAAAGCCAGCTTGGCCTGTCACATTCTCTCAGCCCTGGGAAGGGAAGCAATGGCAAACAACTTTCAAAAACCTTGCCAAGAACACTACAAAGGACTTGCTAGTCAACAGGAGCCATTCTATACCTATCTATCTCTCTATCTCTATCTACCCCCGCCCCTCTCTTCATCCATTGTCTATGAAGCCAAACTCATGCTTGCCCTTGTAACCGTAACTGTCATTCTGGAGCATGATCAAAACTAGAGAGCAAGAAACCTCAAAGTCTAATATATATATAGGATTTCCTTTTTTTTTCCTGAATAAACTTTTTTTTTGCAACAGGCTTGAAAGCCCCTTCCTTTTTCAGGGACTATTTTTCTTTTTCAAATTGCTTTTTCAAGCATGGGTTTATGCCATGATTTATATAAAGAAACCTGAGATTAAAGTAAGCTCAGGAGCTACTGTCTGAAGATAACAGATTGCATTAAAAAACTCAAGCTCTCCAAAGCATACATTACTATAGTTCATTATAATACATCTTGATAGATTAAAATCTCAGCTAAAGTAAAATCTTTCCTCCTTCTGCATCACTTAATGTTTCTGGCCTGTGTTATTATTTATAATTTATAAAGATGAACTTAAATCATTGTCAAAGTCCCTAACACCTCTGAGTTTTCCTAAATTTGGTGTGCCCAAAATTAATATCACAGTGTTGACTCCCTTTTTTTCTTAATTCTGTGTCTATTTTACTAGGTACTGTTCAACAAATCTTGGATCAGAGGCAACTGTGGCAGAATTGTGTTTTGGAGCAAACAGTGCTCTTTAAAAAATACATTTCAACAATGGATGCATTTTCAGGATTTCTGCTGTGCTCCTTTCTGGATTGTGATTCTGCTGTATGAGGATAGTAGGTATTTTTAGTGCTATCATCTCTACCTTCTAATGTTATTATTTATACTTTTTAATGCTATACCATCTGTAGCCAATAACCAGATAAGCAGGTATTAACAGAGACAAACAATTAAGCAGAAAATAATATGTAATCACACACTCCAACCAGAATTGGCAGCACAAGCTACTACTATATATAAAGGGGAGCCAACCCACATTCACTATCACTGTTAATGTTACCTATTTGAGTAATAAAACATCTGGAAGCAAACAACCACATTCAGACAGCACCAAGGATACCATATTTAAGGCTCTTGATATCATTCCTCTTCAATCATCCACACCCTACATTACATTGTGCCTTTTGATCCATTTCTCTGTTGACTCCATAGCAGGGCTTAAGTGATTAAAACGCTTGATGGAAAGATTTGATGCAGCACAGAAATCCTTCCCTAGTACAGCAGCCACAACAGAGATAAACCCACACAAACTTACACAAACTTGTGGTAAGTCAAGACTGTCATATTTTTGCTATAGGAGGAAAAGGTAAGAATAGTCATTATTGCTGGCTACAATTTCCTGTTATACAAAGTAGCAGATGCTTTATCACAAAGGATTTGTAACCAACTGACACACTGTAAAATGGAAGAAGGCTTTTATGTTTTTATGTTTTGTCTGTA
Source organism: Naja naja (assembly GCA_009733165.1). NCBI lineage: Eukaryota > Metazoa > Chordata > Lepidosauria > Squamata > Elapidae > Naja > Naja naja. The sequence goes on from CM019148.1 coordinate 63,553,343, forward strand.
TGTTTGTCTTAAAATGAAAAAAAACTTTTTAAAAAAAAGAAAGTTCAAAACATTCTCAAAGATCCATCTCATTCTGGAAACCCCCTTTTTTAAACTATTACCATCTGGCAGATGGTACAGAATAATAAAAACAAGGACAAATAGGCTGAAAAACAGCTTCTATCCCAGGGCAGTAGCTCTTTTGAATTCTGCTGTATAGTGCAGTGTTGGTGTGGTGTCAGGGGTTTTCGGTTCAATGTGTGGAGTGTGAAGGATGTGTGTTTCTGCTTATTTTCATGGTCATGATATACACTGAAGATGGTGTTCGATTTCGTTGTATGAGGTGCAACGACAATAAAGTAAACTAAACTAAAAAAAAAGTAGCAGATGCTTTCATTCACCAGAAACTCTCAGACTTTGCCATATTTCCTTGGGGGTGGATTCAGGGGACACTATTTGAAGGGAAGCCAATAATTCAACAGACTAGTCTATTCTTTGCTCTCTGTGTCCTCAAAGAGATAATGAAGCTGCTGTTCCCAAATCTTCTCCAAGTTTGCTTCACATAAACTAATCTAAACTTGGATAGATATACCTGTGACCCTTGGTCCATCATGATGAAGGCAATCTCACTCTGCTTCTTCTTTAAGATCACAATCCAACATCAAACACCAATCCCTTCTTCATAACACTCAAGTCAGGTGAGACAATGCTTCTACTTGTTCTTGTTGGGACAAGAAAAGCAACTGATTACCAAAGATTTATTAAGATCTAATTTTTTTAGCAGAACTACATGTTAAAAATGGGTCAAAATATTTTGGGCAGATAGATAACATTTCAGAAACCAAAATAAGTTTGGCAAGGGAAGAATAGCAGATATTTAGTACTGTAAAGCCTAAGTGAGATTTAGTGCTTATAGAGGCCTAAATATGATTGTTACTTCTGTTTTGATTTTTGCCATAAACCCAGACATATCCTGCATATACATTTTCAACAAAATCTCCCACAATATCCTAGAAGAGCAGTTGGCAAAATGTGGGCTGGATTATGCTACCACTGAGTGGATTTAGTGATCAAGAACAATCATATCTGTAGAATTAGAAAGACATTTTCAATGGCATATCACAATATGCCATTCTGTTTATAAATGATTTTAAAAAATCAGATTTGTGGCTAATGAAAAAAAGAATTTAGAGGACAGTAGAAAAATTCAAGTGGAATCCTGCTAAGCTAAACTAAGCTGGAGCAATGGGCAGAAATAGCAAGGTAAGTATTCAACATGGATAAATGCATTTGAGGATGAAAAGCTAAGGACATCAGTATATGATAGGAAGAATCATACTGGTGTGGGTATCTTGATTGCTTACATGCTGAACATGAGCTGACTGTGATGCAGCTGCAAAAGAAGCAAATCCAATCCCTAGGTGACATCAACCCTAGTACAATCTCAAGATGAAAAGAAGCCTGCTTCTTTATTCCATATTTGTCAGCCCATGTCTAGGATATTGTATCCAGAGGAATGCTTGGATATACTGAGTGCATTTAACCTAGAAAAGGCAACAGTACTGAGAGACAAGACAGCTGTCTTCAATTATTTGAACAGGTATCCTGTAGCACACATGTTGAACAGCTATCATGTAGCACACAGAATTTTTCAAAGTTCTTCCATGGAAGAAACAGTATCACTACATTACAAGGAAACAGATTTTGCTTGGATATCAGAAAAAAATATGATAAAGAGTTGTTCAGTAATGAGCCCTCCTTTATTGAAGATGTTGGAACTGGGCTCTCTTTCATTGGATGTATTCAAATAGAAGCTGGATGTAGTAGTGGATTTATACACAGGACAGGGAGCTGGACCAGAAGATCTCAAAAGTCCTTTCCAAGCTTCATCTGCAAAAAGGATCACAGGAAGGGTTTTCTGGGACTTGGGGGAAACTAGTGAATTCAAATAAATATTCCATAATCTACAGTATCTTATAGGAAAGAGTTGATTAATTTATTTATTTTAAAAGAAACTGCATTTAGGAATTTCTCCCACTTTCTGGCCTACTTCAGCTTCTCAAAACTTTCTGCCCCTACATTGTCTTATAAACGAGAAAGACAAATAATTACATTTTTGCAAAAAATAGCAAGCCAGTGTCATGATCGAAAGAACCCTGTGGTACAAAATGCCCAGTCTTTTGGTAATGCTCAGCTTTCTCTACTTCTCTCTGTCTCTCTCTAATCTGCATTGCAAAAGAGACAGACCTTTTCCTTCTTCACATCCAGGCACACCTGTCCCTTCCTCTTAACAGGGAACATATGTCACTTTCCCTAATACTCAAGAGAGCTTTCCCGTTATCTCCTAACAATTAGAACCCATAAAGAGACATCAACAAGCCATTATGGACTATTAACTAGTAATCTATTTAACAAAAGAATCCTGGGGCTATCAGCCATAACAGTATTTCATTCAATGCATTTAACATGGCTTTGTCTCAGCAGGTGGCAGCACATGGTTGACCTTGTCTGAGCTGGAAAGGTAAGTAGGGTTGGCTTTGTTTAGCACTTGAATGGGAGATTAGCACTGAACTTTAAAATTGTTGGCCCAATTACAAAGTTATAAAAGCACCCCTAATAAGAAAAGGTACTTGCTTGAAGGAAACTTTTTCAAATTGGTTTTCACCTCATATTTGATAATGTTAATTCTACAACGAAGAAGTTTGCAGATGATACTAAACTGGCAGGAATAGCTAACACCCAAAAAGATAGGCACAAGATCCAGATTAATCTTGACAGACTAGAACACTGGGCCATATTTAACAAAATGAAATTAAATGTAGAGAAAAGTAAAGTCCTACACTGAGGCAAGAAAAACCAAAAGTACACATACAGACTGGGTGAAACCAGGCTCAATAGCAGTAACTGTGAGAGGGATCTTGGAGTCTTAGTGGACAACCAGCTAAATATGAGCCAGCAGTGTGCAGCCGCTGCCAAAAAAGCTAATGCAATCCTAAGTTGTATTAACAGAGGGATACAATCGAGATCAAGTGAAGTACTAATACCACTCTATAAAGCCTTAGTAAGACCACACCTAAAGTAATGCATCCAGTTTTGTTCACCACATTACAAAAAAGATGTTGAGACTCTAGAAAAAGTACAGAGAAGAGCAACCAGGATGATTAGAGGACTGGAGACTAAAACATATGAAGAACGGTTACAGGAACTGGGCTTGGCTAGTCTAGTGAAGAGAAGGACCAGGGGAGACATGATAGCAGTCTTCCAATATTTGAGGGGCTCCACAGAGAGGAGGGGGTCAAGCTATTTTCTAAAGCGCCTGTAGGCCAGACAAGGAATAATGGATGGAAACTGAACAAGGAGAAATTTAACCTGGAAATAAGGATAAACTTTCCAACAGTGAGACCAATCAACCAATGGAATACCTTGCCCTCAGAAGTTGTGGGAGCACCATCACTTTCAAGAAGAGATTGGACCTGTCAAAATGGTGTAGGGTTTTCCGCTTGGGTGGGGCGTTGGACTAGATGACCTACAAGGTCCCTTCCAACTCTGATTATCTGTTATTATCTGTTTAAGCAGCAGAAAAAGAAGGTGAGTCTCCCAAATCGTTGAGTTTCTGCCCATTGTGGGTAAGGTACTAGCAAAATGGGGAATGGGTGGGACTGGAATAAAATGAGATATATGGACTATTTTTGCAAATACGATCTTTAAAAAAAACTATTGAAGAGAATCATTTTCCTTTCCCCTGAAAAAGGAAATGCATAAGTGATAAGACAATTGACAAATTATAGAAGTGAATATTGCTTTTGCCTCCAGATAGTCCTTGTTTAAGGACCATCTCAGACTGACTGTTTGCAGTTACAACACTGATGACAAATAATTTTTGACTAGTACCCTCCTTTAGGACTTTCACAGCATCTCTGTCTCAGCCACGTTTGATTATAGCCAGTATAGGTTGTCCTGTGCCTGATCCATTTTTTCTTTTCTCCATAGCACAGCATATCATTTACAAAAACATTAGCTGAAAGTTAACAAACTAATTTGTGATCTTAATTACTTGCTTAGAATCCTCCCACCTGCCTGCAACTGCTGCCTGTAACTGACAAGATGCTAGTAAGTTTTATGCTAAAGGGTTTGTTTTACCTCGTAAGTGGCTTCTGGCAGCCAATGCCCTAGGCAAAAAGCTGGCTGTAACTCACTCCTTTCAATGTGTATTATTACATGCTGTCTTGTAATCCCTTCCTCTCCAATGAATGTAAATGCAAACATTAATTCTCTTCTTAGTAATTATCCCAGTTCTGATATAAAGCAAGAGAGTGTGGCGGGGGGGAGGTATAAGATTTGCCCTTTGTGACTTCAATAAATCTTCCCCACTGTTTAGGCTCGTTCTGCTGTTTAGAGTCATATTCTTCTGATGCTGTAAAACAAAGGAAAGCTGAAGTAAAATTGTAAGCCCAATCACATGATTTTTCATGCAGTGACCATTTCACTTACTGAGTTGCTAGTCCAGCAGTGGTCACCAAAGCACTGTAGTTGCCTGTAGTTATTTAAAATTAAATAAAGGTTTAGCAAAAAGATAAATACTTCAGAGACAGAATTTCTTCTCTTGAGATAAAGGAAAGATGAAAACATATGCTATTAAAAAAACCCTAATATGATTGATAAGTCAATTTTAAATAGTTGCAGGGAAAAAAATGAAGTGTTTGTTTTAAATTGTATCTGTTTGATTGCTTTGACCTAGCCCTTTAACCTAGCCAAATGAACCAATAGCTAATAGCTCTTATCCATGGGAAAGCTTTAACATTTGGAAACCAGATAGTTTAACATCTGTAGAGGTCAACATTTGCTCTTAGAAATGCATTAGTTTCTTTTAATACTGAGTCAGCCAGGGCCATCTCAAAATTAGTATTGCCCATATTTAATTGAACTTACTTGTCTGTCTTTTCTAGATTAATGGACTGGTCTTGTTCAGTCAGTCTGCTGCTTCTGAGTCTTCATTACCTTCCTTCTTCATGGAATATACTGACAGCTTAACCTGGGATTTTCTATGGGACTATTCCCCCAGTGATAGATGAGTATTGCATTGCCTGAAAAGCCTCAATGTATACACCTGAAGGGACCATAATTCATGCAGAGGGTATTAGCTTCAATCCTAGCACTTTATAGTTAAAAAGGTGATAACATAGGCAATAGAAAATCCAGATGGCTATTATTAGGCAATGTAGATCATATTAAGATAAATCATAGTTCTTCTAAAGTGTTTTTTTGTTTCTAAAGACACAGCTTTATTAATCTGGGCCATATTAGCCAACATCTCATATAGCTTCATATGATTTTAGAATTATCGACTATTCCGAAATTAGTCCTCTATTCATACAACTATATATGGATGAACTTAAAATGAATGATATATTTGGAATGGGAGACTACCATTTACTGTGCTTATTTGTCATAAGAACACAAAAAACTATGGAAAAGAGCAATGCTGTGTGACTGTAGCAGACATGGGACATTCAGGATATTTACCCAATATTTTGCATCCTGAGTGTTTTGAGTGGTCCACAATCCAATTGCCCAATTGCTGATAAATACATCAATATCTATGTTTAACTGCTCCTTTGTAAAGGTAAAGGTTCCCCTTGCACATACATGCTGGTCATTTCCGACTCTAGGGGGTGGTGCTCATCTCCGTCACAAAGCCGAAGAGCCAGCACTGTCTGAAGATGTCTCCATGGTCATGTGGCCGGCATGACCAAATGTCAAAGGCGCACAGAATGCTGTTATCTTCCTACCAAAGTGGTCCCTATTTTTCTACTTTCATTTTTACATGCTTTTGAACTGCTAGGTTGGCAGAAGCTGGGTCAAGTAATGGGAGCTCACTCCATTATGCAGTGCTAGGGATTCGAACTGCTGAACTGCTGACTTTTCTGATCAACAAGCTCAGCATCTTAGCTACTGAGCCACCACGTCCCTCACTTTTGTGTATTTGGTTTACTGCTAATGAGAAATGATTCATGATAATATAATAGTTTTTAGTCTGTTTCTAAGAAAAGGACAGAATTTTTTCAAGCATGTTCCTTAAAACCCAGTATCTAAGATTGGTTCATTGTCCTTTGTCCTATAAACATTTCAAAGGCTATTTTATGCCTGAATAATCATCCTAGTGTGAGAATCATTTCATAATAAGGATTTGGCTAAAAGTGAAAGAGAGGTTTATAGATTATTGTAAACTTAGTTCCATCTCCTTCCCTCCCTCCCCCTCCCTCCTTCTCTCTCACACACAACCATTTTTAAAAAGTCATGGTTCCATGGCTGAAACTAAGTAATAGTTGACTTTTGCTTGTGGCATTACTTCAAGCAATATGGGGATACAATCAAAAGATAGAGTTCATGACATCCTGGTGACTTCTTCCAGAGAATACATGAATTGGGAAAAAGGTACTTATTTTACTTCAAAAGCTTTATGATCCTCTTCAAGACTAGTAGTTAAGATGGATTGGGGTTCTTTTTTAAGAGACTGAAATGCCTTTGGTAGGCAGTAGTATTTTATTCAGTTGGGGACTTACATTTTCCCACTGCATCACAATTCTTCCAAGCAGTCAATGATCATAAAAAGACATCATCAAGGGAGCCAGACAAATCTGAAACTTTGGAATTGGTTTATTATCCTACCTTCTCCGATCCGAATTATTTTTTCCTGCCTTTTTCCCCCACCCATTCTTCTTCAGTTTGATGGAAAAGGATTTGCTTGGGAAATGTCCTTCAAAGGAGAAGGGCATTTCAATGAACTATTTCTAAAGGGGATACTATGGTGCTCCTAATCAATTTAGTTGTGAGAAGGCCAAGATTTAATTGTGATTGAACTGGTTTTTCCATATAAAATGATCAATTTCCAGCTTTCTTATGCTTTCATCTCAAGAAAACTAATAGGAGAAACTCTTCCCAGTAGGCCTGCTGGACTGAGAAGTGCGGGCATTTAGACACACTTCAGAGTTAAAAAAATTCCACCGAGGAAATTTTGAAAGAAATGTGAATATGGTATAAAAACAGAACTTCCTTTTTGTAGAGGAAGAGAACTTTTAGAGAACACAAGACAGATTTTAGCACGGCATTAACAGCAACAGCTCATTCTTTGTGACCTAATTAGTATTTCTTTTTCTATTAGGAAAATAGGGTGTTACATTATATCAAGATCATGCTATAAGTACTGTCTACATACTCCCCAAGATTTCAGGCTCAGAAACTTTTCAGCTGCTCTGCATATACCAGAGATTAAATTTAAGACATTTTTTAATGCAAAGCATGTGCTTTTTCACTGAACTATGGTACTTCAGGGGAAATCTTCACATTTCTCTGTGAATATTAATAAGTTCAGAAGAATGAAATGCCTTTATTTAGAAAGTGCAGGGTTTCACCACTGGAACTAACATGTTAATATTAGCCTTCTATTCAGGTATTATATAAAGATGCTGGGGGAAAAAATGGAGGGATTTTGCATATTCCTAATCCTGCTAAAGGATCCTCTCTATGATGCCTTACTTTTCAAGACTTCCTGACCATATGAGATGCCTTTCTTCAAATAGGGGCTCTTTAAAATCATAAATTCATATGCCTGGAAGGGGCTGTTTTTATTTGCATGTCTTTTTAACCAGGACGCAAAAAATGTGTTGGGAGCAATTTGGCTACAATGCAGGATCAAAAAAATGCAAGGAAAAAGGGATTAGTTCATCACCATTTCTAAGATAGTCCTTGACTTACAACTACAATTGAACCCAAATTTTATGTTGCTAAGTGAGAAATTTGTTAAGTGAGATTTGCCCCATTTTACGACTTTTCTGGCTACCTTAGTTAAGTGAATCATGGAAGTGATTAAATTAGGAATACAGTTGTTAACTAAATCTGGTTTCTCCATTGACTTTGCTTGTCAGAAGGTCACAAGAGGCAATCATGTGACTCCTGAATACTGCAGCCATCATAAATATGAGTCAGTTGTCAAGCATCCGAACATAAATCAAATGAATGCTGCAATAGTCATATGTGTGAAAAATGGTCATAAGTCACTATGTTTAGTGCCATTGTAAATTTTAACAGTCACTAAATGAACTGTTGTGAGTCAAGGTCTACCTATATTTCACTGCTTTCTAGCTTAAATGCCATAATAAAGATTTAATGATGGTTTCACTGAAATCTGTTTTGTCTATTCAAGAATGGTTTAGGATGTGCCTATGTGAACTAATGCCAGGTTAGTTTTGGAGCCAGGACTGGGGTATAACTTTTATTTTATCACATTTTCTTAAACTGCCAAGCAGCAATAGCTTACTAATTTTGAGTTGAATGGTTGATTGAAAGAAAATGGCTTTGGATTAAACAAAACACATGATTGAAACTATAGTAAATGCAGTGATATCTAGGATAGATGGACACAACACATGGCTGGTCTGTGGAATCTACTGCAATCAATTGTGGCAATGGGAGCCTGTTTGGATGGCTTTGAAAGGAGACTAGACAGGGTCATGAGGATCAGACTATTAATGGCTAGTGGGATGTGACAGTGGAAAAGGGGGTAGCATTGGCTTCCTAACTGAGCTTGTAAGTTTCTGAAATTCGTCCAGTTGGATACAGAATGCAGGATAGACTGGCACATGGCTTGATCCAGCAAGACTGTTTCAATAATGCAACCATCCAACAAATTTTGCTGAATTTCATATCTTTTGTGAACCAAGCAAGTTAGACAGTGCAACCCATTGACCTAACGTTTAAACAAAAGAGTACCATATCTGAACTATCTCATGAAATCTCCCTGTAGAGAACCTTTCCCAAGATGATTTTTTTTGTCTTATGAGAGACACATTCCTGTAATCTGTAAATGGCCATAGAGTAGGCAGGATGAGAGCCAAGAGGAAAAAATAGATAGTCCTTCTTTCTGGTATCCTTTTTTTCTTTCTGATTTCTTTCTTTCTTTTCTTCTTTTTCTTCTCTTTTCCTCCAGGAATAGTATATAAAGAAGAAACAGTTATTTCTGACTGGGGTGATTGCTTGCAAAGGGCTTCTAAAATTAGCCTGAAAGATGCATGGAACTAGGCAAAGGCTTGTTTATAGCCTAGAGCTGTAAAAATCCAACCCTTGCTTTATAAGCAAACAAAAATTATCTGGTTTTTTTTAAACAATGATCTATCTCACATGGTCTGGGGAGGATATCTTTGTTTAGAACAGGGGTGTCAAACTAAAGGGCCGTGGGCCAAATCCAACCCATGGGGTGGCCCAGGAAACAGCAAAGGATCAGCCCACAGTGTCTCTGCCAGCGAAAATGAAAATGAAGTGTTTTCACTGGAAGAGCTTTCGGGCCACCACAGGTATCCACATAATGACATGAGTAACATGAGGCTGGCCATGCCCACCCTGACCACACCCATCCCGGCCCCCTAAGGTCAAACAAAACCTTGATGCAGCCTTCAATGAAATTAAGTTTGACACCCCTGGTTTAGAATGTTTAGCATGAATCCTAAAAAATAGAGATTACAACAAGAGAGTGCATATTATGTTGTTGTTTTGCATTGTTTTGTTTACTGTTTTAGTAAAGAATTTATTTTCTCCATTTGCCAAGTTCTACTACTCAACTCTTACTACACCTAATGAATGATATAGTCCAAATACTTAGGAGAAATGAAATAAATATGTACACACACAACAAGAATTTTAACACAAGTGAATAACAATTACACTCAAAGTACAGGTAGTGCTTGACTTACAATTGTTCATTTGATGACTGCTCGAAGATACAACAGTGACTGAAAAAAGTGACTTATGACTGTTTTTCGCTCTTATAATCATGATCATGGGATTTACATTCGAATGCTTGACAAATGGCTCATATTTATGATGGATGCAGTGTCCCAGGGTCATGTGATCACCTTTTGCAATCTTCTGACAATCAATGTCAATGGGGAAAACACACTTAACAAATTTCTCACTTAACAACATAATGTCAGCGCTCCAGAAAACCTCCACTCCAACAAATAACTCTGAGACAGACATCCTCTCAAAAGTTCTGTTTTATTTGGATAGTAAACTGGCACATCTGGGGAATCCTGATTCTGAAATTTCTGGGTTTCCTTGCAATAAGTAAAAACTACAAATCTACCCCCCTGCACCCATCATCACATCACATGCCCCAATCACCATCTGTCCCAACTTGAGACATCCCCTCACTCAGGTGCAGAAAAACACGACTTTGACTTAGAAAAAGAATGCTATTATGTCTAACCACATACACTCCAAGAAATTCCCCCCTCCTATTTTCCCAAGGTCAAGAATGTGGCAGTGTGGAAGCGTCTGGTCTCAATATGGCTTCCAAAGCTGACACATAAATCTTGGGCTCAATTGTTGTCGTAAGTTGAACTAAGACAGACAAGGACACACCCAGGATGGGCAGCTTTTATACTTTTCATTATTTTCCTGCCAGAACTCCCCATTAGTAAAGACAACAAAGTTGTCTTCTATTTCACAAGGATTATGTGAAAACTGAGGAAAAAATCAGCCTGTAAACAACAATTATGTAGTGTCTTAGAGCTGAACTAAAATGTCTCAGAAGACACACAGTTTTATGGCAGCTATCTTCTCACTGTAATCATTCACAACTATCCAAGGCTTGGATGTTACAAGTTGCAAAATGGGCACAATTGGTGAGGAGCTGAGAACTAAAAGAAATTTAGCTATTGCCTTTACTTATCAAGAATTACAGGTAGCCCTTATTGGACAAATGTTGGAAATGTCATCAGATACCGGGTTCATATTACCATATGTGGTGGACATGCTCAGATGCAAAAGGATATTGGACTAAAATTCACACATGGCTGGAAAAAATTATAAAACAGCATATAGACTTTAAACCGGATATATTTTTATTGGGAATCATACTGGAAATATACAATAAAGAACTGAAATACTTGATTGTAAATGTGTTAACAGTGGCTAGAATTGTATTTGCTAAGAATTGGAAAAATGAAAAAGTACCTATGCAGGAGGAAGTTATCAAGAAAATTATGGACTGTGCTGAAATGAGTAAATTGACATTTGAAATTAGAGAACAAGAAGATAAACAATTTTATCTGATATGGGATTTGTTTTATCAATGGTTGGATAAAAAGACATGGTAATGTAATAGATTAGGAAATTTTACAACAGATGTTTAATAGATTGATATTAATTATAATATAAACATACATAACCATTGGGTGAAAGTGTAATACAAATCTTACAATGAAAATTAGAATATCTTGTATTAAATGATGAAATAAATAGATTAGTCATGAATGATTAATAACTGATAAATATATAAGCATATGTTAGATTGATAATATGAGAATTTATATAAATTGTGAGTGATGACTATGAAAGGATAGCACAAATGATGTGTAACCAACTGACACACTGTACAAAACGGAAGATGGTTTTATGTTTTTTATGTATTTGTTTATGTTTGTCTTAAAAAATAATAAATTTTTTAAAGAATTACAGGTAGTCCTTGACTTACCACAGTTTGTTTAAGTGACCGTTCAAAGTTACAATGGCACCATAAAAAGTGACTTATGAGTGTTTTTCTCACTTACAACTGTTGCAGCATCCCCATGATGATGAGATCAAAATGGCAACTGACTCATATTTATGAGGGTCGCGGGGACACTATTTGTGACTTTTGACAAACAAAATCAAGGCAGAGTCACTTAATAACCATATCATTTATGGTGAATGTGTGATAAAGCAAAGAAATATTGGAGTAGGATTCATAGCTTAATGCAGAAAATTCTTAAAGTGAATATAGGGGGAAAAAAACCAGACTTTTCTTTTGGCTTTAATGGAACAAGACTTAGAAAAAAAATTCAGAACTTGGATGTTGTATATGCTGACTACAGCAAGACTACTCTACGCACAGAAATGGAAGGTCACCTTGACCCCCACAATGGATGAATGGCTGCAAAAACTGATGGAGTTAGCAGAGATGGCTCAATTGACTGCTCTGATTAAAGGGGGGAAAAAGCAAATCCCTTTCCTTCGACTTGGAAACCACTTCTGGACTTCGTGCTTGAGGTGGAAAAAGATGAAACTTTGATCTTGGGTTTTACCAATTAGATAGATTTGTTATTACAGAAATGGCTAGTTTCTATTATTATGAAAAAGTAAAAAGTTGAGAGTAGACCTTAATGCCTTATTTAACTGCACCAAAGGAGTTGGAAGTCAATGCCTTTTTTTCTTTTTTTCCTTTTCTTTCCCCCACTATTCACTTCCCCTTTTCCTTCCCTAATTTCCCTAATATTTACTTTTTAATTCTCTTTGTATGTTAGATTATAAACTAATAAAATGTGAAAATGTGAAAAAAATAAAAAAGGATAAAATAAGCATGTTCCTAACTTAAGTGATTCACTTAACAACAATGGAAAGAAAGGCTATAAAATGGGGCAAAAATTCACTTAACAAATTCTCGCTTAGCAACAGAAATTTTGAACTCAGTTGAGGTCATAAATCGAGGACTTCCTGTAGTAATCCAACCCAGAAAAACATTGTAAAATTTATTTTCTATGTTCTGGGGTAGCTTAGAATCTGGACTCTGAGAAATTCTCTGATGTGTAGATAAATAGAATAGAATAGAATAGTATAGAATAGAATAGAATATCTCAAGAGACTACTTCTAATACATCTGATTGCAATGCATTTCAGTAATTCTAAGCATTATATTTACTTGGTTATGTCTTACCTTTCATGGTACTGTATTTATGGTGTTTCTTAAAGTTCATGCTCACAAATAGTTATGCAGTGTTCCTTCAAGATTAAGAGCTGCCAACCTGCCATGTCAGTCGTGCTTAGTATGATTACTATTCATGGCTTCTCACTAAATGTTATAAAGCTGACAGGATGCTGGAAATGCCTGAGATGTACATTCATCTCATATCCTGAGAGGAGCATTGTCTTCTTTCGGTAAAGAGCAAACGACACTATTTCAAGAGCATTTAGTGATGATGGAGAAAGAAAGCTTGAAAAAAAAATGCTTCAGTTTCATCTGCTGGCATATGAGGTAGCTGGGAAATATTAAAAGGAATCCAATTTGCAGTTATTGATCATAGCAGAAAATGTGCTTGACTTCTTGAGACAGGTGACGCTATTGCAGTCATCTTGAACTTTGTGCTGTCTGGACTTGCACAGAAGCTCTGTGAGAATTATTATTGAGTATATAATGCAATAGGTGAAACTTCAGCTGTATCTTTGGCATCTTATGAGATGGGGAGACTCCCTTTTTCCCTTTAAACATTTCACAAATGTTCCAAGCAAGAAAAAATAACGAGATTCCAAATATTAGCTGTGTATTGAGAGATGGATATTTCTTTAATGTCTTGCAAAGGTCTGACATTAGCTCAAGATCAATACCTTTCATAAGAATTTCAAAAAATCAGTACTTAATTCCATACTTTCCCCACCACCACCACCACCACCACCACTTTCTGAGAGGCATTAATCAGGGGTGTGATTCTACTGGTTCTGTCCACTTCTGTAGAACCAGTTGTTCTGAAAAGCAGCAAACAGACAGCATACATAGAACAGGTTATATGTCTGCTGCTGTTTTGGCCCACCCACCTGTCCGGGTCTTACCTGACCTCTATTTCCTGCGTTTTCAACCACAGCTGCTTTGCACAACACAGCTGCGGTTGAAAAAGCAGGGAAAAAGTGCTTTTTCAACCACTGTGCAACCGCGTGCAGCGCTGCTCAGCTGTCCAGGCAGCTAGATGACGACGATATACACGCGCATGCAGTAAAATGTAAAATCACCGAACAAGTAGGCACATTAATGTCTAGGATGGTGAATGCTTTAAAAATAATTAGGAAGAAGTACTTTAGACCTTGGACAAGCACATCACCTTCTGCACTTCATTAAAGCAACCTTGTCTTTTAAAGCTTCTGCTCGAAAAGTAATTTTAATGAATTGACTCCTGAAAGCAGGGACATCTTTTTTCTCACTTGCAAAAAGTCTTTTACACTTTCAGTCCTGATCTCTCTCTCTGTCTCTCTCTCTCTCTCTTTCTCTCTCTCTGTGTCTCTCTCTGTCTGTCTCTGTCTCTGTCTCTGTCTCTGTCTCTGTCTCTGTTTGTCTGTCTGTCTGTCTGTCTGTCTGTCTGTCTGTCTGTCTCTCTCTCTCTCTGTATGTGTGTGGGTGTGTGTAGGTGTAAATAACCACTTGGCTGTTCTAATTAGAAGCAGGAAGATGCCCTGTTAGCATGTGAATCACAAGGCATTTTTCAAATCATGCAAAACCACATAAGACAAAAGCCACTTTGCTTATGTCTTAAGGGTACCCTTGGACAGTGACAGTGTCAGATGAAGGGAGGAATTGTATGCCCACAGTGATATAGCTAACTGTATCTTAAGGCTATTTCACTCATGGACTGGAGATTGAGAAAAAGGAAACAACAAAGGCACATGGCAGGGGGAAAAAACCTGTTCCATGGATATGGAACTGTATGGCTACCATATGACATAGATTGCTGGACTAGATGGACCGCTAAATGTTTATGGAGATTCTCTGTCACCCAGTTCATGGTTGTTCCAAAAGTGCTTTTTTCAAGAGGCAACTGGACTTTCTGGTTTTCTCTGAAGATGTTTCACTTCTCATCCAAGAAGCTTCTTCAGCTCTGACTGGATGGTGGGGAATGGAAAGATTTATACACCTTTCAGACTCCTTGCAGACAACTAAAAGAATGCAAGTGACTAGCTGTCTGCAAGGAGTATAAATCCTTCCATTCCCCACCATCCAGTCACAGCTGAAAAAGCTTCTTGGATAAGAAGTGAAACATCTTCAAAGAAAAATCAGAAAGTCTAGTTGCTTCTTGAAAAAAGCATCTTTGGGACAACTAGATGGACCATTTCTATGGTCTAGCGGAAGGGTCTTCAAACTTGGCAAGTTTAAGACTTGTGGACTTCAACTCCCAGAATTCCTGAGCTAACATGACTGGAGGAGGAATTCTGGGAATTGAAATCCACAAGTCTTAAAGCTGTCAAGTTTGAAGACCCCTGGTCTAGCAGGTCTCTTATGTTCATAGGGATCTTTTCTTCCTGCCAACATTATTCATACATTGACATTTGGGAAGAAAAAGTAGATGTGCTTCTCTTCCATCATTTATTTTTTACAAATAGCATATTCCACATTATAATCCAACTTGCTACAGGATTAGGCCATGCTGATTGCAGCGTTACTTTCTTTCAAATAGATATGCATTGAGTTGCACTGCTAGTTACAGATTTACTGTGTTATTGCTGTGTTATTCGTTGTTGTTTATGGAACGCTGCCTGCGGTAATTTTTTTTTTCTGGAAATGGTAAAGTCTAATGTACCTAAATCAAAAAGCAACATTTTATTATTGCATTTCATCATGCTAGATAAAGATGGTATTTGCCTGTATTATTCAGTACCTAGAGCACTGTGCAGTGAAGAAGGCATGACAATTCGGCTGGAAGCAAACAAAGAGGCAGAATGCTCTAACAAGGCTCCAAGTCTTAGAGTAAATGGAAGCAAAAGACTGTGTGAGAGCTATTGTGCATGAATATACAAGCTCTCATCCTCTGAGCCAAAATGAGGATAGTGCAAGAAATAAGAGGTGAGTTCTTTATAGAAAAGCAGGGGATTGGTGCTCAGCTGGGAAGATGACTTTTAGTAAAACAATGGAGCATACATCTATAAGTGGTATTTTCTGATTCACTGATCAGATTTCACCCCCCACAAAATTAGATGTATTAACATAAGAAAAAAGCAAATACAAAGAAGGGCAATCAGAAGCCAAACAAACACTGTAATAGCATCTTGCAGCTATATAGCTCTTATTTCAGAGGGATGCCTATTTGACGGCAGATTTGCACTCTCTGCTTGGCCATTGCCAGTACACACCACCTATTGCTTCCTAAGTGCAGGAATGTCATCCTTCTCCCACCCTTAGCCTACTCAAAATGCACCCCGTGCTTGTGATTTCCACTTTCAAATCAAAGTTGTAGTTTTCTAACCTAAACTGTCTTATGGTCTTCAAATCAGATATCCCCATTGCTTCATTTGGTTCCAGCAGCAGCCCCAGCTCTGATTAATTGCAGTTCTTGGCACATCTCTTCTTCTCCAGTGGCTGGTCACTGTCATTGCAACCATTCCAACCTGACAGCCAGGCTGTTGTGTTTCCTTCTAGTTGGCACTCATAACAACTTACAATATTGTAACTGATCTAACAATGCTAAGTTAAGTCAAGGAATTCTAGGAGTCTGTGTCCCATTCAATCTTGTGCCTCCCAATGGGCATCCTTTTGATTTTGCCCATGCTGGGTGAAGCATGTTTCCACTGTATTCCCACCTCTTGGCCACAATAATGCAAAGATTCCCTTCTCTTAATTTCTAAAAGAAATTTCTAATTTATTTCTGTTGCTACTAGGAACGTTACTAATTTGTTACTCTGGATGGAGTTATTTTGGAAAGTGCTCTATTAAAAAAAATGCCCGATTGCAAAGAAGCAGCTGGATTTGGTGTATTTGAACAATCTGTTGCTTTTATTTTATTTTTTACAAAGGTTTAAGGCTGCAAAGCAATGCACTAGGCAGGATATTGTGATTAGCGGCAAAATGAAGTGAAAAGCAATATTATCAGAACAAAGGAAAATAACCAAAGGCAACTTTCAGGGAAAATTTATCCAAATCACAGGCAGGTTTTTCAAATATATTTCAGAGGTTGTAAGCTGTTGATGCTCAGAAAGGAAAATGGACCACTTATAAGTAATAATAGTGTGGGGATTGCTAGTGTGTCTGGAATTGACACATCTGTTAAACAGGGTTTTTCTTTTTGTTGTTGTTCTCCCACCAACACCATTTCTCTTTCAGTACATTGATAGAAGTTGGCTATGTTCCCAAAATGAAGGGTCAGATTTCTCACCCCATAAAAACAGAAACATAATAGAGACAAAGACATAGAGATTCATATTGAGTGACAGAAGGAACAGCAGTAACCAATGAAAAGAAAATGAATAGCTGTAAAAGGGGCTATCATGCTAAGTATATGCTTTCAAATATCCCTGACAAATAGAAGCCTACATGTTTCCTTTATATTGTGTCTAATTTACTAATGGATTACATGAAGCATAGCATTCATTATATATCCATTACATTGTACAGTTTTTCTGTATATGAAAAAAACAAGTTAGGGATATGCTCATTGTTATGTATGTAGGGTTGAATGTTATTGGTTTATTTTGAACTGTTCTTGTAAAATGTCAAATGGGATTGGTTTAAATAGTGCGGGAAAAACCCTGCACTCTGGTTGGCTGGCAACTACGGCTGCTGGCTATAAGAAGCAGCCGTAGCCCAGCCAAGTTGGGTCCATTCGAGCTGTAGTCACTTAATAAACTCTTCACTGAAGCTCTTTGCGTCTGACTCTTCATGCAAACTTAACACTGGCGACGAAGGTGGGATTTCCCTGAAGAAGAGACGATGCAGAAGACAAGCAGAAGAGCGAGATGGCTGCGCTGAACACCCCCCCAGCCCCGTTCGATCCGGCGGTGGAAGACTGGGAATCGTATGCGGATCGCTTCCAGATGTACTTGGAAGGAAACGACCTCGCCGATATCCCCGAGAAGCGGAAGAGGGCAGTATTTCTCACGCACTGCGGTCCGGCAGTCTTCAAGATGGCGAAGGCATTGGCGGGAGCTGCAGACTTGAAGGTAATGGAATGGCCTGATTTGGAAAAGATTTTAAGAGCCCATTACGCCCCACAAGTATCGTGCCTCATTAAGAGACACAGTTTTACCGTGGGATCAAGGGAAAGCAAAAATGTTAACGACTTTGTGGCAAGTTTAAGGGACATTGGGGTGCTTGTGAGTTTACCAACTTAGAAGAGGCCATGCGTGATCCGTTTGTTCTAGGCCTTAAAGATAAGGTCTTACAGAGCAAATTACTAATGAAACCTAAGATCACATTTAAGGAGGCCATAGAGAAAGCTGTTTCAGCAGAAGCCACCAAGTCCTCAGCAGCAGCCATGAAAAAGATTAACAAGGCCTCAAGCCATTCTGATGTGGAAAATCCACAACAACCCATTGCGAAGCAAATAGACTCTGATTCAGACTGGCAGTGAGGTGGAGGAAGGAATTTTAGACTCAGAATGGAGAAGAAAAGGAAGGACCTTGAAAAAAAGAGGCAAGAATTTTATTGCAGAGGCTGTGGGGGGCACCCCACACTGAATGCAAGTTTTAGACACCATCTGCCTCATTGTGAGAAAGGGGTCACCTAGCAAGAGTCTGCAAATCATCCAGAACTCCACCTAGTAGGAAAAATTCCTGAGAAGAATTCAAGCCCAACAATTTCATTGAGAAGATAGGGCAACTCAGAAGCAAATGGAAAGAATGAAACTCATCAAAAAATCACCACTGGTCATTCTTCACCCTTGAGAAGCAGAAAAGTACATGTGAAGGTATTCATTGAAGGAAGGCCTTGCCAAATGGAAGTGGACTCGGGCTCCTATTTATCTATGGTGTCATGGGACACTATTCACAGGCTACTTCCCCACATTCAGAAGAAACTTTTCCAGAAGCAAGCACTGACTCTTAAAGACTACCAAGGGAACAAGATTCCAGTAGTTAGAACAAGAGAATTCAACGTGAAGTTTAAAGGCCACACCAAACGTTTGCCCCTGATCATCGTGGTCAAGGATCGCCCAAGTTTGCTGGGACTTGAGTGGTTCAATCCACTAGGCATCGAGGTGAATGGCATGAATCACGTGAGCAACTCTGAATGGGAGGAGGCCTTGAAGTCTGAGTTTCCAGAGGTCTTCAGCGAAGGATTGGGCAAGTATATGGGGATCCCTATCACTTTCAACCTAGATCCCAAGGTGTCCCCAATTCGTTTAAAGCCCAGAAGGGTCCCATTTGCTTTAAAGGAAAAATTGATGCACAATTAGACAAATTAATAGCTCAAGGGGTTTTAGAGCCCACTGACCACTCCAGATGGGAGACACCCATAGTCACACCAGTCAAGACTGATGGGTCAGTAAGAATCTGTGGAGACTATAAGGGGACACTGAACCATGCGCTTCAGCAGAGTGCATATCCAGTTCCAGTGGTGCATCATCTGTTACATTCACTTGGCAGGGGTACAGTCTTTGCCAAATTGGATTTGGCTCAGGCATATCAACAACTAATAGTTGATGATGCCACTGCAGAGGCCCAAACCATTGTGACTCACAGAGGTGCTTTCAAATGTAAAGGTTACAATTTGGAGTAAGTGGCACCAGGCATCTTTCAAAGCCTTATGGAAAGAATGCTCCAAGGACTGCCAGGGTAGTGCCTTATTTTGATGATGTGTTAATCTCTGCTGAAAATGACACTCAGTTACAAGAAAGACTCAGAGAAGTCCTTACCAGATTCAGGAAGCGGGGTTAGAGTCAAGGAAGAAAAATGCCTCTTAAAACTGACAAAGTTGAGTTCCTGGGCTACATGATTGACAAGCATGGCATCCACCCTACAGATGCCAAGGTTCAAGCAATCAAAGAAGCCCCTAGACCTAAATGCAAAACAGATTTGCAAGCTTTCCTTAGACTCATTAACTTTTATCACATGTTCCTACCTCAGAAGGCAACCATTGCTGAACCATTGCACAGATTACTTGATAAAAAGTCTGTTTGGGTCTGGGGCAGGAAGGAACAATCAGCATTTAACAGTATTAAAAGACTAATCACGTCTGATGCTGTACTGATACAGTTCTCTGAGAATTTGCCTGTTGTACTGACTTGTGATGCATCCCCTTTTGGAGGGGTTGAGCCACAGGCTTCCCAGTGGGAGAGAAGCCCCTATTGCATTTTACTCTTGCACTTTTACCAGGGCAGAGAGGAATTACAGCCAATTGGTCAAGGAGGCATTGGCAATTGTTGCAGCTGTTAAGAAATTTCATGAATATCTGTATGGGAGAACATTTACCATTGTTACAGATCACAAACCTTTGTTAGGCATTGTGGCAGGAGACAAGCCTAAACCTACTATCCTGTCACCAAGAATGATGAGGTGGACTGAATTTCTTGCTGCTTATTCATACAAGCTTATCCACAAGCCTGGCAAGGACATTGGACATGCTGATGCGCTGAGTCGTTGCCCACTCCCTTGCCACAAGGAGGACTTTGAACCTGAAACACACACCTTTTTCCTAGAAACTGTTGCCAAGCTTCCAGTTCATGCTGCTGAAATTGCCAGAGAGACTGCCAAAGACACTGTGTTGGCTCCTGTTATAGGCTGGATTAAGAAAGGTTGGCCTCTTCAAGATCTACCTCACCTTGCCCAACCTTTTAAGTCCAGGCAAACTGAATAATCTGTATTAAGAGGATGTATTTTGTGGGGTGACAGGGTGGTTATTCCTGCAAAACTGCAAAGAGAGGTTTTGGAAATGTTACATGAGGGTCATCCTAGTATTGTAAGGATGAAGGGATTGGCCAGGAGTTATTTATGGTGGCCAGGTATTGACAAAATGATTGAAAACTGGGTTGCATCTTGTCCCAACTGTCAGGTAGTCAGGCCTGCCCCACCTCTCGCCCCCACACAGGAATGGGAATGTTCTAGGGGCCCGTGGTCCAGGATACACATTGATTTTGCTGGCCCTACCACAGGGCACACCTTTCTTATTATAGTAGATGCATATTCCAAATGGCTAGAGGTAATCCCCATGGCATCCACCACAACTGATGCTGTCATCGAACAGCTGAAAAACCTTTTTGTAACCCATGGGTTACCTGATGTTCTTGTCTCTGACAATGGCCCTCAATTTACATCCAACCTTTTTGAATCCTATTTAGCACAACAGGGTATCAGACATGCCCTTACTGCCCCTGGGCACCCTTGGCTAACAGCCGGGCTGAACGCATGGTACATTTTACCAAGGAGAAGCTTCAGCAACTGGGTCCTGTGGACATCACTGAGAAAGTTGAAAAACTTCTTAGTGTTCAGCACATCACTCCTAACCCATCTAATAACTTATCCCCAGCAGAGTTGTTGATGGGTAGGAAACTTAGGTCTTCCCTTGACCGCCTTCATCCCACTTATGCACCCAACGCTTCACTAGATTCCACTTCCAAAGTTCGCACATTCAGTGTGGGTGATTCTGTTTATGCTAAGAACCTTATAGGTGAACCTTTGTGGATTCCTGCTGAGATAACTCAGATCACAGGCCCTCGTTCTTACAGGGTGCAAACAGAGGATGGACTCCTCTGGAGCAGGCACATTGATCAACTTAGATCCAGGTTCTCTCAGGAACATCGCACTTGTTCTTCTCTAGTTCCCTCACCTGATGTCATTTCTAGGGGGGAAGGGGAGGAAAAGGAGAAAAATCAGCAAGCAAAAATCAACCCCATGTGTAATGAGCCATTACGACAGGAACCATTCCAAAACCTGTCACAATGCCAAAATCCATCCTTAGAAGTGGAAGATTGTAAATCACTACCTGACTTGGGTGGTGACATTGGGCTGGAGATGGGTTGGGAGGGGAGACCAGATTCTAACAATCAAACAGGGTCTTCTTTCACAGGAAGTCCCAGTGGGGAAATGTCAGCAGACACATTTCCTCTCACTGGGTGAGAATGTTAAAACTTCTGTCCACGAAGGTCTCAATGTACACAAGAGCCCCACCTATTTAAAAGAATACATTAGATAGGTTGGGGTTTGGTATGGACTGAACCTAGTGGGGAGGGTTGTTATGTATGTAGGTTTGAATGTCATTGGTTTAGTTTGAATTGTTCTTGTAAAATGTCAAATGGGATTGGTTTAAATAGTGCGGGAAAAACCCTGCACTCTGATTGGCTGGCAACTGCAGCTGCTGGCTATAAGAAGCAGCCGTAGCCCAGCCAAGTCGGGTCCATTCGAGCTGTAGTCACTTAATAAACTCTTCACTGAAGCTCTTCGTCTGACTTTCAGTCAACTCTCCAAAAGGTTTGTGTTGTAACGACCTGGGTAATGGGCTGTGTGATGACCTTCTGAGTTCTATTGTTGTGAGATCCTGGGTGTGGTGCTGTAATCTCCTGGGTCGTTGTCTGTGTTGCAACCTCCTGATGTTTTGTGTTGTAATCTCCTGAGTTCTGTGTGTAGTATCCTGGGTGGAAGGCTGTGATGTGACATTCGAGGCCTTGGTTTGGCTCGAGAGTTTGAGGTCTGGCTATGTGTTTATAGAGTGTGTCAGTTTGCTTAGTTTGTGAGTTGGAGGGGGTGTAGCAGCTGGTGTTGCAGCCATGGTCTGGTTTCTGGATGGTGGTTGCCTTTTGGTCTGTGGCGTGAGCTTGGAGTTTGAGTCTGGTGAAGGAGATTGGTGGTGGCATATATATGAAAACAA